>CM032157.1:32550708-32578308 GCA_018901935.1 Pugionium cornutum | reverse complement strand
GGGTTAGAAGACTTACCAGGCTCTCTCTGGTCACGGGTGGGTTCAGGAGGTTTGCTCTTGAACCTTGACTCGATCTCTACGCTTTTGCCTTTGTCCACGGTCTTAGGCATGTTGCTTGGTGCCCAAGGTGTCTTAGGCTTGCTTCGGATGTCTTGGCTCTTACGTTTGATGTGCTGCTCAGCTTGCACAGATAGGTGGAACAAGTCTTTGAAGTCATTGTAGATTTGCCTTTCCACCTTGCGGCTGATCCTTTCTTGGAGTCCATCCAAGAATTGTGCCATCAATGCTTCTTCATCATCATTGAGCTCCAATTTGTTCCTTAGCTTCTCGAACTCTTCATAGTACTCCTCTACTAATCTGGTACCCTGCTTGAGAGTACGAAAACGACCTTGCAAATCTCTATGAAAGTAAGGTGGAACAAACCTTTGTCGCATGAGGTCTTTCATGTCGACCCATGAGTCTACGGGTCTCATTCTCTTCCTCCTTCTGTCAGATACCTCACGATCCCACCAGATGAGGGCATTGTCCGTGAGTTGTGCTACTACCATTGAGACTCTCCTAGGTCCTGGTTGGTTGTAGTGATCAAAGATATGATCCATTCTTCTCCCAATCTAGGAAGCGCCTGGGGTCTACTTTTCCTGCAAAACTGGAGGAGTTAGCAACATCAGGATGAATTACCCGGTTGGGTGTGTTCATCTCCATCCTCATGATAGGAGGCATTCTTGGTCTCTGGTGAAGACCATATGGCTCAAAGCCATCATCTTCTGCCTCTGGTTGCCGTGGGGGTCCTCTCGGCCTATGGTGATAGTTATGAGGTTGCGTGTCCTCATCTCCATCTGGCTGGGGTTCCTCCCTGTTCCGTGTCCTAAGGTACTCAGGACCCTCAGGACAGTCTTGCTCAGCTCTCACGTGCCTTATGGCCTGGAATCTTACTGGTCTCTCACGCTCCAACCTCTCGCCTATGGATCGAGTTGTGTTTGGAGTGTGTGGTGTAGCCATCATGGCTTCAGTTGCTTCTCTATTCTCTTCTGCCATTGCGTACTACAAAGAAAGAAGACAAGTTATGCTGCTCTTAAATTATTAGGAGGGTTTTCTTTTATAAGGGGATTAAAAAAAATGCAAAAGGAAAATCTGAGAAATGGAAAATTTGAAAATATGGAGATTTGAATAAAAAGGAAACTTTCTTGACAACTATTGCTAGCTGTCCAATTCGAATTCTTTTGGTATTTTTCCTATTTTCTTTTTTTTTCTTTTAATTTAACTTAAATAACAGAAATATGATTCTAACAAAAAGGAAAGTCGAAAATCGCAATGCAAGAATGATTCTAGAACCTAGTGATGTACGTAGGAACTAGATGCACTCGGTATGAACTTAGATGTTGTTTTTTGATTTTTCTTGAATGACTTAAACTAATGCAAGAACTAAAAACAAACAAAGGATAGAAACAACCTGGTTTAGGAGCTTTAAGCTCTGATACCAAAAAACAAGCCTGATTCAAGGCTTGGATGCTTTGTTGTAGAAGATTAGGTGAGAAACTCACCTTGGGCTTCTGGATAGGGGTTTTCTGGTTGGTAAACGGTGGAAGGGTGAAGTGAACCACACGAGGGGTGATGAACCTCGTGATAAATCACAAACTTAGAGCTAGGAGGGCTGGTCTCAACTAGGTTCTAAGCGCACAAGTCTCTCTTGAGAGAAAGCTCGTAGGGAAAAAAGTTCTACTTTATTAATAATCAAAAAGGTTCGAACTACAATGCTGGAAGGAGCCTTATTAATATGCTCGACAGCTTGACCTCTAGTCGACTCAAATAAAGAAAGGAAAGTTTACAAAAGTGCACAAAGGAAAAGATACAAAAGTGTATAAGAAAAGGACCTATTCCTAAAATGTTCTTGACTCAAAAATGTAAAGCATCTAGATCCTACCCTGCAAAACAGAAAGAGGCATATATTTGAATTGACTTACCTTAACTTACCTCCGCCAAGAAATGGAAGGTGGCCGTCCTTGTGGCATGCACGCGCCTTGCTCCTAGTCTTCGACTTGGAGTAGGGTTAAAAATCTTTGGGCCTTGACCTCTCTTGCCACTAAAGCCCAAGTCTTTTATGTTCCTTGTGTTGTTGAGAAGCCTTTGGACTCTATTTGCTCTTCTGGCCCATTGTCCTTAGCTGATCTCCCTCTAGGAGCTTGTCGACCCATAAGCTGAATTTGTGGAAGAGTGCCCTTGATCTGCTTCTTGTCATTGCTCCTTGAGGTACCACTGGTGTAGATACTTCTTCTAGGTGCATGTCCTGGAGCTGGTAGCTCATTTGGTCCGAGTCCTCTTGTGTGGAAGTGGAAATGCGCGTGTACTCGGCTGGATCGGCTGTACCGGCTGGATTGTGCGTGGTACTGGCCGGAATGACTTCAGGACCGGCCAAGTTGATCCCGGAGTCGGTGGTGTCATCAGAGGGACCGGCGGTGTCATTCACGTCCCCACCAAGTGTGCCGGAAGCTTGGGCCTCTCCGCCGGCGATGTTGACTGGTCTGGTCCTATAGGTCGAAGGTCTGGCGGTACTGTCTGGTCTGGCAAGCGCGCCAGATGGTCCTGCTGTCTCGGGCAAGCTTCCTGGTCGGCCAGTCTGGTCACCTGGCTGGATGTACGACCTAATGTCCTCATCACCTAGGAGAGTCTCAATGGCAGTAGGACAACTCACGGACAATGCCCTCATCTGGTGGGATCGTGAGGTATCTGACCGAAGGAGGAAAAGAATGAGGCCCGTAGACTCATGGGTCGACATGAAAGACCTCATGCGACAAAGGTTTGTTCCACCTTACTTTCATAGAGACTTGCAACGTTGTTTTCGTATTCTTAAGCAGGGTACTAGATCAGTAGAGGAGTACTATGAAGAGTTCAAGAAGTTAAGGAACAGGCTGGAGCTCAATGATGATGAAGAAGCGTTGATGGCACAATTCTTGGATGGACTCCAAGAAAGAATCAGCCGCAAGGTGGAAAGGCAAATCTACAATGACTTCAAAGACTTGTTCCACCTATCTGTCCAGGCTGAGCAGCACATCAAACGTAAGACCAAGACATCCGCAGCAAGCCTAAGACACCTTGGGCACCAAGCAACATTCCCAAGCCCGTAGACAAAGGCAAGAGCATAAAGATCGAGTCAAGGTTCAAGAGCAAGCCACCTGAACCAACCCGTGACCAGAGAGAGCCTAGTAAGTCTTCTAACTCTCAAAGATCACGTGAAATCACTTGTTTCAAGTGTAGGGGTCGTGGACACATCTCAAGGGAGTGCCCAAACAACCAGGTCATGCTGATTACGGAGGCTGGAGAGTATGAGTCCCAAGATGAAAAGGACTATGAACCAGAAGGAGAATATGGTGACATTGAGTACCCTTATGTGGGGGAAGTGCTGGTCACTAGACGCATCCTCAGTGCAATGGTGGATCCTTCAGAGACCATCCAAAGGGAGAACATCTTCCACAGCCGTTGCACCATCAAGGGCAAGGTATGTAACCTCATCATAGATGGTGGTTCTTGCACTAACGTTGCTAGTGCGTATATGGTTGATAAGCTAGGTCTAGAGAAGACAAGGCAACCTTGACCGTATAGACTGAGATGGCTCGATGACAAAGTGGAGCTCAAGATCCATGAGCAAGTCACTGTGCCATTCAGTGTGGGCAAGTACCAGGACCAAGTCGTGTGCGACGTGGTGCCCATGCAAGCAGGCCATATTCTGCTAGGAAGGCGATGGCAGTTTGACAAAGAGACCAGGCATGATGGCCAAACAAATCTCTACACTTTTGTGCATGACAAAAGAAAGGTCAGCCTAGCTCCTCTCACACCTGCCCAGGTACATGAGCTTCAACAGAAAATGAGTAAGGAAAAGAAGCTCATTAAATCTAATTTTCTTATTCAACCAAGTCATGTCCGGAGAGCTTTAGCCTCGAAGGATCTAATGCTACTAATGGTTTTCAAAGAAGTGTTGAATGTAGAGAAAGAACAGGTAGAGCTACCTCTTGAAGTAGCAGCTCTCCTCAACAAGTTCAATGATGTGTTCCCGGAAGAGATACCAGCAGGCTTACCTCCCATACGAGCATAGAGCACCAGATCGACCTCGTGCCCGCAGCAGCCCTGCCCAACCGGCCAGCCTACCGGATGAGTCCAGAGGAGTCTAAGGAGCTTGAGAAGCAAGTCAAGGAGCCCCTGGAGAAAGTCTATGTTCGAGAGAGCCTCAGTCCATGTGCCGTACCAGTGCTACTAGTGCCCAAGAAGGATGGGACTTGGCGAATGTGCATGGACTACCGAGCAATCAACAACATCTAAATCAAATACCGGCATCCGATACCACGGCTGGATGACATGCTAGATGAGCTGAGTGGAGCCACGGTCTTCTCCAAGATAGACCTCAAAGGTGGATACCACCAGGTCAGGATGAAGGAAGGTGATGAATGGAAGATTGCTTTCAAGACAAAGCAAGGGCTCTACAAGTGGACAGTCATGCCATTCGACTTGACTAATGCCCCAAGCACTTTCATGCGCCTTATGAACCAAGTTCTTAGGGCGTACATCAGTAATTTTGTAGTGGTTTACTTTGATGATATATTAGTTTATACCAAGTGCCTACAGGAACACCTCACACATATTGAGATGGTACTTAAAACCCTTCGACAAGAAGAGCTTTATGCCAATCTCAAGAACTGCATCTTTTGTACTGATAAACTTGTCTTTTAGGCTTCGTTGTAAGTTCACAGGGCCTACAGGTTGATGACGAGAAGATTCGAGCCATAGAAGAATGGCCAACACCAAGCAACATCAGCCAAGTGAGGAGCTTCCACGGACTGGCCAGCTTTTACAGGAGATTTGTGCCCAACTTCAGCAGTATTGCCTCACCATTGACGGAAGTAGTGAAGAAGAACGTGGTATTCAGCTGGGGAGAAGCTCAGGAGAAGGCATTCCAGGCCTTGAAGGAGAGCCTTACACATGCACCAGTGCTAGTCCTGCCCGACTTCAACAAGACGTTTGAAGTGGAGTGTGATGCCTCTGGAATAGGCATAGGAGCTGTGCTAACCCAAGGAGGGAGACCAGTGGCATACTTCAGTGAGAATCTAGGTGGGGCCTCACTGAACTACCCCACTTACGACAAGGAGCTTTATGCCCTTGTCCGAGCATTGGAGACTTGGCAGCATTACTTGCTGTCCAAGGAGTTTGTGATCCACATTGATCACGAGACTCTCAAACACCTCAGAGGGCAAACCAATCTCAAGAGGAGACATGCCAGGTGGATGGAGTTCATAGAGACCTTCCCATACGTCATCAAGTACAAGAAGGGCAAGGACAATGTGGTAGCCGATGCACTATCAAGGAGGTTTTCCTTGATATCCACCATGGGGACGAAGGTCCTAGGATTCGAGCACATCAAGGACCTATACAAAGATGATCCTGACTTTGCTGAGAGCTACAAGGAGTGTGGCACAGGGAGTCATGGCAAGTTTTACATCCATGAGAGATTCTTGTTCCGAGAGAGAAGGCTGTGCATACCACAAGGATCATTAAGGGAGTTTATCATCCGAGAAGCTCATGGAGGAGGACTCATGGGCCACTTTGGTGTCGACAAGACTCTAGCAGTGGTCAAAGAGTACTTCTACTGGCCACACATCAAGAAGACAGTAGAAGCTCATTGTGCAAGGTGCATCACTTGCAAGAAGGCAAAGTCCCGAGTGCAACCTCACGGGTTGTATCTCCCACTACCCATACCGATGCATCCATGGGTGGATATATCAATGGAATTTGTTCAAGGTCTGCCCAAGATCAACCAAAATGATGCAATCTTTGTAGTGGTGGACAGATTCTCCAAGATGGCACACTTCATTCCGTGTGCCAATGTCAATGATGCCATGCAAACAGCCGAGCTGTTCTTCAGGGAGATAGTACGGCTTCATGGAGTGCCAAGGACCATCGTATCAGACAGGGACACCAAGTTCCTCAGCCATTTCTGCAGGACCCTTTGGAGGAAGCTAGGCACAAAGCTACTCTTCTTTACCACCTGCCATCCTCAAACCGATGGCCAAACTGAAGTTGTCAACATGACACTATCAACTCTTCTAAGGACTACACTAGGGAAGAGCCTCAAGACTTGGGTGGAGTGCCTGCCATTCATAGAGTTCGCTTACAACCGAGCCGTGCACTCAGCAACCAAGAAGACACCATTTGAAGTAGTATACGGCTTCAACCCTCTCACCCCATTGGAGCAAACGCCACTGCCACCAGCAGAGATGACCAACCTCAACGGAGCATCCAAGGCAGAGTTCATAAGGAAGTTACACCAGAAGGTAGCAGAAAACTTGGAGAAGAGGACCGGACAGTACGTGACTCATGCCAACAAAGGAAGGAAGGAGGTGATCTTTCAACCAGGCGATTGGGTGTGGCTACACCTACGGCAGGAGAGGTTCCCAAACCTAAGGAGTTCAAAGCTAGCACCAAGAGGAGATGGACAATTCAGAGTGCTCGAGAGGATCAACAACAACGCCTACCGGATCGAGCTGCCAGGTGAGTTTAATGTGTCCAATACGTTCAATGTTACTGACTTGGCCCCTTTCCATGCAGATGAACCAGTTTTGAGGACAAAACCTACTGAAGAGGAAGGGAATGATGAGGACATCAGGTCGTACATCCAGCCAGGAGACCAGACTGGCCAACCAGGAAGCTTGCCCGAGACAGCAGGACCATCTGGCACGTCTGCCGGACCAGACAGTACCGCCGGACCCTCGACCTATAGGACCAGACCGGTCAGCATCGCCGGCGGAGAGGCCCAAGCTTCTGGCACACTTGGTGGGGACGTGGATGACACCGCCGGTCCCTCTGGTGATGCCGCCAACTCCGGGATCAACTTGGCCGCTCCTGAAGGCATTCCGGCCAGTACCTCGAACAATCCAGCCGGTACAGCCGATCCAGCCGAGTACACGTGCATTTCCACTTCTACACAAGATGACTCGGACCAAATGAGCTACCAGCTCCAGGACATGCACCTAGAGGAAGTAGCTACACCAGTGGTAGCTAAAGGAGCAATGACAAGAAGCAGATCAAGGGCACTCTTCCACAAATTCAGCTTATGGGTCGACAAGCTCCTAGAGGAAGATCGACTAAGGACAATGGGCCAAAAGTGCAAGGAAGAGTCCAATGGCTTCTCAACAACACAAGAGACATCAGAGAATTGGGCTTTAGTGGCAAGAGAGGTCAGGGCCCAAAGATTTTTAACCCTACTCCAAGTCGAAGACTAGGAGCAAGGCGCGTGCATGCCACAAGGACGGCCACCTTCCTTTTGTGCACTTTTGTAAACTTTCCTTTTCTTTGTTTGAGTCGACCCTAGAAGGTCAAGCTGTCGAGCATATTAATAAGGCTCCCTCCAGCGTTGTAGTTCGACAACCTTTTTGCTATTTAATAAAGATCGAATTTTCTTTACAAGTTATTCTCTCAAAGAAGCTTGTGCGCTTAGAACCTAGTTGAGACCAGCCCTCCTAGCTCTAAGTTTGTGATTTATCACGAGGTTCATCACCCTCGTGTGGTTCACTTCACCCTTCCATCTTTTACCAACCAGAAAACCCCCATCCAGAAGCCTAAGGTTGAGTTTCTCACCTAATCTTCTACAAACAGCCCACACGCATACATCCTTGAATCAAGGCTTGTATCATATCCACTCTTGAGGTCTATCCTTGAGAAGACCGTGGCTCCACTCAGCTCATCTAGCATGTCATCCAGCCATGGTATTGGATGCCGGTATTTGACAGTGATGTTGTTGATTGCTCGGCAGTCCACGCACATTCGCCAAGTCCCATCTTTCTTGGGCACTAGTAGCACTGGTATGGCACATGGACTGAGGCTCTCTCAAACATAGCCTTTCTCCACGAGCTCCTTGACTTGCTTCTCAAGCTCCTTGGACTCCTCTGGACTCATCCGGTAGGCTGGCCGGTTGGGCATTGCTACTCCGGGCACTAGGTCGATCTGGTGCTCTATGCCAAGTAAAGGAGGCAAGCCTGCTGGTATCTCCTCTGGAAACACATACTGGAACTTGTTGAGGAGAGTTGCTACTTCAGGAGGTAGCTCTACCTGTTCCTGTTCTATACTCAAGATTTCTTTGAAGACCATTAGTAACATTAAATCCTTTGAGGCTAAAGCTCTCCGGACATGGCTTGGTTGAATAAGAAAATTAGACTTGATAAGTTTCTTTTCCTTACTCATTTGGGGTTGTAGCTCATGTACCTGGGCAGGTGTAAGAGGAGCCAAGCTGACCTTTCTTTTGTCATCCACAAAAGTGTAGAGATTGGTTCGGCCATCATGCCTGGTCTCTTTGTCAAACTGCCATGGTCTTCCTAGCAGAAGATGGCAAGCTTGCATGGGCACCACGTCGCACACGACTTGGTCTTGGTACTTGCCCACACTGAAATGCACGGTGACTTGCTCATGGATCTTGAGCTCCACTTTGTCATCGAGCCATCTCAGCCTATATGGTCGAGGATGCCTTGTCTTCTCTAGACCTAGCTTATCAACCATATATGCACTAGCAACGTTAGTGCAAGAACCACCATCTATGATGAGGTTACATACCTTGCCCTTGATGGTGCAATAGCTGTGGAAGATGTTCTCCCTTTGGATGGTCTCTGAAGGGTCCACCATTGCACTGAGGATGCGTCTAGTGACCAGCACTTCCCCCACATCAGGGTACTCAATGTCACCATATTCTTCCTCTGGTTCATAGTCCTCTTCATCTTGGGACTCATATTCTCCAGCCTCCGTAACCAGCATGACCCGGTTGTTTGGGCATTCCCTTGAGATGTGTCCACGACTCCTACACTTGAAACAAGTGATGTCACGTGATCTCTGAGGGTTAGAAGACTTACTAGGCTCTCTCTGGTCACAGGTGGGTTAAGGAGGCTTGCTCTTGAACCTTGACTCGATCTCTATGCTCTTGCCTTCGTCTACGGGCTTGGGAGTGTTGCTTGGTGCCCAAGGTGTCTTAGGCTTGCTGCGGATGTCTTGGCTCTTACGTTTGATGTTCTGCTCAGCCTGGACTGATAGGTGGAACAAGTCTTTGAAGTCATTGTAGATTTGCCTTTCCACTTTGCGGCTGATTCTTTCTTGAAGTCCATCCAAGAATTGTGCCATCAATGCTTCTTCATCATCATTGAGCTCCAATCTGTTCCTTAGCTTCTCGAACTCTTCATAGTACTCCTCTACTGATCTGGTACCCTGCTTAAGAGTACGAAAACGACGTTGCAAGTCCCTATGAAAGTAAGGTGGAACAAACCTTTTTCGCATGACATCCTTCATGTCGACCCATGAGTCTATGGGCCTCATTCTTTTCCTCCTTCTGTCAGATACCTCACGATCCCACCATATGAGGGCATTGTCTGTGAGTTGTGCTACTGCCATTGAGACTCTCCTAGGCCCTGGTTGGTTGTAATGATCAAAGATATGATCCATCCTTCTCTCCCAATCTAGGTAAGCCTTGGGGTCTACTTTTCCTGCAAAACTTGGAGGAGTTAGCTTAACATCAGGATGAGTCACCCGGTTTTAGGCGTGTTCATCTCCATCGTCATGATGTCTAGGAGGCATCTTTGGTCTCTAGTGAAGACCATATGGCTCGAAGCCATCATCTTCTGCCTCTGGTTGCCGTGGAGGTCCTCTCGGCCTATGGTGATAGTTATGAGGTTGTGTGTCCTCATCTCCATCTGGCTGGGGTTCCTCCTGTTCGTGCTGTGTCCTAAGGTGCTCAGGACCCTCAGGACGGTCTTGCTCAGCCCTCACGTGCCTTATGGCCTGGAATCTCACCGGTCTTTCCACGCGCTCCAACCTCTCGCCTATGGATGCGAGTTGTGTTTGGAGTGTGGTTAACATGGCCATCATGGCTTCGGCTGCTTCTCTATTTTCTTCTCCCATGGTGTGCTACAAAGAAAGAAGACAAGTTAGGATGCTCCTAAATTGTTAGGAGGGTTTTCTTTTTATAGGGGTTTACAAAAATGCAAAAAGGAAAAATCCTAAGGAAAGGAAATTCGAATAAAAGGAAAAAGGAAACTTCCTAGACAACTTGTGCTAGCTGTCCAATTCGAAATCTTTTGGGTATTTTCCTATTTTCTTTTCTTTTCTTTTTGTTTTCTTTTTAATTTAACTTAAAATTAATGGAAATATGAATTAAACAAAAAGGAAAACGTGAATGGCAATGCAAAAGTGATTCTAAACCCTAGTGATACACGTAGAAGGCTAGATGCACTCGGTTTGGAGTTTGAGGTTATTTTTTTTTTATTTTTCTTGAATGCGATTGAAACTAATGCAAGAACTAAAAGCAAAACAAGCAAAAGGATAGAAACAACCTGGTTTAGGAGCTTTAAGCTCTGATACCAAAATGATACAAGCCTCGATTCAAGGCTTATATGTGCGTGGGCTGTTTGGAGAAGGTTAGGTGAGAAACTCGACCTTAGACTTCTGGATAGGGGGTTTTTGGTTTGGTATTGGGTGAAGGGTGAAGTGAACCACACGAGGGGTGATGAACCTCGTGATAAATCACAAACTTAGAGCTAGGAGGGCTGGTCTCAACTAGGTTCTAAGCGCACAAGCTTCTTGAGAGAAAAACTTGTAGAGAGAAAATTCGCACTTTATTAATATCAAAAAGGTTGTCAAACTACAATGCTGGAAGGAGCCTTATTAATATGCTCGCCAGCTTGACCTACTAGGGTCGACTCAAATAAAAAAAGAAAAATTTACAAAAGTGCACAAAAGGAAAAGATACAAAAGTGTATAATCGAAAAAGGACCTATTCCTAAAATATCTTTGACTCAATAAAGGTAACCATTCTAGATCCTACCCTACAAAATAGAAAGAGGAAAATATTCTTATTGAAAACTTACCTTACTTACCTCACGGCCAAGAAATGGAAGGTGGCCGTCCTTGTGGCATGCACGCGCCTTGCTCCTAGTCTTCGACTTGGAGTAGGGTTAGAAATCTTTGGGCCCTGACCTCTCTTGCCACTAAAGCCCAAGTTTCTGAAGCCCCTTGCATTGTTTAGAAGCCTTTGGACTCTTCTTTGCACTTCTGGCCCATTGTCCTTAGTCGATCTTCCTCTAGGAGCTTGTCGACCCATAAGCTGAACTTGTGGAAGAGTGCTCTTGATCTGCTTCTTGTCATTGCTCCTGGTGGCAGTACTGGTGTGGAGACTTCCTCTAGATGCATGTCCTGAAGCTGGTAGCTTATCTGGTCCGAGTTTCCTTGTGTAGAAGTTGAAATGCTTGTGCACTCGGCTGGATCGGCTGTACCGGCTGGACTGTGCGAGGTACTAGCCGGAATGCCTTCAGGACCGGCCAAGTTGATCCTGGAGTCGGCGGCGTCACCAAGGGGACAGGCGGTGTCATCCACATCGCTACCAATTGTGCCGTAAGCTTGGGCCTCTCTGCCGGCAATGCTGATCGGTCCGGTCTTATTGGTCGAGGGTCCGGAGGTACCGCTTGGGCCGGGAGATGTGCCAAATGGCCCAGCTGTCTCGGGCAAGCTTCCTGGTCGGCCAGTCTGGTCTCCTGGCTGGACATACGACCTTATGTCCTCATCATCCCCTCCCTCTTCAGTAGGTTTTGACCTCAAAACTGGTTCATCTGCATGGAAAGGGGCTAAGTCAGTTACGTTGAACGTGTTGGACACATTAAACTCACCTGGCAGCTCGATCCGGTGGGCGTTGTTGTTGATCCTCTCCAGCACCATGAATGGTCCATCTCGTCTTGGTGCTAGCTTGGAACTCCTTAGGTTGGGGAACCTCGCCTGCCGTGGTGTAGAACACATCGCCTGGTTGAAAGATCACCTCCTTTCTTCCTTGTTGGCATGAGTCACGTACTGTCCGGTCCTCTTCACCAAATTTTCTGCTACCTTCTGGTGTAACCTCCTTATGAACTCTGCCTTGGATGCTCCGTTGAGGTTGGTCATCTCAGCTGGTGGTAGTGGCGTTTGCTCCAATGGGGTGAGAGGGTTGAAGCCGTATACTACTTCAAATAGGGTCTTCTTGGTTGCTGAGTGCATGGCTCGGTTGTAAGCGAATTCTATGAATGGCAGGCCCTCCACCCAAGTCTTGAGGTTCTTCCCTAGTGTAGTCCTGAGAAGATTTGATAGTGTCCTGTTGACAACTTCAGTTTGGCCATCGGTTTGAGGATGGCAGGTGGTAGAGAAGAGTAGCTTCGTGCCTAGCTTCCTCCAAAGGGTCCTCCAGAAATGGCTGAGGAACTTGGTGTCCCTGTCTGATACGATGGTCCTTGGCACTCCATGAAGCCACACTATCGCCCTGAAAAACAGCTTGGCTGTTTGCGTGGCATCATTGACATTGGCACACGGGATGAAGTGTGCCATCTTGGAGAATCTGTCAACCACTACAAAGATTGCATCCTTGTGGTTGATCTTGGGCAGGCCTAGAACGAAGTCCATTGAGATGTCCACCCATGGATGTGTAGGTATGGGCAGTGGAAGATACAACCCTTGAGGTTGCACTCGGGACTTTGCCTTCTTGCAAGTGATGCATCTTGCACAATGAGCTTCTACTGTCCTCTTGATGTGTGGCCAGTAGAAGTTCTCCTTGACCACTGCTAGTGTCTTGTCGACACCAAAGTGGCCCATGAGTCCTCCTCCATGAGCTTCTCGGATGATAAGCTCCCTTAATGATCCTTGTGGTATGCACAACCTTCTCTCTCGGAACAAGAATCCCTCATGGATGTAAAACTTGCCACATTATCAAGGCAAACCTCCTTGATAGTGCATCAGCTACCACATTATCTTTGCCCTTCTTGTACTTGATGACGTACGGGAAGGTCTCTATGAACTCCATCCCCCTGGCATGTCTCCTCTTGAGATTGGTTTGCCCTCAGAGGTGTTTGAGAGTCTCGTGATCAGTGTGGATCACAAACTCCTTGGACAGCAAGTAATGCTTCCAAGTCTCCAATGCTCGGACAAGGGCATAAAGCTCCTTGTCATAAGTGGGGTAGTTCAGTGAGGCACCACTTAGCTTCTCACTGAAGTATGCCACTGGTCTCCCTCCTTGGGTTAGCACTGCTCCTATGCCTATTCCAGAGGCATCACACTCCACTTCAACGTCTTGTTGAAGTCGGGCAGGACTAGCACTGGTGCATGTGTAAGGCTGTCCTTCAAGGCCTGGAATGCCTTCTCCTGAGCTTCTCCGCAGCTGAATCCCACGTTCTTCTTCACTACTGCCGTCAATGGTGAGGCAATACTGCTGAAGTTGAGCAGAATCTCCTATAGAAGCTGGCCAGTCCGTGGAAGCTCCTCACTTGGCTGATGTTCCTGGTGTTGGCCATTCTTGTATGGCTCGAATCTTCTCTTCATCAACCTGTAGGCCCTGTGAACTTACAACAAAACCTAACACGACAAGTTTATCAGTACAAAAGATTTACTTCTTGAGATTGGCATAAAGCTCTTCTTGTCAAAGGGTTTTAAGTACCATCTCAAGATATGTGAGGTGTTCCCGGAGGCACTTACTATAAACTAATATGTCATCAAAGTAAACCACTACAAACTTACTGATGTACGCCCTAAGAACTTGGTTCATAAGGCGCATGAAGGTGCTTGGGGCTTTAGTCAAGCCAAATGGCATGATGTCCACTCGTAGAGCCCTTGCTTTGTCTTGAAAGCAGTCTTCCATTCATCACCTTCTTTCATCCTGACCTGGTGGTATCCACTCTTGAGGTCTATCTTGGGGAAGACCGTGGCTCCACTCAGCTCATCTAGCATGTCATCCAGCCGTATTGGATGCTACTTGACTGTGATGTTGTTGATTGCTCGGCAGTCCGCACATTAAGTCCCATCCTTCTTGGGCACTAGTAGGTACTACAGCACATGGACTGAGGCTCTCTCGAACATATCCTTTCTCCAGGAGCTCCTTGACTTGCTTCTCAAGCTCCTTGGACTCCTCTGGACTCATCCGGTAGGCTGGCCGGTTGGGCAGGGCTGCTCCGGGCACTAGATCAATCTGGTGTTCTATGCCACGTAAAGGAGGCAAGCCTGCTGGTATCTCCTCTGGAAATACATCCTGGAATTTGTTGAGGAGTTGCTACTTCATGAGGTAGCTCTACCTGTCCCTGTTCTACACTCAACTTCTTGAAAACCATTAGTAACATTAAATCCTTTGAGGCTAAAGCTCTCCGGACATGGCTTGGTTGAATAAGAAAATTAGACTTGATAAGTTTCTTTTTCCTTACTCATTTGTAGTTGTAGCTCATGTACCTGGGCAGGTGTGAGAGGAGCTAGGCTGACCTTTCTTTTGTCATGCACAAAAGTGTAGAGATTGGTTCGACCATCATGCCTGGTCTCTTTGTCAAACTGCCATGGTCTTCCTAGCAGAAGATGGCCAGCTTGCATGGGCACCACGTCGCACACGACTTGGTCTTGGTACTTACCCACACTGAATGGCACAGTGACTTGTTCATGGATCTTGAGCTCCACTTTGTCATCGAGCCATCTCAGTCTATATGGTCGAGGATGCTTTGTCTTCTCTAGACCTAGCTTATCAACCATATATGCACTAGCAACGTTAGTGCAAGAACCACCATCTATGATGAGGTTACATACCTTTCCCTTGATGGTGCAACGGCTGTGGAAGATGTTCTCCCTTTGGATGGTCTCTGAAGGATCCACCATTGCACTGAGGATGCGTCTAGTGACCAGAACTTCCCCCACATCAGGGTACTCAATGTCACCATACTCCTCTTCTGGTTCATAGTCCTCTTCATCTTGGGACTCATATTCTCTAGCTTCCGTAGTCAACATGACCCGGTTGTTTGGGCACTCCTTTGAGATGTGTCCACGACCCCTACACTTAAAACAAGTGATGTCACGTGATCTTTGAGGGTTAGAAGACTTACCAGGCTCTCTCTGGTCACGGGTGGGTTCAGGAGGCTTGCTCTTGAAACTTGACTCGATCTCTATGCTCTGGCCTTTGTCTACGGTCTTGGGCATGTTGCTTGCTGCCCAAGGTGTCTTAGGCTTGCTGCGGATGTCTTGGCTCTTACGTTTGATGTGCTGTTCAGCCTGGACAGATAGGTGGAACAAGTCTTTGAAGTCATTGTAGATTTGCCTTTCCACCTTGCGGCTGATTCTTTCTTGGAGTCCATCTAATAATTGTGCCATCAATGCTTCTTCATCATCATTGAGCTCCAATCTGTTCCTTAGCTTCTCGAACTCTTCATAGTACTCCTCTACTGATCTAGTACCCTGCTTAAGAGTACGAAAACGACGTTGCAAGTCTCTATGAAAGTAAGGTGGAACAAACCTTTGTCGCATGGGGTCTTCCTCCTTCTGTCAGATACCTCACGATCCCACCAGATGAGGGCATTGTCCGTGAGTTGTGCTACTGCCATTGAGACTCTCTGATGAGGACATCAGGTCGTACATCCAGCCAGGAGACTAGACTGGCAGACCAGGAAGCTTGCCCGAGACAGCCGGACTAATGAGGACATCAGGTCGTACATCCAGCCAGGAGACCAGGCTGGCCGACCAGGAAGCTTGCCCGAGACAGCCAGGTCATCTGGCACGCCTGCCGGTCCAAGCAGTACCGCCGGACCCTCGACCAATAGGACCAGAGCAACCAGCATTGCCGGCGAAGAGGCCCAAGCTTCCGGCACACTTGGTGGGGACGTGGATGACACCGCCGGTCCCCTTGGTGATGCCACCAACTCCGGGATCAACTTGGCCGGTCCTGAAGGCATTCCGGCCAGTACCTCGCACAGTCCAGCCGGTACAGCCGATCCAGCCGAGTGCACGAGCAATTCAACTTCCACACAAGGAAACTCGGACCAGATAAGCTACCAGCTTCAGGACATGCATCTAGAGGAAGTATCCACACCGGTAGTGCCACCCGGAGCAATGACAAGAAGTAGATCATGGGCACTCTTCCACAAATTCAGCTTATGGGTGGACAAGCTCCTAGAGGAAGATCAGCTAAGGACAATGGGCCAGAAGAGCAAAGTTGAGTGTAAAGGCTTCTCAACAACACAAGGAACATCAGAGACTTGGGCTTTAGTGGCAAGAGAGGTCAGGGGCCAAAGATTTTTAACCCTACTCCAAGTCGAAGACTAGGAGCAAGGCGCGTGCATGCCACAAGGACGGCCACCTTCCATTTCTTGGCCGTGAGGTAAGATAAGGTAAGTTTCAATTCGAATATATGACTCTTTCTGTTTTGCAGGGTAGGATCTAGATGCTTTACATTTTTGAGTCAAGAACATTTTAGGAATAGGTCCTTTTTCGGTTATGCACTTTTGTATCTTTTCCTTTTGTGCACTTTTGTAAACTTTCCTTTTCTTTGTTTGAGTCGACCCTAGAAGGTCAAGCTGTCGAGCATATTAATAAGGCTCCTTCCAGCATTGTAGTTTGACAACCTTTTTGATATTAATAAAGATAGAACTTTTTCCCCAACAAGTTATTCTCTCAAGAGACTTGTGCCCTTAGAACCTAGTTGAGACCAGCCCTCCTAGCTCTAAGTTTGTTATTTTTCACGAGGTTCATCACCCGTCGTGTGGTTCACTTCACCTTTCCATCGAATACCAACCCAAAAACCCCTATCCAAGAAGTCTAAGGTCGAGTTTCTCACCTACACTTCACCAAACAGCCCACGCGTATGCATCCTTGAATCAAGGCTTGTATCACGGACCATCTGGCACGCCTGCCGGCCCAAGCAGTACCGCCGGACCCTCGACCACAAGGACCAGAGCAACCAGCATTGCCGGCGAAGAGGCCCAAGCTTCCGGCGCACTTGGTGGCGACGTGGATGACACTGCCGGTCCCTCTGGTGATGCCGCCAACTCCGGGATCAACTTGGCCAGTCCTGAAGGCACTCCGGCCAGTACCTCGCACAATTCAGCCGGTACAGCCGATCCAGCTGAGTACATGCGCATTTCCACTTCTACACAAGAGGACTCGGACCAAATGAGCTACCAGCTCCAGGACATGCACCTAGAAGAAGTATCTACACCAGTGGTACCGCAAGGAGCAATGACAAGAAGCAGATCAAGGGCATTCTTCCACAAATTCAGCTTATGGGTCGACAAGCTCCTAGAGGAAGATCGACTAAGGACATCGGGCCAAAAATTCAAGGAAGAGTCCAATGGCTTCTCAACAACACAAGGGACATCAGAGACTTGGGCTTTCGTGGCAAGAGAGGTGATGAGGACATCAGGTCGTACATCCAGCCAGGAGACTAGACTGGCCAACCAGGAAGCTTGCCCGAGACAGCAGGACCATTTGGCACCGCCGGACCCTCGACCTATAGGACCAGACCGGTCAGCATTGCCGGCGAGGCCCAAGCTTCCGTCACACTTGATGGCGACGTGTATGACACCGCTGGTCCCTCTGGCGATGCCGCCAACTCCGGGATCAACTTGGCCAGCCCTGAAGGCATTCCGGCTAGTACCTCGCACAGTCCAGCCGGTACAGCCGATCCAGCCGAGTACACGCGCATTTCCACTTCTACAAAAGAGGGCTCGGACCAAATGAGCTACCAGCTCCAGGACATGCACTTAGAGGAAGTCTCTACACCAGTGGTACCTCAAGGAGCAATGACAAGAAGCAGATCAAGGGCACTCTTCCACAAATTCAGCTTATGGGTCGACAAGCTCCTAGAGGAAGATCGACTAAGGACAATGGGCCAAAAGTGCAAGGAAGAGTCCAATGGCTTCTCAACAACACAAGAGACATCAGAGAATTGGGCTTTAGTGGCAAGAGAGGTCAGGGCCCAAAGATTTTTAACCCTACTCCAAGTCGAAGACTTGGAGCAAGGCGCTTGCATGCCACAATGATGGCCACCTTCCATTTCTTGGCCCTGAGGTAAGATAAGGTGAGTTTCAATTCGAATATATGCCTCTTTCTGTTTTGCAGGGAAGGATCTAGAATATTTACTTTTATTGAGTCAAAGACATTTTAGGAATAGGTCCTTTTTTGATTATACACTTTTGTATCTTTTCCTTTGTGCACTTTTGTAAGTTTTCCTTTTCTTATTTTGGTCGACCCTAGAAGGTCAAGCTGTCGAGCATATCAATAAGGCTTCTTCCAGCATTGTAGTTCGACAACCTTTTTGATATTAATAAAGATCGAATTTTCTTTCAACAAGTTATTCTCTCAAGAGACTTGTGCGCTTAGAACCTAGTTGAGACCAGCCCTCCTAGCTCTAAGTTTGTGATTTATCACGAGGTTCATCACCCCTCGTGTGGTTCACTTCACCTTTCCATCGAATACCAACCCAAAAACCCCTATCCAAGAAGTCTAAGGTCGAGTTTCTCACCTAAACTTCTCCAAACAGCCCACGCGCATACATCCTTGAATCAAGGCTTGTATCAAGAGGTCAGGTCCCAAAGATTCTTAACCCTACTCCAAGTCAAAGACTAGGAGCAAGGCGCGTGCATGCCACAAGGACGTCCACCTTCCATTTCTTGGCCATGAGGTAAGTTAAGGTAAGTTTCAATTCGAATATATGCCTCTTTCTGTTTTGCAGGGTAGGATCTAGATGCTTTACATTTTTGAGTCAAGAACATTTTAGGAATAGGTCCTTTTTCGGTTATGCACTTTTGTATCTTTTCCTTTTGTGCACTTTTGTAAACTTTCCTTTTCTTTGTTTGAGTCGACCCTAGAAGGTCAAGCTGTCGAGCATATTAATAAGGCTCCTTCCAGCATTGTAGTCCGACAACCTTTTGATATTAATAAAGATAGAACTTTTTCCCCAACAAGTTTTCTCTCAAGAATCTTGTGCGCTTAGAATCTAGTTGAGACCAGCCCTCCTAGCTCTAAGTTTGTGATTTATCACGAGGTTCATCACCCCTCGTGTGGTTCACTTCACCTTTCCATCGAATACCAACCCAAAAACCCCTATCCAAGAAGTCTAAGGTCGAGTTTCTCACCTAAACTTCTCCAAACAGCCCACGCACATACATCCTTGAATCAAGGCTTGTATCACTTTCCTAGGCCCTGGTTGGTTGTAATGATCAAAGATATGATCCATTCTTCTCTCCCAATCTAGGTAAGCCTTGGGGTCTACTTTTCGTGCAAAACTTGGAGGAGTTAGCTTAACATCAGGATAAGTTACCTGGTTATAGGCGTGTTCATCTCCATCCTCATGATGTCTAGGAGGCATTATTGGTCTCTGCTGAAGACCATATGGCTCAAAGCCATCATCTTCTGCCTCTGGTTGCCGTGGAGGTCCTCTCGGCCTATGGTGATAGTTATGAGGTGGTGTGTCCTCATCTCCATCTGGCTGGGGTTCCTCTTGTTCGTGCCGTGTTCTAAGGTGCTCAGGACCCTCAGGACGGTCTTGCTCAGCTCTCACGTGCCTTATGGCCAGGAACCTCACCGGTCTTTCCACGCGCTCCAACCTCTCGCCTATTGATGCGAGTTGTGTTTGGAGAGTGGTGAACATGGCCATCATGGCTTCGGTTGCTTCTCTATTTTCTTCTGCCATTGCGTGCTACAAAGAAAGAAGACAAGTTAGGATGCTCCTAAATTATTAGGAGGGTTTTCTTTTTATAAGGATTAGAAAATTTGCAAAAAGGAAAAAAAATCTGAGAATTGGAAATTCAAAAATGTGAAGATTTGAAAAAAAGGAAACTTTCTTGACAACTTGTGCTAGCTGTCCAATTCGAATTCCTTTGGTATTTTTCCTATTTTCTTTTTCTTTTTTTTTCTTAATTTAACTTAAAAATAAAGGAAATATGATTTCAACACAAAGGAAAACGTGAATGGCAATGCAAAAGTAAATCTAAACCCTAGTGATACATGTAGAAGGCTAGATGCACTCAGTTTGGAGTTTGATGTTATTTTTTTGATTTTTCTTGAATACGACTTAAACTAATGCAAGAACTAAAAACAAAACAAGCTAAAGGATAGAAACAACCTGGTTTAGGAGCTTTAAGCTCTGATAACAAAATGATACAAGCCTTGATTCAAGGATGTATGCGTGTGGGCTGTTTGGAGTAGTTTAGGTGAGAAACTCGACCTTAGACTTCTTGGATAGGGGTTTTTGGGTTGGTATTCGATGGAAAGGTGAAGTGAACCACACGAGGGGTGATGAACCTCGTGATAAATCACAAACTTAGAGCTAGGACTAAAAAAGTGAAAAGGAAAAGTCTAAAAATCAACTATTCTGAAAAATTGCCCAAGTCTACAGGTCCCTTGTGTTGTTGAGAAGCCATTGGACTCTTCCTTGAATTTTTGGCCTATTGTCCTTAGTCGATCTTCCTCTAGGAGCTTGTCGACCCATAAGCTGAATTTGTGGAAGAGTGCCCTTGATCTGCTTCTTGTCATTGCTCCTTTAGCTACCACTGGTGTAGCTACTTCCTCTAGGTGCATGTCCTGGAGCTGGTAGCTCATTTGGTCCGAGTCATCTTGTGTAGAAGTGGAAATGCACGTGTACTCGGCTGGATCGGCTGTACCGGCTGGATTGTTCGAGGTACTGGCCGGAATGCCTTCAGGAGCGGCCAAGTTGATCCCGGAGTTGGCGGCATCACCAGAGGGACCGGCGGTGTCATCCACATCGCCACCAAGTGTGCCGGAAGCTTGGGCCTCTCCACCGACAATGCTGGTTGCTCTGGTCCTTGTGGTCGATGGTCCGGCGGTACTGCTTGGGCTGGCAGGCGTGTCAGATGGTCCGGCTGTCTCGGACAAGCTTCCTGGTCGGCCAGTCTGGTCTCCTGGCTGGATGTACGACCTGATGTCCTCATCATATCTCATCAGGGAATACATTTTGGAACTTGTTGAGGAGGGCTGCTACTTCAGGAGGTAGCTCTACCTGTTCTTTTTCTACACTCAAAAGTTCTTTGAAAACCATTAGTAACATTAAATCCTTTGAGGCTAAAGCTCTCCGGTCATGACTTGGTTGAATGAGAAAATTAGAATTAATGAGTTTCTTTTCCTTACTCATTTGTTGTTGCAGCTCGTGTACCAGGTCAAGTGTGAGAGGAGCTAGGCTGACCTTTCTCTTATCGTGCACAAAGGTGTAGGGATTGATTTGGCCATCATGCCTTGTCTCCTTATCAAACTGCCATGGCCTCCCTAGCAGAAGATGACCAGCTTGCATGGGCACGACATCACAAACTAGTTGGTCCTGGTATCTGCCCACACTTAATGGCATGGTTACTTACTCATGGATCTTGTGCTCCACCTTGTCATCTAGCCATCTCAGTCGATATGGCCGGGGTTGCTTTGTCATCTCTAGACCTAGCTTATCAACCATATAGGCACTGGCCACGTTAGTGCATGAACCACCATCTATGATGAGATTACATACCTTGCCCTTGATGGTGCCCCGGTTGTGGAAGATATTGTCCCTTTGAATGGTCTCAGAGGTGTCTACCATTACATTGAGGATGCGTCTAGTGACCAGTACTTCCCCGACATCAGGGTACTCTATGTCACCGTATTCTGCTTCGGGTTCAAAGTCATCTTCATCTTGAGACTCATATTCTCCAGCTTCCGTGATTAGCATGACTCGGTTGTTTGCGCGCTCCCTTGAGATATGACCGTGACCCCTACACTTAACGCAAGTGATATCACATGATCTCTGAGGATTAGAAGACTTACTAGGCTCTCTCTGGTCCCAGGTTTGCTCAGGAGGCTTGCTCTTGAACCGTGATTCGATTTCTATGCTCTTGCCCTTGTCTACGGGTTTGGTGCCAATGCTTGGTTCCCAAGGTGTCTTAGGCTTGCTGCCCATGGTGTCTTAGGCTTGCTGTGTAGGTCTTGGCTCTTACGCCTGATGTGCTGTTCAGCCTGGACAGAGAGGTGGAACAAGTCCTTGAAATCGTTGTAGATTTGTCTCTCCAGTTTTTTGCTGATCCTCTCTTGCAATCCATACAGGAATTGAGCCATCAACGCCTCTTCTCGTCATTGAGCTCCAGCCTATTCCTTAGCCTTTCAAACTCTTCGTAGTACTCATCTACTGATCTTGTGCCCTGCTTAAGAGTACAAAAACGTCGTTGCAAATCCCTATGGAAATAAGGTGGGACAAACCTTTGCCTCATGAGGTCCTTCATGTCGACCCATGAGTCTATGGGCCTCAATCTCCTTCTCCTACGGTCATAAGCCTCACGATCCCACCAGATGAGGGCATTATCCGTGAGTTGTGCGACTGCCATGGAGACTCTACTAGGGCATGGCTGGTTGTAATGGTCGAAGATGTGATCCATCCTCCTTTCCCAATCTAGATAGGCCTCGGGGTCTAGTTTTCCTGCAAAACTAGGAGGTGTTAGCTTGACATCATGACTATTTACCCAATTTTAGGCGTAGTCATCTCCATCCTCATGATGTCTAGGGCGCATCCTTGGTCTCTGGTGATGAACATAGGGCTCGTAGCCATTGCCCTCTGCTTCTGGTTGCCATGGAGGTCCTCTCGGCCTAGGGTGATAGCCGTGAGGCTGTGCATCCTCATCTCCATCCGGCTGGAGCTCCTCTTGTTCAGGCCGTGTCCTAGGGTGATCAGGACCTTCAGCAGGGTCTTGGTCAGCCCTCACCTGCCTTATGGCTTGGAATCTCACCGGACTCTCCACGCGCTCCAACCTCTCGCTGATTGATGCGAGTTGTGTTTGGAGGGTGGTGAACATGGCAATCATGGCCTTGTTTGCATCTTGGTTTCCTTCAGCCATCGTGTGCTACAAGAAGAAAAACACAAGATAATTTGCTCCTAAATTTATTAGAAGCGTTGTCTTTTATAGTAAAAGAGGCAAATAGGAGAAAAGGAAAAAGTAGAAAAATAGAAACTTTTCTAACAATTAATGCAAAAGATCATAGATTCTTTTGGTCAATTTTTCTTGGTAGTTTTCTTTTTTTTTTGCTTTTTATTTAACTTAATGAAGAATGGAAATATGCTTTTTAACAACAGCAAAAACGAAACTGCAATGCAAAGAATGGATCTAAACCCTAGTGATGCACGTAGGACCTAGATGCACTCGGTTTGAATCTAGATGTTATTTTTTGATTTTTTTGAATGAAAATTAAACTAATGCACGAATTGGAATTAAGACTAAAATAAAGGATAGAAACAACCTGATTTTAGGAGCTTAAGCTCTGATACCAAAATGATACAAGCCTTGAATCAAGGCCGTAACACGCGTGGGATGCTTGGAGAAGATTAGGTGAGAAACTCGACCTTAGGCTTCTAGATAGGGGTTTTCTGGTGGGTATTGGATGGAGAGGTGAAGTGAACCACACGAGTGGTGATGGACCTCATGATAAAGCACCACTTAGAAGCTAGGAGGGCTGGTCTCGACTAGGGTTCTAAGCGCACAAGTTTTTTAGAGAAAACTCATAGGAAGAAAGTTCTATGTTTATTAATATCAAAAAGTTGTCGAACTACAATGCTGAAGGAGCCTTATTAATATGCTTGGCAGCCTTGACCTTCTAGGGTCGACTCAAAAGAAAAATGGAAAAGTTACAAAAGTGCACAAGGAAAATTACAAAAAGGAAACAACCGAAAAAGGACTACTAACTAAATAGTTCTTGACTCAAAAATGTAAAACTTATAATTCCTACCCTGCAAAACAGAAAATACATGTATATAAATGAAAACTTAGCCATTCTTACCTTTCAGCCAAGAAATGGAAGGTGGCCAACCTTGTGGCATGCACGCGCCTATCTCCTAGTCTTCGACTTGGAGTAGGATTATGAATTGTTGGGCCTTGGCCTCTTTTTGCCACGAAAGCCCAAGTCTCTGGAGTCCTTTGCAATGTTGAGAAGCCTTTGGACTCTTCCTCTTACTCTTGGCCCAATGCTCCTTGTCGATCATCTTCTAGGAGCTTATCTAACCACAAACTGAACTTCTGGAAGAGTGCCCTTATTCTGCTCCTTGTCATGGCTCCTGGTGACACCCCTGGTGTACAGACTTCATCTAGGTTCATGCCTTGAAGCTGGTAGCATAGCTGATCCAAGTCCCCTTGTGTAGATGTGGAAATGGTGGTGCAATCGGCTGGATCGGCTGGACTGTGCGAGGAGCTGGCCGAGTTGTTATCGGAGCCATCCAGGTTGATTCCAGAGCCGGTGTGATACAAGCCTTGATTCAAGGATGTATGCGCGTGGGCTGTTTGTAGAAGATTAGGTAGGAAACTCAACCTTAGGCTTCTGGGTGGGGGTTTTCTGATTGGTAAAAGATGGAAGGGTGAAGTGAACCACACGAGGGGTGATGAACCTCGTGATAAATCACAAACTTAGAGCTAGGAGGGCTGGTCTCAACTAGGTTCTAAGCGCACAAGCTTCTTTGAGAGAATAACTTGTAAAGAAAATTCGATCTTTATTAAATAGCAAAAAGGTTGTCGAACTACAACGCTGGAGGGAGCCTTATTAATATGCTCGACAGCTTGACCTTCTAGGGTCGACTCAAACAAAGAAAAGGAAAGTTTACAAAAGTGCACAAAAGGAAGGTGGCCGTCCTTGTGGCATGCACGCGCCTTGCTCCTAGTCTTCGACTTGGAGTAGGGTTAAAAATCTTTGGGCCCTGACATCTCTTGCCACTAAAGCCCAAGTCTCTGATGTTCCTTGTGTTGTTGAGAAGCCTTTGGACTCTACTTTGCCCTTCTGGCCCATTGTCCTTAGTTGATCTTCCTCTAGGAGCTTGTCGACCCATAAGCTGAATTTTTGGAAGAGTGCCCTTGATCTGCTTCTTGTCATTGCTCCTTGAGGTACCACTGGTGTAGATACTTCTTCTAGGTGCATGTCCTGGGGCTGGTAGCTCATTTGGTCCGAGTCCTCTTGTGTGGAAGTGGAAATGCGCGTGTACTCGGCTGGATCGGCTGGATTGTGTGCGGTACTGGCTGGGATGCCTTCAGGACCGGCCAAGTTGATCCCGGAGTTGGCGGCACCACCAGAGGGACCGGCGGTGTCATCCACGTCCCCACCAAGTGTGCCGGAAGCTTGGGCCTCTCCGCCGGCGATGCTGACCGGTCTGGTCCTATAGGTCGAGGGTCCGGCGGTACTGCCTGGTCCGGCAGACATGCCAGATGGTCCTGCTGTCTCGGGCAAGCTTCCTGGTCGGCCAGTCTGGTCTCCTGGCTGGATGTACGACCTGATGTCCTCATCATTCCCTCTCTCTTCAGTAGGTTTTGTCCTCAAAACTGGTTCATCTGCATGGAAAAGGGCCAAGTCAGTAACATTGAACGTATTGGACACATTAAACTCACCTGGAAGCTCGATCCGGTAGGCGTTGTTGTTGATCCTCTCAGCACTCTGAATGGTCCATCTCCTCTTGGTGCTAGCTTGGAACTCCTTAGGTTTGGGAACCTCTCCTGGCGTAGGTGTAGCCACACCCAATCGCCTGGTTGAAAGATCACCTCCTTTCTTCCTTGTTGGCATGAGTCACGTACTGTCCGGTCCTCTTCTCCAAATTTTCTGCTACCTTCTGGTGTAACCTCCTTATGAACTCTGCCTTGGATGCTCCGTTGAGGTTGGTCATCTCAGCTGGTGGTAGTGGTGTTTGCTCCAATGGGGTGAGAGGGTTGAAGCCATATACCACTTCAAATGGTGTCTTCTTGGTTGCTGAGTGCACGGCTCGGTTGTAGGCGAACTCAATGAATGGCAGGCACTCCACCCAAGTCTTTAGGTTCTTCCCTAGTGTAGTTCGGAGAAGGGTTGATAGTGTCCTGTTGACAACTTCAGTTTGGCCATCGGTTTGAGGATGGCAGTGGTGAGAAGAGTAGCTTGCCTAGCTTTCTCAAAGGTCCTCCAGAAATGGCTGAGGAACTTGGTGTCCCTGTCTGATACGATGGTCCTTGGCACTCCATGAAGCGTACTATCTCCCTGAAGAAGAGCTCAGCTGTTTGTGTGGCATCATTGACATTGGCACATGGGATGAAGTGTGCCATCTTGGAGAATCTGTCCACCACTACAAAGATTGCATCTTTGTGGTTGATCTTGGGCAGACCTAGAACAAAGTCCATCGAGATGTCCACCCATGGATGTGTGGGTATGGGCAGTGGGAGATACAACCCGTGAGGTTGCACTCAGGACTTTGCCTTCTTGCATGTGATGCATCTTGCACAATGAGCTTCTACTGTCCTCTTGATGTGTGGCCAGTAGAAGTGCTCCTTGACCACTGCTAGAGTCTTGTCGACACCAAAGTGGCCCATGAGCTTCTCGGATGATAAGCTCCCTTAATGATCCTTGTGGTATGCACAGCCTTCTCTCTCGGAACAAGAATCCCTCATGGATGTAAAACTTGCCATGACTCCCTGTGCCACACTCCATGTAGCTCTCAGCAAAGTCAGGATCATCCTTTTATAGGTCCTTGATGTGCTCGAATCCTAGGACCTTTGCCTCCATGGTGGATATCAAGGCAAACCTCCTTGATAGTGCATCGGCTGCCACATTGTCTTTGCCCTTCTTGTACTTGATGACGTACGGGAAGGTCTCTATGAACTCCATCCCCCTGGCATGTCTCCTCTTGAGATTGGTTTGCCCTCAGAGGTGTTTGAGAGTCTCGTGATCAGTGTGGATCACAAACTCCTTGGACAGCAAGTAATGCTGCCAAGTCTCCAATGCTCGGACAAGGGCATAAAGCTCCTTGTCGTAAGTGGGGTAGTTCAGTGAGGCACCACCTAGCTTCTCACTGAAGTATGCCACTGGTCTCCCTCCTTGGGTTAGCACTGCTCCTATGCCTATTCCAGATGCATCACACTCCACTTCAAACGTCTTGTTGAAGTCGGGCAGGACTAGCACTGGTGCATGTGTAAGGCTGTCCTTCAAGGCCTGGAATGCGTTCTCCTGGGCTTCTCCCCAGCTGAATCCACGTTCTTCTTCACTACTGCCGTCAATGGTGAGGCAATACTGCTGAAGTTGGGCACGAATCTCCTATAGAAGCTGGCCAGTCCGTGGAAGCTCCTTACTTGGCTGATGTTTCCTGGTGTTGGCCATTCTTGTATGGCTCGAATCTTCTCTTCATCAACCTGTAGGCCCTGTGAACTCACAACAAAACCTAAAAGACAAGTTTATCAGTACAAAAGGTGCACTTCTTGAGATTGGCATAAAGCTCTTCTTGTCGAAGGGTTTTAAGTACCATCTCAAGATGTGTGAGGTGTTCCCGTAGGCACTTACTATAAACTAGTATATCATCAAAGTAAACTACCACAAACTTACTGATGTCGCCCTAAGAACTTGGTTCATAAGGCGCATGAAGGTGCTTGGGGCATTAGTCAAGCCGAATGGCATGACTGTCCACTCGTAGAGCCCTTGCTTTGTCTTGAAAGCAGTCTTCCATTCATCACCTTCCTTCATCCTGACCTGGTGGTATCCACTCTTGAGGTCTATCTTGGAGAAGACCGTGGCTCCACTCAGCTCATCTAGCATTTCATCCAGCCTTGGTATCGGATGCCGGTACTTGACTGTGATGTTGTTGATTGCTCGACAGTCCACGCACATTCGCCAAGTCCCATTCTTCTTGGGCACTAGTAGTACTGGTACGGCACAGAAACTGAGGCTCTCTTGAACATAGCCTTTCTCCAGGAGCTCCTTGACTTGCTTTCAAGCTCCTTGGACTCTTCTGGACTCATCCGGTAGGCTTGCCGGTTGGGCAGGGCTGCTCTGGGCACTAGGTCGATCTGGTGTTCTATGCCA
>CM032157.1:32486483-32550301 GCA_018901935.1 Pugionium cornutum | reverse complement strand
CGTCCTTGTGGCATGCACGCGCCTTGCTCCTAGTCTTCGACTTGGAGTAGGGTTAAATATCTTTGGGCCCTGACCTCTCTTGCCACTAAGCCCAAGTCTCTGATGTTCCTTGTGTTTTTGAGAAGCCTTTGGACTCTAATTTGCTCTTCTGGCCCATTGTCCTTAGCTGCTCTTCCTCTAGAAGCTTGTCGACCCATAAGCTGAATTTGTGGAAGAGTGCTCTTGATCTGCTTCTTGTCATTGCTCCTGGAGGTACCACTGCTGTAGATACTTCCTCTAAGTGCATGCCCTGGAGCTGGTAGCTCATTTGGTCTGAGTCCTCTTGTGTAGAAGTGGAAGTGTGCGTGTACTCGGCTGGATGGCCTGTACCGGCTGGATTGTGCGCGGTACTGGCCGGAATGACTTCAGGACCGGCCAAGTTGATCCCGGAGTCGGCGGTGTCATCAGGGGGACCGGCGGTGTCATTCACGTCCCCACCAAGTGTGCCGGAAGCTTGGGCCTCTCCGCCGGCGATGTTGACCGGTCTGGTCCTATAGGTCGAAGGTCCGGCGGTACTGTCTGGTCCGGCAGGCGCGCCAGATGGTCCTGCTGTCTCGGGCAAGCTTCCTGGTCGGCCAGTCTGGTCACCTGGCTGGATGTACGACCTGATGTCCTCATCACTTCAGCTGGCTGTAGAGCACTTTCTGGAGGATCTAAGTGAGGATTGAGTAGAGAGGTGGATCGAAAGATGCCACACAGATTATGGAAGGTCTGTGATAAGTCTAGAGCACTCAAGCTTCAAGGATTCTCACACAAGAAGGCTGGAGGCGTCAGCTCCTTTCAAAGGAAGAAAAAAAAGGTTTTTATTTCATAAAACTTAAGTGATTACATGCTGAGAAGGAACTTTATATATTAGTCCAGCAGCAGGTGCCTTCTAGGGCTGAAAATACATTATAATGAAAGGACTAAAGCAAAAATAACAACAAGACATTAGGACCTAATGACAAATAAAAGACTCTTAAACTTAACAGTCATATTCCTGCAAAAACAAGCAAATAAACTTGTTAATTCAAACATAAGAATTTT
This sequence comes from Pugionium cornutum, assembly GCA_018901935.1. NCBI lineage: Eukaryota > Viridiplantae > Streptophyta > Magnoliopsida > Brassicales > Brassicaceae > Pugionium > Pugionium cornutum. The sequence goes on along the minus strand of CM032157.1, from coordinate 32,549,236 downwards.
AAATACCCACCTTGGTCTCTTGTAACTCCTTATAATGCCTTCTTAAGTTTGTTTAGCAATGATGAACAAGGTTGTATCTCTGAAGCCTTGTAAAACTGGAAGGGGTGAAATTGTTGTAGTCTTTAGTTGTTCATAGTCTCCTTCTTGTAATTCTTTAGTAAGTTCAGCTTCATGGAGTCTTCCATCTTCTATGATTGTTATGAGACTCTCGACAGACTTGTTGAACATCTTACTATGGTTTCTTGTGCCTGATCTTGTTCTTGGAGCTTGTCTCATAATAGGTATATTATTAGGCTCTTCCTCAGCTTCTAGTGAGCTAGTATTGATGTCCTCATCAGAGTTTGTCTACCCACAAACTGAACTTGTGGAAGAGTGCCCTTGTTCTGCTCCTTGTCATGGCTCCTGGTGGCACCACTGGTGTAGAAACTTCATCCAGGTTCATGCCTTGAAGCTTGTAGCTTAGCTGATCCGAGTCCCCTTGTGTAGATGTGGAAATGGTAGTGCAATCGGCTGGATAGGCTGGACTGTGCGAGGAGCTGGCCGAGTTGTCATCGGAGCCGGCCAGATTTATCCCTGAGCCGGAGACGTCACCAGTTAGGCCGGCGACGTCACCAGTTGGGCCGGCGATGTCATCCACGTTTCCGCCAGTTGGGCTGGAGGTTTGGGCCTCTCCGCGGGAAATGTTGATCGGCCAGGGCCCGGCTGGTTGTAGGGCCGGAGGTTTGGGCCTCTCCGTGGGAAATGTTGATCGGCCAGGGCCCGGCTGGTCATAGGGCCGGCGGTACCGCTTGGGCCGGCAGACGCGCGAAATGGCCCAACTGTCTCGGGCAAGCATTCTGGTCAGCCATTCTGGTCTTCTGGCCGGCCGGACGATCTGATGCCCTCATCACCCTGGAATTGGAATGATCAGCCCCTCGACCGGTAATACCGGCTGTTTTCCCCAACGCCCATGCACTGCTCTCCTCTGGAGTTAATTATAGGTGAACTTGGCGACGTTGTAGTAAAAAATAAATTAAATACTTATAAAATAGTGAGCCTAAATCAGTTGAATTTGACTCTTTGACTTGACTTGCATGACTTCGCCAATGACCCATTTATAGGTGTGTGTTGATTGTCCTTTCAGCTAATTTCATATGCTTTCTTGTTGCAAGATTTATTGGGTTTCAATCTGGTCTTCTAAGACTTGAATCAAAGAGAGAATGGGCTGCTTTTATGTTGCAACAAACCCAATGTATTTAAGATTCTGTTCTTGGTCTAAAGTGGTGCAAATTATTCCATTAAGTGCATCTTGAAGCTGCTTGGCTCGTGCTCTTGTCAAAGATCCAGTTGGTACAACCAATGCTTTCTTAGGTTCAAGCTTAGCACATTCCAGCTCACGGTACTTTGTTCCAGCCTTTGTGCTCATTTAGATCACATCATCTAGCTCACAGTCCTTTGATCCAGCCCTTGTGCTCCTTAGGATCACATCACCCCCCCCCCTCTTCTTGAAAAGGATTTGTCCTCAAATCAGGCATATCTGCAATAAAAGTTATCAAGTCAGAAAATCTAGTACTCACATAATACTTACTTGGCAATTCAATCTTGTTAGCATTTTCCCATTCCTGCTAACTCTTTCATTCAAAGGTAAATGCATTAGAACCAAACGGTACCATAAACAATCTGAAATGGTGATCTTTTAATAGTAGAATGAATGGAATGATTATAAACAAATCCAACATGAGGCAAACACTCTTCCCAAGTTTTAATGCGCTCCCAAATGATGGCAAACAAAAGGGTTGACAAAGTTCTATTGACTACTTCAGTTTTTCCATCATTATGAGGGTGGAATGTAGTTAAAAACAACAACTTAGTCCATAACTTAGACCACAACTTAGACCACAAATACTTTCAAAAGTAGCTTAAGAACTTAGCATCACGAACAGACACAATGGTTCTAGGTGTTCCACGCAATCTCACAAGTTCCCAAAAGAATAAGTCAGCAACTTGTGAAGCATCATCACTTTTATGACATGGAATGAAATATTCCATTGTAGATAATTTGTCTACAATCACAAAGATAAAATCTCTGCTTTTCCTAGTTCTAGCAAAACCAAGCACAAAATCCATGGAAACATCAGTCCAAGGCTCAATAAAAATGGGCAAAGGAGAATACATACCATACCGTTGTACTTTAGACTTAGCTTGCTTACAAGTCACATATCTGCCATAAATCTTTCCCACGTCTCATTTCATGTGTTCGCAGTACGTAGAATTGATCTTTCAAGACACTTAGTATTTGGGTAACTACGAAATGTCCCATTAACCGCCCCCCCCCCCTCTTTCAAATCAAGATCCAAAGCATACAATTTCTTAATGTGTTCAAACCCCAAGTAAGTTTGCATCAAGGGTAGTAAGCAAGACATACCTTCTGAATAATGCATCAGCAACAACATTTTCTTTACCGTGTTTGTACCGGATGACATATGCAAATGTCTCAATGAATTATACCCACGTGGCATGTCTTTTGTTCAGCTTATGTTGGTCATTCAGGTGCTTAAGTGACTCATGATCGGTGTGGATCACGAACTCCTTTGGCCCTAGATAGTTTTTCCATGTTTGTAAAGCCCGGACTAAAGTATAGAGCTCTTTGTCGTAAGTAAGGTAGTTCAAGATAGCTCCTCCAAGCTTCTCACTGAAATAAGCTATGGGTACCTTCTCTTGCATATCAAAACTCCAATCCCAATACCTGAAGAATCACACTCAATCTCAAAAGTCTTCAAGAAATCTGGTAGAGACAATAGAGGTGCATTAGTGATGTGGTCATCGGCCCAACCCCAGGCCAAGTCGCCGGCCCGGCCGGCCCAAGGAACACAAAGGCGGTCAAATACGCGCAAAAGGTTACATGGGTGTATCTTCATGAATTCAAGCCTAACCAAGAACCGGAAAGCCAAGACCATACCTGGCCTATAATCCTGACTCAATGAGGACACGCGGCAATATGGAGCTCACCCAAAACCAGGCCAGATAAAGTCAAGCACCATTCATCAAGTTGGAGTTGCCGAAACTTACCATATTTGAAACTTTCCTTATATGAAAGCATCCAAACATTTCTTTGGCAACCAGGGGACTTTTTTGTACTTCTAGGAACTCTCTTACGCACCTCTAGAACCCCAAACATGTCTTTTACCAGGTGGGTTCATCCGTGCCTTCAAATAAACCGTTTGGAGCCATAAAGTGGGATGACCAACTGGTTTAATAACTTTCAAACCAAAAAGGTGTCCAGAAGAGATTATTAAGGCCCTAAGGAAGCGCAAAATCAACATACCATGCATCAGCCACCAAAGGATCATGCGAATCCCTTTTCTCCAAGAGTTGCCATATATGGACCGAAGTGCACTGAATGTGTTCAGATTGCAACATCTCTATCGCTTGCAACTTGGGAACGTAATGAATACTTTCCAAAGCATCCAGGATGTACCTAGACAAGTTACATTTACCCCTAAGCTTTCAAGATATAAGCATCTAAACTTTCCATGTTTGCCAAACAAGACATTAATGGCCAGCGTCCATATACTTTAAATGTACGATTTCCTTTTCTCTTTTTAGGTTTTAGAATCGTTGCTATGAGCACTATATAAGTTCAGAACGACCTATTTGTAAAGTAAGACCACCATTGAAATAAAATTTTGAATACAAAGTATTTTGTTCAAAGCCTTGTCATTGAATGTTGTTTGTTCTTTAGAAACTAAGTGTGTGATTCAGTTCCTTTCTATTGAAGCCATGTCCAGGTTAGTTTAAGAGATTCAAACTCCCTTGGTTCACATTTGATCGTGTGATTCGATCAAAACCCCTCCTTTTAGTTCCCTTACCCGCTTAAGCCAAGTGAGATTTGCGACATTCAGAGTCATGGTCGTACCGATTGTGAGATTGATACTCAATCTTACATCATTTGGTATCAGAGCTAAAAGCTCATATCTCAGGTCGTTGTAATCCAACCTTTATCCTTTATCATTTATGCTTTTGTTTTGAATTTTCTTATTTACATCTTATAAAAAAGCTTTGTTCTTAATTTTTCATTTGCATTGCTTTTTGTTGTTTTTTTTTCTTGTTATTTCTTGTTGTTTCTTCTCATATCAAAACAGAAACAATTTTATTTCATATTTGCTTAATTTTTTCAATTAAGAGAAAAAAACAAAAAAAAATTATAAACATCATTTTCGAATTTTGTTGCTAGTTATGTTTTAAAGAAGAAAAAAGAGATTCATAGAATTTTATTATTGTTCGTCCTAAATAATTTAAAAAATCAAAAACCAAAACAAATATTGTCTTTTAGTTTGTTTTAAAGTTTGTTGCCAAAAGAAACAAAAACAAAAACGTCAAAATATTTACTTGTATCGATTTCCCTTTTGCTACTACGTGCATGTTAATATCATATATTAGTTAGAGTGTAATTATCTTATTTGATATTTGGACTTGATACTTGCTCTTCTTGTCGTGCAAGATTAAAACTTTAATGATGGAGCACTATGCTAAAGAAGAAGACATCATGAGAATACCACAAACCGATTGTAGTCACGACAATGAATATGATCAATGCCTAATCACCAGCGAGTGTGACTATGGAGAAGAGTCATGAATTGAAAACTATTTGGAGACTGATTTTGAAAAAGAATCGGAGGGAGAAAACCATGAACCAGAACCATAACCACCAGACATGAGCCATGAAAGTTGGCCGGAAGAATAAGAAAGTTACCAAGGAGGTGATAAAGAAGAACCATGAAGGAGAATTGTGGTATGAAGATACTGAATCCCAAGTAGTCTAGAAGATGTAGAACACAGGAACAAGAAGTAATCTATTGTGATGAGGCAGATATGAAGAAGAATGGCCCGAGCACCACCAAGCCGAACCAGAGGAGCAACAATCGGATGGTGAAGAAAATCATGAACCAGAATACATCTCCTTTTTAGGCCATGAAAAAGGACTAGAAACCTATCTAAATTGGAAACAAGACATGGATGATTGGTTCCAATGTAACCAAATTCAAGAGGAAGGAAAGACAACCTATGCGGAAGATACCCTAACCGAAGATGCCTTTAGTATTTGGGAGCAAGACGCCTACATACGGTTAGAATATGATCAACCAGCGGCAACATGGGATCAAATGAAACAGCTGATCACTACAGCAAAACACGGGTTTTGCGACCACACATGTGGTCACAAAGTGGTCGCAAATCCCAAATTTCCAACTACTTTGCGACCACAGCCCGTGGTCATAAATCTTTCGTCACAAATTTTAGTGGTCGCAAATTAGTCGTAAAATTATGACTAATATGCGACCACGGTAATAGTTGTATATTTTTAGACCAAATGGCAATCAAATATTGGTCCTAGATTTTGCGACTACTTTGCGTGTGCAATGTTTTAACAAAGGTTTCCGACCATTTCGCCACTACATTCGTGGTTGCAAAAACCGTGGTCGCAAAATGGTTACAAAAATTTGTTACCGATTTGCGATCACTGTTGAAAACGTAGTCACAAATCGGTCACAAATTTTTGTGACCATTTTGCGACTGCGAGTACCAAGTGTGGTCACAAATCAGTCATAAAATCTTGTGACCGATTTGCGACTACAGCAAAACGTGGTCGCAACAAATTGCGACCAATTTGCGATCATAGTTCTATTTTAGTAAAAAAATACTAGTGGTCGCAAATTGGTCACAAATATCTGTGACCCAATTGCGACCAATTTGCAACCACAAATGATTATTTTATTAAAAAATGATTAATTAATTAAAATATTTTAAAATTTAAATTAAAAATTATTATAAAATATAATGAAAATTATGAAAAGAAATAATAAATTTATTAATAAAAAAATTAAAAATACAAAAATTAAAAATAAAACTAATTTTCTAGAGGTGGAAAATTGAAATTTCATGGCAAAAAAGCAGGTGAAGCGTTCGACGGTGTGTCTGGCGTATTGTTATCCCGCATAAATGACACGAAAGCAGGATCCATTTGTTGGAAATACCCAACTATCATCTCCAAGCTGTTAATCTGGTTTTGGTTTTCTTTTAGAAATGCCTCATGCTCTCCACTACGCCAGCCCGATCCGTGAATATGGTTCAGACTACCAAGTCCGTAAAAACGTTATCGATCATCCGCAACAGAGTACTACAAAATAATTTTTAAAAAATTAGAACAAATAAATTTAGTGTAAATAAAAAAAATTATTTTTAGAAACTTTCTTATACCTGAATGAAGATCTCATTCTTCTCGTATTGAGTCATCTCAATTGGATGGAAAGTACCGTCGTACGCTTTAGTTTGATCAACCTCCACGATCGCCATATTTTCTTGGATGTTAGTATGCTTCACCGATTTGTTTTGCTGTCAAATCGACATACGAACCATCCTCCCGAGTGTGAGTCTTTATAAAAACCTCACCAATTGAGACTGGTCATCTCAAATTATTTTTCTAAATATTAAAATAAATTATTAATAAATAAGAATTAAATTGAAATTTGAATTTAAATATTTTAAAATACTTACCATTTCATGTTGGTATTGGATGTAGGATTTTTGGCCTAACAAATGCTTGTGCGGACAAAGGTAATCCCGAGAGTAGTTGTGGTTATTGGATGATTTGCTTCTCCTCTCATTTTTCTGTTTCCCAATAGTTTATCATTGTTTTGTACAAACTCAAGGAATTCCACCTACGATGTTTGCCGGTTGTATGAACCATGCTCACCATCTCTTTCATCCGTCTTATACATACAAATTCAAATTCTTTTCGTACGACCGAGGTGATCATAGGATCTCAGGTGTATGATTGCTTGCAATTTTAAAATTAATAAATTTACTAATTATTAAATTATATTAAATAAAAACAACTTACCGCAAATTTGATGAAATATTTCTTATGTCATTCAGTTGGCACGACCATCCAACTATAGTAGGGGCCGTCAAATTTGTTTTTCAAATTATTTGAAATTTGATAGATTATAGCCCCTTTGTACCTGTCAAACCTAATATTTTAAATAAATTGAAAATTTTGAATTATCAAATAAACTTTTATAAATTTTAAATAATGAATAATTTTAGTAATTTTATTAATCTTTAATAAATAATGAAAATAATTTTATTAATTTTATTTAAATAAATTGAAATAAATAAAATTAAAAAAAAAACCAGGTCGTATTCAGTGCCAGCACTGGAGATAGCATTGTCAAGTACTGGTTCCGCCCCAGGGTTTATACAAAATTATATAAGGTGATAGTTTGTTCCCCCGTTTCTGATGAGGACATCAGGTTGTATGTCCGGCCAAGAGACCAGACTGGCCGACCAGGAAGCTTGCCCGAGACAGCCGGGCCATTTGGCACGTCTGCCGGCCCAAGTAGTACCACCGGACCCTCGACCAATAGGACCAGACCGATCAGCATTGCGGGCGGAGAGGCCCAAGCTTCCGGCACACTTGGTGGCGACGTGGATGACACCGCTGGCCCCCTTGGTGATGCCGCCGACTCCGGGATCAACTTGGCCGGTCCAGAAGGCATTCCGGCCAGTACCTCGCACAGTCCAGCCGGTACAACCTATCCAGCCTATACAGCCGATCCAGCCGAGTACACGAGCATTTCAACTTCTACATAAGGAGACTCGGGCCAGATAAGCTACCAGCTTCAGGACATGCATCTAGAGGAAGTCTCTACACCAGTAGTGCCACCAGGAGCAATGACAAGGAGCAGATCAAGAGCACTCTTCCACAAGTTCAGCTTATGGGTCGACAAGCACCTAGAGGAAGATCGACTAAGGACAATGGGCCAGAAGTGCAAAGAAGAGTCCAAAGGCTTCTCAACAATGCAAGGGACGTCAGAGACTTGGGCTTTAGTGGCAAGAGAGGTCAAGGCCCAAAGATTCCTAACCCTACTCCAAGTCGAAGACTAGGAGCAAGGCGCGTGCATGCCACAAGGACGACCAACTTCCATTTCTTGGCCGTGAGGTAAGTAAGGTAAGTTTTCAATTCGAATATTTGTCTTTTCTGTTTTGCAGGGTAGGATCTAGAATATTTACATTTTTTGAGTCAAGGACATTTTAGGAATAGGTCCTTTTTCGGTTATGCACTTTTGTACATTTTCCATTTGTGCACTTTTGTAATCTTTCCTTTTCTTTCTTTGAGTCGACCCTAGAAGGTCAAGCTATCGAGCATATTATAAGGCTCCTTCCAGCATTGTAGTTCTACAACCTTTATGATATTAATAAAGATAGAACTTTCTTCCAACAAGTTTTCTCTCTAAGAATCTTGTGCGCTTAGAACCTAGTTGAGACCAGCCCTCCTAGCTCTAAGTTTGTGATTTATTACGAGGTTCATCACCCCTCGTGTGGTTCACTTCACCCTTCCATCTCATACCAACCCGAAAACCCCTATCCAGAGGCTTAAGGTCGAGTTTCTCACCTAACCTTCTTCAAACAGCCCACGCGTATCCAAGCCTTGAATCGAGGCTTGCATCATTTTGGTATCAGAGCTTAAAGCTCCTAATCCAGGTTGTTTCTATCCTTTAACTTGTTTTGTTTCTTGTCATTGCATTAGTTTAAGTTTCATTCAAGAAAAATCAAAAAAATAACATCTAAACTCATACCGAGTGCATCTAGTTCCTACGTGCATCACTAGGTTCTAGAATCATTCTTGCATTGCTATTTTCGACTTTCCTTTTTGTTAGAATCATATTTCTATTATTTTTAAGTTAAATTAATAGAAAAGAAAAAGAAAATAGGAAAAATACCAAAAGAATTTGAATTGGACAGCTAGCAATAGTTGTCAAGAAAGTTTCCTTTTTATTCAAATCTTCATATCTTCGAATTTTCCATTTCTCAGATTTTTTCCTTTTGCACTTTTTGCGAATCCCCTTATAAAAAACCCTCCTAATAATTTAGGAGCAGCATAACTTGTCTTCTTTCCTTGTAGTACGCAATGGCAGAAGAAAATAGAGAAGCAACCAAAGCCGTGATGGCAATGTTCACCACCCTCCAAACGCAACTCGCATCAATAGGCGAGAGATTGGAGTGCGTGGAGAGACCTGTGAGATTCTAGGCCATAAAGCACGTGAGAGCTGAGCAAGACCGTGCTGAGGGTCCTGAGCACCTTAGGACACGGCACGAACAGGAGGAGCCCCAGCCAGATGGAGATGAGGACAAACAACCTCATAACTATCACCATAGGCTGAGAGGACCTCCACGGCAACCAGAGGCAGAAGATGATGGCTTTGAGCCATATGGTCTTCACCAGAGACCAAGAATGCCTCCTAGACATCATGAGGATGGAGATGAACACGCCTACAACCGGGTAACTCATCCTGATGTTAAGCTAACTCCTCCAAGTTTTGCAGGAAAAGTAGACCCCGAGGCTTACCTAGATTGGGAGAGAAGAATGGATCATATCTTTGATCATTACAACCAACCAGGGCCTAGGAGAGTCTCAATGGCAGTAACACAACTCACGGACAATGCCCTCATCTGGTGGGATCATGAGGTATCTGACAGAAGGAGGAGAAGAATGAGGCCCATACACTCATGGGTCGACATGAAAGATGTCATGCGACAAAGGTTTGTTCCACCTTACTTTCATAGGGACTTGCAACGTCGTTTTCGTACTCTTAAGCAGGGTACCAGATCAGTAGAGGAGTACTATGAAGAGTTCGAGAAGCTAAGGAACAGGCTGGAGCTCAATGATGATGAAGAAGCATTGATGGCACAATTCTTGGATGGACTCCAAGAAAGAATCAGCCGCAAGGTGGAAAGGAAAATCTACAATAACTTCAAAGACTTGTTCCACCTATCTGTCCAGGCTGAGCAGCACATCAAACGTAAGAGCCAAGACATCCGCAGCAAGCCTAAGACGCCTTGGGCACCAAGCAACATTCCCAAGCCCGTAGACAAAGGTAAGAGCATAGAGATCGAGTCAAGGTTCAAGAGCAAGCCTCCTGAACCAACCCGTGACCAGAAAGAGCCTAGTAAGTCTTCTAACCCTCAAAGATCACGTGACATCACTTGTTTCAAGTGTAGGGGTCGTGGACACGTCTCAAGGGAGTGCCCAAACAACCGGGTCATGCTGATTACGGAGGCTGGAGAGTGTGAGTCCCAAGATGAAGAGAACTATGAACCAGAAGAAGAATACGGTGACATTGAGTACCCTGATGTGGGGGGAAGTGCTGGTCACTAGACGCATCCTCAGTGCAATGGTGGATCCTTTAGAGACCATCCAAAGAGAGAACATCTTCCACAGCCATTGCACCATCAAGGGCAAGGTATGTAACCTCTTCATAGATGGTGGTTCTTGCACAAACGTTGCTAGTGCATATATGGTTGATAAGCTAAGTCTAGAGAAGACAAGGCATCCTCGACCATATAGACTGAGATGGCTCGATGACAAAGTGGAGCTCAAGATCCATGAGCAAGTCACTGTGCCATTCAGTGTGGGCAAGTACCAAGACCAAGTCGTGTGTGACGTGGTGCCCATGCAAGCTGGCCATCTTCTGCTAGGAAGTCCATGGCAGTTTGATAAGGAGACCAGGCATGATGGCCGAACCAATCTCTACACTTTCGTGCATGGCAAGAGAAAGGTCAGCCTAGTTCCTCTCACACCTGCCCAGGTACATGAGCTTCAACAGCAAATGAGTAAGGAAAAGAAGCTCATTAAATCTAACTTTCTTATTCAACCGAGTCATGTCCGGAGAGCTTTAGCCTCAAAGGATCTAATGCTACTAATGGTTTTCAAGGAAGTGTTAAATGTAGAAAAAGAACAGGTAGAGCTACCTCCTGAAGTAGCAACTCTCCTCAACAAGTTACAAGATGTGTTCCCAGAAGAGATACCAGCAGGCTTGCCTCCTTTACGTGGCATAGAACACCAGATCGACCTAGTGCCCAGAGCAGCCCTGCCCAACCGGCAAGCCTACCGGATGAGTCCAGAAGAGTCCAAGGAGCTTGAAAGCAAGTCAAGGAGCTCCTGGAGAAAGGCTATGTTCAAGAGAGCCTCAGTTTCTGTGCCGTACCAGTACTACTAGTGCCCAAGAAGAATGGGACTTGGCGAATGTGCGTGGACTGTCGAGCAATCAACAACATCACAGTCAAGTACCGGCATCCGATACCAAGGCTGGATGAAATGCTAGATGAGCTGAGTGGAGCCACGGTCTTCTCCAAGATAGACCTCAAGAGTGGATACCACCAGGTCAGGATGAAGGAAGGTGATGAATGGAAGACTGCTTTCAAGACAAAGCAAGGGCTCTACGAGTGGACAGTCATGCCATTCGGCTTGACTAATGCCCCAAGCACCTTCATGCGCCTTATGAACCTTGTTCTTAGGGCGTACATCAGTAAGTTTGTAGTGGTTTACTTTGATGATATATTAGTTTATAGTAAGTGCCTACGGGAACACCTCACACATCTAGAGATGGTACTTAAAACCCTTCGACAAGAAGAGCTTTATGCCAATCTCAAGAAGTGCATCTTTTGTACTGATAAACTTGTCTTTTAGGCTTCGTTGTAAGTTCACAGAGCCTACAGGTTGATGAAGAGAAGATTCAAGCCATACAAGAATGGCCAACACCAAACAACATCAGCCAAGTGGGGAGCTTCCACGGACTGGCCAGCTTCTACAGGAGATTCGTGCCCAACTTCAGCAGTATTGCCTCACCATTGATGGAAGTAGTGAAGAAGAACGTGGGATTCAGCTAGGGAGAAGCTCAGGAGAAGGCATTCCAGGCCTTGAAGGACAGCCATACACATGCACCAGTGCTAGTCCTGCCCGACTTCAACAAGACGTTTGAAGTGGAGTGTGATGCATCTGGAATAGGCATAGGAGCAGTGCTAACCCAAGGAGGGAGACCAGTGGCATACTTCAGTGAGAAGCTAGGTGGTGCCTCACTGAACTACCCCACTTACGACAAGGAGCTTTATGCCCTTGTCCGAGCATTGGAGACTTGGCAGCATTACTTGCTGTCCAAGGAGTTTGTGATCCACACTGATCACGAGATTCTCAAACACCTCTGAGGGCAAACCAATCTCAAGACGAGACATGCCAGGTGGATGGAGTTCATAGAGACCTTCCCGTACGTCATCAAGTACAAGAAGGGCAAAGACAATGTGGCAGCCGATGCACTATCAAGGAGGTTTGCCTTGATATCCACCATGGAGGCAAAGGTCCTAGGATTCGAGCACATCAAGGACCTATAAAAGGATGATCCTGACTTTGCTGAGAGCTACATGGAGTGTGGCACAGGGAGTCATGGCAAGTTTTACATCCATGAGGGATTCTTGTTCCGAGAGAGAAGGCTGTGCATACCACAAGGATCATTAAGGGAGCTTATCATCCGAGAAGCTCATGGAGGAGGACTCATGGGCCACTTTGGTGTCGACAAGACTCTAGCAGTTGTCAAGGAGCACTTCTACTGGCCACACATCAAGAAGACAGTAGAAGCTCATTGTGCAAGGAGCATCACTTGTAAGAAGGCAAAGTCCCGAGTGCAACCTCACGGGTTATATCTCCCACTGCCCATACCGACGCATCCATGGGTGGATATATCAATGGACTTTGTTCTAGGACTCCCCAAGATTAACCACAAGGATGCAATCTTTGTAGTGGTGGACAGATTCTCCAAGATGGCACACTTCATTCCGTGTGCCAATGTCAATGATGCCACGCAAACAGCCTCTTCAGGGAGATAGTACGGCTTCATGGAGTGCCAAGGACCATCGTGTCAGACAGGGACACCAAGTTCCTCAGCTATTTCTGTAGGACCCTTTGGAGGAAGCTAGGCACGAAGCTACTCTTCTCTACCACCTGCCATCCTCAAACCGATGGCCAAACTGAAGTTGTAAACAGGACACTATCAACTCTTCTCAGGACTACACTAGGGAAGAACCTCAAGACTTGGGTGGAGTGCCTGCCATTCATAGAATTCGCTTACAACCTAGCCGTGCACTCAGCAACCAAGAAGACACCATTTGAAGTAGTATACGGCTTCAATCCTCTCGCCCCATTGGAGCAAACGTCACTGCCACCAGCAGAGATAACCAACCTCAACGGAGTATCCAAGGCAGAGTTCATAAGGAAGTTACACCAGAAGGTAGCAGAGAACTTGGAGAAGAGGACCGGGCAGTACATGTGATGTAAGATTGAATATCAATCTCACAAGCGGTACGGCCGTGACTCGCAAGACCGAGAATCTCTCTTGGCTTAAGCGGGAAAGGGAACTAAAAAGAGGGGGTTTTGATCGAATCACACGATCAAAGGTGAACCAAGGGAGTTTGAATCTCTCAAACTAACCTGGTCGTGGTTTCAATAGAAAGGAAGTGAATCACACACTTTATTTCTAAAGAACAAGAACAAGACTCAAAGACAAGGCTTTGAATAAAATACTTTGTATTCAAATTTAATTTCAATGGTGGTCTATCTTTACAATGAGGTCGTGCTGAGCTTATATAGTGCTCCTAGAAATGGTCCTAAACCTAAAAAGGAGAAAAGGAAATCATACATTTAAAATATATGGCTGTTGGCCATTAATGTCTAGTTTGGCCAACAAGGAAAGTGTATATGCTTGTATCTTGAGAGCTTTGGGGCGAATGTAATGTGTCTAGGTACATCCTGGATGCTTTGGAAAGTCTTCAATACGTGTCCAAGTTGCAAGGAATAGAGATATTGCAATCTGAACACATTAAGTGCACTTTGGTCCATATATGGAAAGTCTTGGAGGAAAGGGATTCGCCTGATCCTCTGGTGGGTGGTGCATGGTAGATTTATTTTGGGCTTCCTTAGGGCCTTAATAATATCTCCTGGACGCCATGTTTTGGTTTGCAAGTGACTAAACCAGAGTGCCATCTCACTTGCCATAAACGGCTCCAATCGGTTCATTTGTAGGCACGGATGGCCCCGCCTGGTCCAATCCGTGTTTAAGCTTCTAGAAGTGCTTAAGGGAGCTCCTAGAAGTACCAAAGTCTACTGGTCGCCAAAGAAACGTTTGGAGACTTTCATATAAGGAAAGTTCCAAATATGGTAAGTTTCGAAAACTCCAATTTGATGTATGGTGCATGACTTGTTCTGGCCTTGTTTGGGGTGAGCTCCATGTCGCCGCGTGTCCTATGTGAGTCAGGATTATAGGCCAGGTTTTTTGTTGGCTGGATGCTTCTTGGTTAAGCTTGGATTCATGAAGATACACCCATGTATCCTTTTGCGCGTATTTGGCCGCCTTTGTGTTTCTTGGGCCGGCTGGGCCGGGCAGTTGGCCGAGGGTTGTGCCGATGACCTCATCATACCCTCCCCCTTCGAAATGTTTTGCCCTCAAAACATTTTGGCCTGCACATAGAGAAGGCAAGTTAATACCATGATTTACTTGTGGGTTTAGGGCATTACCTTGGTTTATGGCCCTTATATGGTTCGGATGTGGCCATGGTGCATCTGGCGGTTGCTCCCTGATAAGAAAGGAAGAAATTACTCCTTTCCATTGCAGCTGATTGCTTTTCTTTGCCTCCAAGGTGTTGGGTTCTCCATGGTCTCGTCTTGATTCCGAACATCGGTTTAATGTAGGAGGTGGGTCTTCTTGATCTTTGTTGAATCCTTGCTTTATTAGACCTGTTTCAACAACCTTTGGCAAAGACAAGTGCATTATGCTAGTACTGGAAATTTTAAATTGAAGCTCCTTTATTGCCTTAACACTTTTAGGCTTAACATTTTCGCGTTCTACTTGTAAGCTTGTTACTAGTTGTGTAGTTGGGAATGTCTTAGCAATGTGTCCTCTTTCTTGAAATCTATAGCATATAATTTCATCTGTTTCCACATTGTTAGAGGACTTACCTGGCGTTTCCTTGACGTGTATTCCAATCAATTGCTTTGATGGTTTCATGTGTGCTATGGCTTGAGGCTTTTGAACTTGCTGGTCAACTTTTGGTTTGACCATTGGCTTAGCTACCTTTTGTCCTTCTAAGGTGTTTGAAAACACGTTGTTATGCTCAGAGCAGTAGGAAAGCTTTGGCTTGTGAAAGGGATGCATGTTTGGTGTAGACATCTCACTCCTTGATGTTGTTGGGTGCATAAGTTGTGTGGTGATGTTTCTGTGTGTTTTGTACTTCTTCACAAACTCCCTATACATTCGTGCCTTAAGGTCTCCCCAATCAAGGACTGGTTTGTTGTAGAAGGTCCGTGCATTTTCCTTCAACCACCAATTGTAGGCATCTCCAACGAGCATATCAACGGCATATGAAAGCTTCTCTTCTTTGGGGATGTTGTTTGAGCGCAGCCATTGTTTCATGTTGGTTTCCCATCGGTGGTATTCATCTGGGTCCTTGTTATACCCTGAAAAGGTTAGGGATTTGGAATTGTAAATATATACCTTACTAGTCCGATTCCTTGATCTAGTTGGAGTGGTGTAGGTTGGCACTTGGCTTGACACAACGAAGTGGCAAGGTGTGATTGTCTTTGGCCAGCTTCTATCAGTGGAATAGTAGTCTGGTGGCTCTGGCTCGAGATCTTCAACTCCTGTTTCATTGTCAAAATCATATTCTGAATAGTCTTCATGCCATGTCTCATATCCATAGGAATCATCTACATCGGACAAGTCTTGGTGCCATTCATCACAATAATTTTCTTCAAAGAATTGGTTAGGACTTTCTTCCTCATAATACTCCATATTTTAAATTTGTACCTTGCACATGGAAGAAGCAGATATAAGTCGAAATACACAAATAAGGAAACTAGACTTGAGTGAAGATTTGGTATTAACACACAAGTATTATCAAAAGGAAATCAACACAAGAAAATATTTTTATGGTTTTTTTGGTCACTTTTGGCAACTAACTTAAAAACAAATTTAAAGACAATATTTTTTTTTGTTTTGGAATTAAATTAGGACGAAAAATAATAAGAATATTATATAAATCTTTTCTTCATTTTTAAAAAAAAAAAACTTAACTAGCAACTAAATTGGAAAACAAACAAAATGAAGTGATGTTTATATTTTTTGGGTTTTTTTCTCTTAATTGGACGAAATTAAGCAAACATGATATACAAATTTTTTATTTGGTTTTAGATTTAAATGAGAGGAGACAAAAAGAATCAACAAGAATCAACAAGAAACAATGCAAATCAAGAATAAGAACAAATATTTGTTTTTTTTTGGTTTTCAATAAGATGTAAATAACAAAATGCAAAATAAAATCATAAAAGATAAAAGATAGAGGTTGGATGAACACAACCTCGGATAGGAGCTTTTAGCTCTGATACCAAATGATGTAAGATTGAATATCAATCTCACAAGCGGTACGGCCGTGACTCGCAAGACCGAGAATCTCTCTTGGCTTAAGCGGGCAAGGGAACTAAAAGGAGGGGGTTTCGATCAAATCACACGATCAAAGGTGAACCAAGGGAGTTTGAATCTCTAAACTAACCAGGCCGTGGCTTCAATAGAAAGGAAGTGAATCACACACTTTATTTCTAAAGAACAAGAACAAGACTCAAAGACAAGGCTTTGAAGAAAATACTTTGTATTCAAATTTAATTTCAATGGTGGTCTATCTTTACAATGAGGTCGTGCTGAGCTTATATAGTGCTCCTAGCAATGGTCCTAAACCTAAAAAGGAGAAAAGGAAATCATAAATTTAAAAAATATGGCTGTTGGCCATTAATGTCTAGTTTGGCCAACAAGGAAAGTGTATATGCTTGTATCTTGACAGCTTTGGAAAGTCTTCAATACGTGCCTAAGTTGCAAGGAATAGAGATATTGCAATCTGAACACATTAAGTGCACTTCGGTCCATATATGGCAAGTCTTGGAGGAAAGGGATTCGCCTGATCCTCTAGTGGCTGGTGCATGGTAGGTTTATTTTGGGCTTCCTAAGGGCTTTAATAATATCTCCTGGATGCCATGTTTTCGTTTGCGAGTGATTAAACCAGTTGGCCATCTCACTTGCCATAAACGGCTCCAATCGGTTCATTTGAAGGCACGGATGGACCCGCCTGGCTCAAGGCGTGTTTGAGCTTGTAGAAGTACCAAAAAGTCTTCTGGGTGCCAAAGAAACGTTTGGAGACTTTCATATAAGGAAAGTTCCAGATATGGTAAGTTTTGAAAACTCCAATTTGATGTATGGTGCATGACTTGATCTGGCCTTGTTTGGGGTGAGCTCCATGTCGCCCCGTGTCCTCTGTGAGTCAGGATTATAGGCCAGGTTTGGTCTTGGCTGGCCGCTTCTTGGTTAAGCTTGGATTCATGAAGATACACCATGTATCCTTTTGTGCGTATTTGGCCGCCTTTGTATTCCTTGGGCCGGCCAGGCCGGGCAGTTGGCCAGGGGTTGTGCCGATGACCTCATCAACATGACTCATGCCAACAAGGGAAGAAAGGAGGTGATCTTTCAACCAGGCGATTGGGTGTGGCTACACCTACGGCAGGAGAGGTTCCCCAACCTAAGGAGTTCCAAGCTAGCACCATGAGGAGATGGACCATTCAGAATGCTGGAGAGCATGTACAACAACGCCTACCGGATCGAGCTCCCAGGTGAGTTTAATGTGTCAAACACGTTCAACATAACTGACTTAGCCCCTTTCCGTGCAGATGAACCCGTTTTGAGGTCAAAACCTACTGAAGAGGGAGGGGATGATGAGGATATCAGGTCGTATGTCCGGCCAGGAGACCAGACTGGCCGACCAGGAAGCTTGCCCGAGACAGCCGGGCCATTTGGCACGTCTGCCGGCCCAAGAAGTACCGCCGGACCCTTGACCAATAGGACCGGACCGATCAGCATTGCCGGCGGAGAGGCCCAAGCTTCCGGCACACTTGGTGGCGACGTGGATGACACCGCTGGCCCCCTTGGTGACGCCGCCAACTCCGGGATCAACTTGGCCGGTCCAGAAGGCATTCCGGCCAGTACCTCGCACAGTCCAGCCGGTACAGCCGATCCAGCCGGTACAGCCGATCCAACCGGTACAGCCGATCCAGCCGGTACAGCAAATCCAGCCGAGTACACGAGCACTTCAACATCTACACAAGGAGACTCGGACCAGATAAGCTACCAGCTTCATGACATGCATCTAGAGGAAGTCTCTACACCAGTAGTGCCACCAGGAGCAATGACAAGGAGCAGATCAAGAGCACTCCTCCACAAGTTCAGCTTATGATTCGACAAGCTCCTAGAGGAAGATCGACAAATGACAATGGGCCAGAAGTGCAAAGAAGAGTCCAAAGGCTTCTCAACAATGCAAGGGACGTCAGAGACTTGGGCTTTAGTGGCAAGATAGGTCAGGGCCCAAAGATTCCTAACCCTACTCCAAGTCGAAGACTAGGAGCAAGGAGCGTGCATGCCACAAGGACAGCCACCTTCCATTTCTTGGCCGTGAGGTCAGTAAGGTAAGTTTTCAATTCGAATATTTGCCTCTTTCTGTTTTGGAGGGTAGGATCTAGAATATTTACATTTTTGAGTCAAGGACATTTTAGGAATAGGTCCTTTTTCGGTTATGCACTTTTGTACATTTTCCATTTGTGCACTTTTGTAATCTTTCCTTTTCTTTCTTTGAGTCTACCCTAGAAGGTCAAGCTGTCGATCATATTAATAAGGCTCCTTCTAGCATTGTAGTTCGACAACCTTTTTGATATTAATAAAGATAGAACTTTCTTCCAACAAGTTTTCTCTCTAAGAATCTTGTGCGCTTAGAACCTAGTTGAAACCAGCCCTCCTAGCTCTAAGTTGGTGATTTATCACGAGGTTCATCACCACTCGTGTGGTTCACTTCACCCTTCCATCTCATACCAACCAGAAAACCCCTATCCAGAAGCTTAAGGTCGAGTTTCTCACCTAACCTTCTCCAAACAGCCCACGAGCATCCAAACCTTGAATCGAGGCTTGTATCAGTTTCGGTTTTGGAACGTGGAACCTCTTCCTTCTCAAGCTCCTCGGCTTCCTGTAACCGAGGAGACGGACCGGTTTCAGGAATCGAGTGAGAGGTGAAGGTGTATTGGAGAGGAAGGTGGAATGCCGCTTTATAAGCGGCGGGTGAGGGGTTCGAGGATGCTGATGAGTTACGGCCGGAAGACGACGGGATTTTTCGTCTTCCACGGTGATGAGGACATCAGGTCGTACATCCAGCCAGGAGATCAGACTGGCCGACTAGGAAGCTTGCCCGAGAAAGCCGGGCCATCTGGCATGCCTGCCGGCCCAAGCAGTACCGCCGGACCCTCGACCAATAGGACCAGACCAATCAGCATTGCCGGCGGAGAGGCCCAAGCTTCCGGCACAATTGGTGGCAACGTGGATGACACCGCCGGTCCCCTTGGTGACGCTGCCGACTCCGGGATCAACTTGGCCGGTCTGGAAGGCATTCCGGCCAGTACCTCGCACAGTCCAGCCGGTACAGCCGATCCAGCCGAGTACACGAGCATTTCAACTTCTACACAAGGAAACTCGGACCAGATAAGCTACCAGCTTCAGGACATGCATCGTGAGGAAGTCTCCACACCAGTAGTGCCACCAGGAGCAATGACAAGGAGCAGATCAAGAGCACTCTTCTACAAGTTCAGCTTATGGGTCGACAAGCTCCTAGAGGAAGATCGACTAAGGACAATGGGCCAGAAGTGCAAAGAAGAGTCCAAAGGCTTCTCAACAATGCAAGGAACTTCAGAGACTTGGGCTTTAGTGGCAAGAGAGGTCACGGCACAAAGATTCCTAACCCTACTCCAAGTCGAAGACTAGGGGCAAGGCGCGTGCATGCCACAAGGACGGCCACCTTCCATTTCGTGGTCGTGAGGTAAGTAAGGTAAGTTTTCAATACGAATATTTGCCTCTTTCTTTTTTGCAGGGTAGGATCTAGAATATTTACATTTTTTGAGTCATAGTCATTTTAGGAATAAGTCCTTTTTCGGTTATGCATTTTTGTACATTTTCCATTTGTGCACTTTTGTAATCTTTCCTTTTTTTTCTTTGAGTCGACCCTAGAAGGTCAAGCTGTCGAGCATATTAATAAGGCTCCTTCCAGCATTGTAGTTCAACAACCGTTTTGCTAATTAATAAAGATCGAATTTTCTTACAAGTTTTCTCTCTAAGAATCTTGTGCGCTTAGAACCTAGTTGAGACCAGCCCTCCTAGCTCTAAGTTTATGATTTATCATGAGGTTCATCACCCCTCGTGTGGTTCACTTCACCTTTCCATCGAATACCAACCCAAAAACCTCTATCCAAGAAGTCTAAGGTCGAGTTTCTCACCTAACTTTCTCCAAACAGCCCACGCGCATCCAAGCCTTGAATCGAGGCTTGTATCATGGCCACCTTCTATTTCTTGGCCGTGAGGTAAGAAAGGTAAGTTTTCAAATTGGATATTTTCCTCTTTCTGTTTTGCAGGGTAGGATTTAGATTATTTACATTTTTGAGTCAAAGACATTTTAGGAATAGGTCTTTTTTCGGTTATGCAATTTTGTACGTTTTCCATTTGTGCACTTTTGTAAATTTTTCATTTCTTTCTTGAGTCGACCCTAGAAGGTCAAGCTGCCGAGCATATTAATAAGGGTCCTTCCAGCATTGTACTGCGACAACCTTTTTGATAATTAATAAAGATCGAATTTTCTTTCTACAAGTCATTCTCTCAAGAGACTTGTATGCTTAGAACCTAGTTGATACCAGCCCTCCTAGCTCTAAGTTTGTGACTTATCACGAGGTTCATCACCCCTCGTGTGGTTCACTTCACCCTTCAATCTTTTACCAAACAGAAAACCCCCATCCAGAAGCCTAAGGTTTAGTTTCTCACCTAAACTTCTCCAAACAGCCCACGCGCATATAAGCCTTGAATCAAGGCTTGTATCAATCTGGAGCACGACATCTTGTGGAACTTGGGCCTCTTCTCCCATAGCTCTTGCTAGAAAAATCAACAGAACACTACCTTACTCGGCAACTAGTTCGGCAATTGTGAATTGTGGCAAAGTCAAACTGCCATGGTCGACCCAACAGTAGGTGTCCAGCTTGCATTGGTACCACGTCACATAATACCTGCTCTTGGTACTTGCCCACACTAAATGGCACACTCACCTGCTCGGTTACCTTTAGTACCATGGAGTCACTGAACCATTGTAGCTTATATGACCTTAGGTGTTAATCCTTTCAATATCTAATCTGTCCACTATATACTTGCTAGCAACTTTAGCAAAAGATCCTCCATCTATTACTAAGTTACATAACTTATCATTGATGGTGAATCGCGTGTGGAAGAGATTCTCTCTTTGGACCTTCTCTTCAGGTTGCACTAAAACACTTACCAGCCTCCTGGTTACTAGGAGTTCTCCTATGTCAGGGTATTCTACGTCATCCTCCAAACCATTTAGCTCCTCATCTTGCTCGTCTTGTGATTCATAATCACCACTCGGATTGATGATCATTACTCGTTGATTTGGACAGTCTCTTGCCGTATGCCCTCGGCCCTGGCACTTAAAGCAAGTAATGTCACTTGTCCTAGCTTGATTGAGATTAGGATACTTACCTTGTTCTAACCGGAGTGTCTTAGTTGGTTGTTGCTCATTAGGATACTTACCTTGTTCTAACCTTGTTCTACCTTGTTCTCAGCACTCTTGCCCTTGAACCTAGACTCCACTTCTATCCTTTGCATTTATCTAAAGGTTGGTTGTTGCTCATGGGCCATTGTTGAGTGTCTTTTTGCTGGCTGGTCATGGCTGTCTTGCGTTTGATTTGTTGCTTTATTTGCACTGCCAAGTGCAACAGCTCATGTAAGCTGTTGTACCTAACTCGTTCCATCTTTCGAGCAATGCGTTCTTGGAGACCATCTATAAATTGTGCCATTAGACCTTCTTCGGACTCCTCTAGCTCAAGGGAGTTCATGAGATTCTCAAACTCCTCGAAGTACTCATCTACACTCCGAGATCCCTGCACCAACTTCCTAAAACGTTTTTTGTAAGTCCCTATGATAATGTTCAGGAACATATCCTGATCTAAGAAGGCACTTCATGTCGGCCAAATTGGTTGTGGTGCCATATCTTTGCCTTCTCCTTTCAGCTACTGTTCTATCCCACCAAGATAGTGCATTCTCAGTGAGTTGGGCAGCTGGTAGAGAAACTTTCTTGTACTCATTGTATTTATAGCACTCGAAGATGTACTCCAGGCGCCTTTCCCAATCCATGTAAGCCTCAAGATCAGATCTTTCTGAAAATGTAGGGGGTGTTAGCTAAGCCTCCAAGTTTCCTTCTCGAGGTTCATGGTCTCTAATCCGATGCCTTCTCTAATTGGCTCACGCTTCCTAAGGTGCTAAGGTTGATGGGGTGCCATGTTCTCTTGATAGAAGTCTCCTTCTTCAAAAGGGAGACCCCCATCTTCACCTACTAGGAGGTAGTCTTCTCGGTCTTGTCTCTCGGGTATGCGCCTGTAGGGCTGTTCTAGCCATACAAATCGGTCTCCAAAGCTCCTCATCTCCTCTCTCAAGGTAGTGACCATCTGGAGCACGAAATCTTGTGGAACTTGGGCCTCTTCTCCCATAGCTCTTGCTGTAAAAAAAACAACACAACACTACCTTACTCGGCAACTAGTTATCAAGGAGACAAATAAATAATGCAAAAGGTGAATTTAATGCTACGATTTTTTTTGGGTTTTTATGTTAAGTTTTAAGTAATGTAAATATTGAAAGAATTAAAGTAAATATAATATAATATTAGATTTGGTCGAAAAGATTTAGGACCAAAAGGCAATTGCTAGAAAAAAGAAAATTTCTCCTTTGAAATCTTTCCTTTTCTTTGGATCGCAAATATACTCTATTTCCTTCTTCCTTCCTACTTCTTTTTTTTTGTTCTTTTCTATACTTTTCAATTCTATCAATGGGATTAAGATAATGACTATGGATTATAGATGAAACTACAACTAACAAGATCCAAACTGAATTTTTTTGTGATTTTCTCAAACTATCTATATATATATACAATGGAACTATTATAGTACTACATAAGGAACCAATGAAACAAGCAAATAAAAGAATAAACCTTGTAGGAGCTCTTAGCTCTGATATCAGATGATGTAAAATGCCGTATGAGGCTTTGCACACTACAAGAAAACATCACATTCCCGACGGCCAGTTTCATCGGAAAAATGTAGATAATACCGATTCTTGTCTATTTTCTGACAAAAATGGTCTGTCGGGACTATTTCGTCGGAAATTAATATCCATCGGGAAAGTATCGAGAATTTCCGATGGCTTGGCGATTAAATGTGCCATCAGAAACTTCCGATGGATTGTCGATGGATGTCGTCCGTCGAAAAATTCCGACAGATATACGATGATCCCGTGCCGTTGGAAAACTCTGACGGATATTCAATGGAACACCTCCGTCGGGAATTTCCGACGAATTTGCGATGGAAGTTTTTTGATGACTGTTACCGTCAGAAATTTGAACCGATGATATTTCCCGATGGTTTTTAGCCGTCGGAATATTCTGTCGAAAATAACCGACGACAGTATCCGTTAGAAATAACCAATTAATTGAAAAAATAAAAAATTATTTTTTAAAAAAATTTCATTAAATATTTTTAAAATATAAATATTAAAAATATTAATATCATTAATATTTATATTAAATTAAATTAATATTTTTAAATATTTTAAAAAATAATAATACAATTAATAAAAATAATATTCATTATAAATATAATAATTAAATAATTATTTTAAAATACAAATTACAACAGAGGGGCAGGAGGAGAAGGAGAAGAAAAAAAATATCAGACAACTTGTTTCTCATCATTTTTACAATACTTTTGAGATTATTCTTCTCTATTTTAATAGCCCATATTTCTTCTTTCAGCTGTTCATTCTCCTTGTTTCTAGCAGCAGATGTTGCGTCAACGGTATTTGTAATTCTCCCGAGTCTTGGATGACAACCCTTAGAAAATAGTACTTCTTGTAAAAACAAAAAAAAATATTATTAGAAAATTATTATAGTATTAATTATATAAAAAAATCAAATTTCATCAAGAACAAGACGATTAATCTCAAAACGAAGCAGTTCGGCGACCGAAGATGAAGAACTAACTTGAGACTGTTAGGTTAAAATATCACTTTTTTCTTTTTTACTTTTTCGATGATCTCACTAACGAGACCATCTTAGATACCACCAGTCTTTTTGTTCGTGTGGACGGCCTCGAGAAGTTACAAGTGATCTGAAGGCGCTCCAATTTCTTGTGCCTAAAAGTAAAAAAATTCTAAATTAATAATTTGAAAATTTTCAAATAATAATAAATAAAATTAATATAATAATTAATTTACCAATTGATCGGCTCGTCTCAGAAAACTAGTCGATCCGACATTGTGAATATAAATGTTTTTGCCTCCTCGGTCACTCTTCCGGTTTCTCGAATTAGTTCTCGAGATGACCTTAGAGTTGGAATATTCCCAATAATGAATAAAGTCGTTCCAAACCATATATGCAAACTTACACAGCAACTAACATCATAGATTCAATCACTTTCTAAAGGTTAATGGAGCCCTCACAATTCATAACCATCGATGCAAACTTACATGATTTGCGCCGATTTCTGGCGACGTACGGTGGGAGGCGAACAGACTGAGAAGAGAAGGAGAGAAACGCGAGAGAGAAAAAAGAAGAAATGGCCGTAGGTTATATTAGATATTTCCGACATAACTTTCCGTCGGAAATCCGTCGAAAACTTAATAAATATTTTCGCGAAATCCCGCGTTGGAAATCCATCGGTAATCCGACGGATGGTTCGTGCATGTTCGACATGTAGTCTGACCACGTTTCAATTGTCTGTTTTCCAACGAATTTTCGATGGATTTACTAAATCCATCGGAAATCCATCGGTTACATATACCAATATTTTGAAAAATATTAAAAATCTCTGACGGCTTTCCGACAGAGTTACCAAATTCTTCGGAAATCCATCAGTTACGTATGTCAATATTTTGAAAAATATTTATATTAATAATTCCCAACGGCTTTCCGACGGCGTTAATAAATCCGTCGTAGATCCGTCAGTTATGTAAAATATGGAAAAAAATTATTAAATCTGAATTTTAATCTAAATTTATAAAATAAAATTTATATATAATTATATTATTGAAAATTTTTTATTAAATCTGAATTTTAATTTGAATTTATAAAATATAACTTATATATAATTATATATAATTATATTATGGAAAAAATATTATTATTACAAATTTAATTTGAATCTGATGAACATTCCGAATTAACTGAATTTTGGTTGTCAAACTCGCCAATCTCTTCTTCTGAATCTTGATACACGTTGTAATATGCGTTCGTGGTGTCATCAACAACAAGGTTAACTTAAGAGAAGTGTCTATTGAACCTAAGTTACCAATTGTGTTTTGTTGCATACGCTCTTGTTCGGTAATACCACATACCATTACACTAGGATGTATTGAGGTCACTGTAATATAAGGATCTTGCTTGTTCCTCATACGAGGATATCGAATGTAACAAACCTGGTCCGCTTGTGATGCAAGTATAAAATGATCATATTTTCGATGTCGCTTACAAGAGTGGAAAGATGTAACGCCGAATTCGTTTTCACGTTGACCCATGACAGGGTCATACCAGTCACAATAAAACACACTAACATAAAAATGCAACCATCTTGCAAATTCGCTTTTTACGTTCGACCAACTCATTCTCACTGTAATATAAATAATGAACACGTATTTGTTCCACGTATATCCTGTTAATTATGAAAAAATAATTAACAATAAATTAGAATAACAACTAAAAACAAAATTTAATTGAATGTACCTTTCATATTCCAAAACGTAATCGCAATTTGTCAAAATATACAAATACAAGTGATTGTGTTCCTCCTCTTATAGGCATCGCGTCTTCTCTTTTCCACTTAAACGTCCAATTTGTGAAAATATTTCTGACACATATAGTGGATAGCTTGGTTTTTCTCCTCCATCATCATGTCGTACAGGTCGTCTATTTTTTGTTTGCACTTGCGATGGAAAATAGTAGCTGGCAAAGTTAGATGTTTCCTCATTATTAATACTTTTTGCGATGATTGAAACTTCAACCCTAACAAGATTTTTAACTTTTTTCTTTAGGTGGAACATATATCTCTCAAAAGGATACATCCATCGGTACTGAACAAGTCCTCCAAGCGCCGCTTCTCTAGGGAGGTGAATAGGAAGATGCTCCATAACATCAAAAAATGCTGGTGAAATATTTTCTCCCGGTTACAAATGAGAACCGGTATTTTTCCTCCAAATTTTGGATATCGTCTGCAATAAATGATCTTGTACATAAATCTCAGAAAAAACACCAATCTCTACATAAAAAAATATTTAAATATCATATAATATATAAAATTATGATTATCTATATATAAAATAATATAAACGTCATACCTGCAATTGCTCTGTGGACGTTTTTAGGCAGTAGATCGCTAAAGGCAAATGGGAATAGTCTTTGCATGACAACATGACAATCATAACTTTTCATCCCTGAAAATTTATCTTCAACAGTATCGACACAATTACGAAGATTAGATGCGTATGCATCTAGAAATTTGACATTATTCTTAATCTAGTCAAAGAATTCATCTTTTGCATGCACATCGAACCGGAATGCGGGAGACAATGATTTTCCATTTGACATTACATGTAGTTCCTTTTGGGAACAAATATCCGGCAAATCCAATCTATCTTTCAAATTATCTTTTGTTTTTCCTTCGATATTTAGAACGGTATTCATTATGTTGTCAAAACAATCTTCTCAATGTGCATAACATCTATATTATGGTGCAGCAAATGGTCCTTCCAATATGGTAAATCCCAAAAAAATGCTCTTCTTGTGCCAATTATGGTATTCGCCACAACCATCAACAGGGTAATGTCCGTTACCTCCACATGAAACCGTTCTCTCATCACCAAAATCCCTAAGTTGAGTCATTATATAATTCCCGTCAAGAATAGGAGGTGGAGCATCAAAATTTTTTTTGTTTTTCCTAAACAATGTCGTGCTCCGGCGTTATGGATGATCTTGTGGTAGAAATCGACGATGACAATCAAACCAACTAGTCTTTCGTCCGTGTTTCAGTTGGAACACATCACTATTATCTTGACAACATGGGCATGCTAATATTCCATGCGTCGACCATTCTGATAACATACCATATGCTGGAAAATCACTTATCGTCCACATAAGTATTGCTCGCATCAAAAAGTTCTATTGGTTGAAAACATCGAAAGCTTCGACACCATTTTCTCACAATATTTTTAACTCATGAAATAGTGGCTTTAAGAAAATATGAAGCGATCGCTTAGGATGCTCTGGGCCGGGGACAAGAATTGTTAGAAACAAAAACTCTCGTTTCATGCACAAAGGAGGCAAATTATAAGGTGTAACGATAACTGGCCACAACGAGTATTGCCTCCCATGCTTCCCAAAAGGGTTGAATCCATCTGTAGATAACCCGAGGTATATGTTTCTAGGCTCATATGCAAAAGTAGGATAAACCTGCTGAAAATGTTTCCATGCTTCTACATCCGAGGGATGCGCAATTTCTCCATTCGAATGATGTTCTGCATGCCATCTCATAGGTTTTGCCGTGTGTTCAGATTGATATAACCTCTTTAACCTTTCTATTAATGGCAAATACCACATCTGTTTATGCGGAATAGGTACTCTGCTGCTTGTCTCTTGAAATCGAGGTTTGTGACAAAATCGGCACTTCATGCAGTTTTAATCATTTCTCCAATAGATCATGCAGTTGTCAATACATACATCGATCATCTGATATGGCAATCCAAGATCAGCTACAAGTTTCTGAACCTCGTAATATAAAACATATGCAATATTATCTTCAGGTAATATATCTCTAACAAAATCAGCTATCGCATTCACACAATCTTTAGCCAAGTTGAAATCCGTCTTTATCGTCATCAACCTGCTTGCAGCATATAAAGGCGATAATACATGTCTACATCCTTTATACAAAGGCTGCTTGGATGCATCTAACATATCAAAAAATTTATGGGCTTCCAAATTAGGTTCTTCTATTCTACTAATATCTTCAATGTACGATGCTCTTTGTTCACGAAATGCATCATTCACCATCTGAACAGTACCTCTGTTTATATCAACTTGTGATGCCGGTTCCTCTAGCCTAACATTAGTATTATCTAACATTTTTGAAGTACTACCATAATATTGCATCGTTGCATCAGTTTCTCCATGTGAATACCAAATTTTGCAACCCGGCATAAATCCAGTCCTATACAAATGATTATGTACTTCTTTAACAGAGATTAATCTATGATTTCGACATTTAATGATATTTTTGGATGCAAATGTACTACAATACATTTTACCATATTCCGATGTCATGATATTGTTTGATGCAAATGTCATGAACTCTTCAACACCTTGCGTAAATTCATCAGTCAATTCTCCCGTTGTCGAATCATAACGAGGCTTATCCATCCACGATCAAAAATAATCATAAGAACTCGAAAAACACATTTTCTTAAGATTTTTTGTTCTAAAGAAATTGTGAATGATCATGGCGTATTTATATTGAAAATTACAGATTATCACGAATTTTTAAGAGATTATTACGAATTTTTAACAGATTATTATGAATTTTTAACACATATTCACAATTTTTAAATAGATTATTCTTAAGAATATTCTCATTTCTGATGGTTTCCGACAACAATTGGATAATCACAAATTGTGAATCGATTTTTCTTAATTTTCCAACAGATTTTCGATGGTTTCCGACAACTCCCAGATAATCACAAATTTTTCATAGATTATTCTTCAATTTCCGATGGATTTCTGATGGATTCCTACAACGGTCGGATATTTCCGATGGCTACCGATGAAAATCGAGGTCACCCCATTGGTATATTTCTGACGGATTCCTGACAAATAGTAAAAACACAAGCTGTCAGGAAGTCATTGGAAAAACATCAACGGTCCTAGTTTTGTCGGTAATTTGCGATGGTATCAAGAGGATATCCCGACGACCATGGGTTCGTCAGAAAACCAACTGTTTATTGTCAGGTTTTACCATCGATTTCCTGACGGTTTCACAGGAGTCGGAAATTTCCGACGGATCCCCGACGAATGTCTTTCCCTCTGTAGTCCGTCGGAAAACCATCGCCATTTCGTTGGAAAATTCCAACGGTTTTTATTCCATCGGAAATGCCATCGGAAATGTTAATGTTTTCTTGTAATGACAAGAGTCGAGGGCTGGCCATGACACAAGATGGTGGTCACTCTCTCTTGTTACGGCTAAAGGGATAAGGGTGAGAACCTAATGAGCTGGTGGTCGCTCTCTCTCGTGGGATCAAGATAGGGGCAATGATGGGGGAGTTGAAGTGCACCACAAAAAGAGTGGAAACTCTTGGATACAGCACGAGGAATTCAAGCAAAGAGGAGGCGGCTCTCTCTTAACTTTGAGGATTGGGTTTTGCAGCATCTCATTCCTCCTGCCAATCCTCTCCTTTCTATGACAAAGATCACACCTGGAAATGAATTTATTGGCATCCTTGAACATGGTCGACCACCCAAAGCCTGCTTGAAGCATATTGGTAACTATCTTGTATGTACCAAAATTTCCCCCATAATCTGAACTATGACACTGGAAAAAGACTCCGGACACCTCTTAATACAAGCCTTGTTATACGGTCGTGATGCTCTCAGACAGGTTGAAAGAAATTTAGACGAAAAACTCAACCTTAGGCTTCTTAGGTTGGTTTTGGGCGTGTGTGTTGGGTGGTGGGGTGAGGTGAACCACACGAGTTATGATGGGCCTTGTGATAAATCACAAGCATAGAGTTTGGAGGGCTGATCTTGACTAGGTCTAGGCGACAAGAGTTTTATGGAGAAAACTCTTAGAAGAAAATACTATCTTTATTAATGTCAAAAAGGTTTTCAAACTACAATGCTGAAAGGTGCCTTATTAATATGCTTGGAAGCTTGACCTTCTAGGGTCGACTCAAAAAAAATGAAAAAGTTACAAAAGTGCATAAAGGAAAATTACAAAATAGAAACAACCGAAAAAGGACAACTACTTAATTGTTCTTGACTCAACAAAAAGGAAAACTACTAGTTCCTACCTTGCAAAACAGAAAAGGCAATTTGTAATTTGAAAACTTACTTTCTTACCTTTCGGACAAGAACTGGAAGGTGGCCACCTTGTGGCTTGCACGCGCCTAGTCTTGGATTTGGAGTAGGTTAATGTATTGTTGGGCCTTGACCTCCTTTGCCATGAGAGCACAATCTTCTAGAGAACTTTGATGAGTTTAGAAGCCCTTGACTTGATCATTGCACTCTTGGCCCATTGCTCCTTGTCTTTGGTCTTATAAGAGCTTTTCCACCCACAAGCTGAACTTGTGGAAGAGTGCCCTTGTTCTGCTTCTTGTCATTGCTCCTGGTGGTACCATTGGTGCAGAACTTTCTTCTAGATCCATGCCCTGAAATTGGCTGGTGATTTGGTCCGAGTATCCTTGTGTGGAGCTCGAGCTGGTCGTGGTGCCGTGGGTTGAGCTGGCCGAAATGTCATTGGAGCCGAGCGGAATTCTAGGTGAGTCGACCATGTCGCCAGCTGAGCCGGTGGTGTTGGCCATGTTGCCGCCATTTGGGCCGGTCATTTGGGCCGCTTTGCCGGTGGAGTTGGTTGGCCCGACCCTGTTTCTCATTGGGCTGGCGGTATCGCTTGGCTCGGCCAAGTCTCCTATCAGGCCAACTGTCTTGGGAAGGCCTTCTGGTCGGCCATCTTCATGATCTGGCCGGTCATTTGATCTGGTGTCCTCATCATCCCCTCCCCCTTCTGTAGGTTTTGTCCTCAAAACTGGATCATCTTCAAGGAAGGGAGCTAAATCAGTTACATTGAATGTGTTAGACACATTAAACTCACCTAGAAATTCAAGTCTGTAAGCATTGTTGTTGATTCTCACTAGGATTCTGAATGGTCCATATCCTCTGGGGGCTTTCTTGGAACTCCTTAGGTGGAGGAATCTCTCTTTCCGTAGGTGTAGCCACACCCAATCGCCTGGTTAGAAGATCATCTCCTTTCGTCCCTTGTTGGCATGAGTCACGTATTGTCCGGTCCTCTTCTCTAGGTTTTCCGTGACATTCTGGTGCAACTTTTGATGAACTCTACTTTAGATTTTCCATTCAGGTTGGTCATCTCTGCTGGTGGTAGTGGTGTTTGCTCCAATGGTGTTTGAGGGTTGAAACCGTAGACAACTTTAAAAGGGGTCTACTTGGTGGTTGAATTCACTGCTCGGTTGTAGGCAAACTCTATGAATGGCAGGCACTCCACCCATGTATTGAGGTTCTTCCCAAGGTTTTCCTGAGAAGAGTAGATAGCGTCCGGTTGACCACCTCAGTTTGGCCATCGGTCTGAGGGTGGAACGTGGTGGAGAACAGAAGCTTTGTGCCTAGTTTTCTCCAAATGGTCCTCCAGAAGTGGCTCAGGAACTTAGTTTCTTGGTCTGATATGATGATCCTTGGCACTCCATGAAGGTGCACTATCTCACTGAAAAATAGCTCTACTGTTTGTGTGGCATCATTAAAGTTTGCACAAGGTATGAAGTGGGCCATCTTAGAGAAGGGATCTACCACTACAAAGATGGTATCCTTGTGGTTGATCTTGGGCAGACCTAGAATGAAGTCCATTGAGATGTCTACTCATGTATGCATGGGTATGGGCAGAGGGAGATACAACCCATGAGGGTGAACTCGGAAGTTTGCCTTTTTGCAAGTGACACAACTTGCACAGTGGCTTCTATGGTCCTCTTGATGTGTGGCTAGTAGAAGTGTTATTTGACCACGGCCAGTGTCTTATCAACACCAAAGTGGCCCATAAGAACTCCACCATGAGCTTCTCGGGGATAAGCTCTTGTAGAGATCACTGAGGTAGCCTTCTTTCTCGGAACAAGAATCCATCATGAAGATAGAACTTGATGTGAATCCCTGTGCCACATTACTTGTAACTCTCAACAAAGTAAGGATCATCCTTGTATAGGGCCTTGATATGATCAAACCCTAAGATCTTTGCTTCCATTGTGGATATAAAGGCATACCTCCTTGATAATGCATCGGCTACTACATTTTCCTTGGCTTTCTTGTACTTGATGATGTAGCAAAAGGTCTCGATGTACTCCATCCACCTAGCATGTCTCATTTTGAGGTTGGTTTGCCCTCTGAGGTGCTTGAGAGTCTCGTGATCAGTTTGGATCACAAACTCCTTGGAAAAAAGATAGTTTTGTCAAGTCTATAGTGCTCGGACTAGGGCATAGAGCTCATTGTCGTAGGCGGGGTAGTTTGGAGAGGCCCCACCTAGATTCTCACTGAAATATGCAATGGGTCATCCTCCTTGTATTAAGACCGCGCCTATGCCTAAGGTATCACACTCCACTTCAAATGCCCTGTTGAAATCGGGCAGGACTAACACCGGGGCGTGAGTGAGGCTGTCCTTCAATGCCTGTAATGCCTTCTCTTGGGCTTCTCTAAAGCTAAACCCCACGTTCTTCTTCACCACTGCCGTCAAGGGTGAGGCAATGTGATACAAGCCTCGATTCAAGGCTTGGATGCGCATGGACTGTTTGTAGAAGATTTGGTGAGAAACTCAACCTTAGGCTTCTGGATGGGGGTTTTCTGGTTGGTAAAAGATGGAAGGGTGAAGTGAACCACACGAGGGGTGATGAACCTCGTGATAAATCACAAACTTAGGGCTAGGAGGGCTGGTCTCAACTAGGTTCTAAGCGCACAAGATTCTTAGAGAGAAAACTTGTTGGAAAAAGTTCTACTTTATTAATATCAAAAAGGTTGTCGAACTACAATGCTGGAAGGAGCCTTATTAATATGCTCGACAGCTTGACCTACTAGGGTCGACTCAAATAAAAAAAGGAAAACTTACAAAAGTGCACAAAGGAAAAGATATAAAAGTGTATAACCGAAAAAGGACCTATTCCTAAAATGTTCTTGACTCAAAAATGTAAAGCATCTAGATCCTACCCTGCAAAACAGAAAGAGGCATATATTCGAATTGAAACTTACCTTAACTTACCTCACGGCCAAGAAATGGAAGGTGGCCGTCCTTGTGGCATGCACGCGCCTTGCTCCTAGTCTTCGACTTGGAGTAGGGTTAAAAATCTTTGGGCCCTGACCTCTCTTGCCACTAAAGCCCAAGTCTCTGATGTTCCTTGTGTTGTTGAGAAGCCTTTGGATTCTACTTTTCTCTTCTGGCCCATTGTCCTTAGCTGATCTTCCTCTAGGAGCTTGTCGACCCATAAGCTGAATTTGTGGAAGAGTGCCCTTGATCTGCTTCTTGTCATTGCTCCTTGAGGTACTACTGGTGTAGATAATTCTTCTAGGTGCATGTCCTGGAGCTGGTAGCTCATTTGGTCCGAGTGCTCTTGTGTGGAAGTGGAAATGCGCGTGTACTCGGCTGGACCGGCTGTACCGGCTGGATTGTGCGCGGTACTGGCCGGGATGCCTTCAGGACCGGCCAAGTTGATCCCAGAGTTGGCGGCATCACCAGAGGGACCGGCGGTGTCATCCACGTCCCCACCAAGTGTGCCGGAAGCTTGGGCCTCTCCGCCGGCGATGCTGACCGGTCTGGTCCTATAGGTCGAGGGTCCGGCGGTACTGCCTGGTCTGGCAGACGTGCCAGATGGTCCTGCTGTCTCGGGCAAGCTTCCGGGTTGGCCAGTCTGGTCTCCTGGCTGGATGTACGACCTGATGTCCTCATCATTCCCTCCCTCTTCAGTAGGTTTTGTCATCAAAACTGGTTCATCTGCATGGAAAGGGGCTAAGTCAGTAACATTGAACGTATTGGACACTTTAAACTCACCTGGCAGCTCGATCCGGTAGGCGTTGTTGTTGATCCTCTCGAGCACTCTGAATGGTCCATCTCCTCCTTGTGCTAGCTTGGAACTCCTTAGGTTTGGGAACCTCTCCTGCCGTAGGTGTAGCCACACCCAATCGCCTGGTTGAAAGATCACCTCCTTTCTTCCCTTGTTGGCATGAGTCACGTACTGTCCGGTCCTCTTCTCCAAGTTTTGTGCTACCTTCTGGTGTAATCTCCTTATGAACTCTGCCTTGGATGCTCCGTTGAGGTTGGTCATCTCAGCTGGTGGTAGTGGTGTTTGCTCCAATGGGGTGAGAGGGTTGAAGCCGTATACTACTTCAAATGGTGTCTTCTTGGTTGCTGAGTGCACGGCTCGGTTGTAAGCAAACTCTATGAATGGCAGGCACTCCACCCAAGTCTTTAGGTTCTTCCCTAGTGTAGTCCTGAGAAGAGTTGATAGTGTCCTGTTGACAACTTCAGTTTGGCCATCGGTTTGAGGATGGCAGGTGGTAGAGAAGAGTAGCTTCGTGCCTAGCTTTCTCCAAAGGGTCCTCCAGAAATGGCTGAGGAACTTGGTGTCCCTGTCTGATACGATGGTCCTTGGCACTCCATGAAGCCGTACTATCTCCCTGAAGAACAGCTCAGCTTTTTGTGTGGCATCATTGACATTGGCACATGAAATGAAGTGTGCCATCTTGGAGAATCTGTCCACCACTACAAAGATTGCATCTTTGTGGTTGATCTTGGGCAGACCTAGAACAAAGTCCATTGACATGTCCACCCATGGATGTGTAGGTATGGGCAGTGGGACATACAACCCGTGAGGTTGCACTCGGGACTTTCCCTTCTTGCAGGTGATGCATCTTGCACAATGAGCTTCTACTGTCCTCTTGATGTGTGGCCAGTAGAAGTGCTCCTTGACCACTGCTAGAGTCTTGTCGACACCAAAGTGGCCCATGAGTCCTCCTCCATGAGCTTCTCGGATGATAAGCTCCCTTAATGATCCTTGTGGTATGCACAGCCTTCTCTCTCGGAACAAGAATCCCTCATGGATGTAAAACTTGCCATGACTCCCTGTGCCACACTCCATGTAGCTCTCAGCAAAGTCAGGATCATCCTTTTATAGGTCCTTGATGTGCTCGAATCCTAGGACCTTTGCCTCCATGGTGGATATCAAGGCAAACCTCCTTGATAGTGCATCGGCTGCCACATTGTCTTTGCCCTTCTTGTACTTGATGACGTACGGGAAGGTCTCTATGAACTCCATCCACCTGGCATGTCTCGTCTTGAGATTGGTTTGCCCTCAGAGGTGTTTGAGAATCTCGTGATCAGTGTGGATCACAAACTCCTTGGACAGCAAGTAATGCTGCCAAGTCTCCAATGCTCGGACAAGGGCATAAAGCTCCTTGTCGTAAGTGGGGTAGTTCAGTGAGGCACCACCTAGCTTCTCACTGAAGTATGCCACTGGTCTCCCTCCTTGGGTTAGCACTGCTCCTATGCCTATTCCAGAGGCATCACACTCCACTTCAAACCTCTTGTTGAAGTCGGGAAGGACTAGCACTGGTGCATGTGTAAGGCTGTCCTTCAAGGCCGGGAATGCCTTCTCCTGAGCTTCTCCCCAGCTGAATCCCATGTTCTTCTTCACTACTGCCATCAATGGTGAGGCAATACTGCTGAAGTTGGGCACGAATCTCCTATAGAAGCTGGCCAGTCCGTGGAAGCTCCTCACTTGGCTGATGTTTCCTGGTGTTGGCCATTCTTGTATGGCTCGAATCTTCTCTTCATCAACCTGTAGGCCCTGTGAACTCACAACAAAACCTAAAAAGACAAATTTATCAGTACAAAAGGTGCACTTCTTGAGATTGGCATAAAGCTCTTCTTGTTGAAGGGTTTTAAGTACCATCTCAAGATGTGTGAGGTGTTCCCGTAGGCACTTACTATAAACTAGTATATCATCAAAGTAAACTACCACAAACTTACTGATGTACGCCCTAAGAACTTGGTTCATAAGGCGCATGAAGGTGCTTGGGGCAATAGTCAAGCCGAATGGCATGACTGTCCACTCGTAGAGTCCTTGCTTTGTCTTGAAAGCAGTCTTCCACTCATCACCTTCCTTCATTCTTACCTGGTGGTATCCACTTTTGAGGTCTATCTTGGAGAAGACCGTGGCTCCACTCAGCTCATCTAGCATGTCATCCAGTCGTGGTATTGGATGCCTGTACTTGACTGTGATGTTGTTGATTGCTCGGCAGTCCACGCACATGCGCCAAGTCCCATCCTTCTTGGGCACTAGTAGCACTGGTACGGCACATGGACTGAGGCTCTCTCGAACATATCCTTTCTCCAGGAGCTCCTTGACTTGCTTCTCAAGCTCCTTGGACTCCTCTGGACTCATCCGGTAGGCTGGCCGGTTGGGCAGGGCTGCTCCGGGCACTAGATCAATCTGGTGTTCTATGCCACATAAAGGAGGCAAGCCTGCTGGTATCTCCTCTAGAAATACATCCTGGAACTTGTTGAGGAGAGTTGCTACTTCAGGAGGTAGCTCTACCTGTCCCTGTTCTACACTCAAAACTTCTTTGAAGACCATTAGTAACATTAAATCCTTCGAGGCTAAAGCTCTCCGGACATGGCATGGTTGAATAAGAAGATTAGACTTGATAAGTTTCTTTTCCTTACTCATTTGGAGTTGTAGCTCGTGTACCTGAGCAGGTGTAAGAGGAGCTAGGCTGACCTTTCTCTTGTCATGCACGAAGGTGTAGAGATTGGTTCGGCCATCATGCCTGGTCTCTTTGTCAAACTGCCATGGTCTTCCTAGTAGAAGATGGCCAGCTTGCATGGGCACCACGTCGCACACGACTTGGTCTTGGTACTTGCCCACACTGAATGGCACAGTGACTTGTTCATGGATCTTGAGCTCCACTTTGTCATCGAGCCATCTCAGTCTATATGGTCGAGGATGCTTTGTCTTCTCTAGACCTAGCTTATCAACCATATATGCACTAGCAACGTTAGTGCAAGAGCCACCATCTATGATGAGGTTACATACCGTGCCCTTGATGGTGCAATGGCGGTGGAAGATGTTCTCCCTTTGGATGGTCTCTGAAGGATCCACCATTGCATTGAGGATACGTCTAGTGACCAGCACTTCCCCCACATCAGGGTACTCAATGTCACCATACTCTCCTTCTGGTTCATAGTCCTCTTCATTTTGGGACTCATACTCTCCTGCCTCCGTAATCAGCATGACTCGGTTATTTGGGCACTCCCTTGAGATGTGTACACGTCCCCTGCACTTGAAACAAGTTATGTCACGTGATCTTTGAGGGTTAGAAGACTTACCAGGCTCTCTCTGGTCACGGGTGGGTTCAGGAGGCTTGCTCTTGAACCTTGACTCGATCTCTATGCTCTTGCCTTTGTCTACGGTCTTGGGCATGTTGCTTGGTGCCCAAGGTGTCTTAGGCTTGCTGCGGATGTCTTGGCTCTTACGTTTGATGTGCTGCTCAGCTTGCATAGATAGGTGGAACAAGTCTTTGAAGTCATTGTAGATTTGCCTTTCCACCTTGCGGCTGATCCTTTCTTGGAGTCCATCCAAGAATTGTGCCATCAATGCTTCTTCATCATCATTGAGCTCCAATCTGTTCCTTAGCTTCTCGAACTCTTCATAGTACTCCTCTACTTATCTGGTACCCTGCTTAAGAGTACGAAAACGACGTTGCAAATCTCTATGAAAGTAATGTGGAACAAACCTTTGTCGCATGAGGTCTTTCATGTCAACCCATGAGTCTACGGGTCTCATTCTCTTCCTCCTTCTGTCTGATACCTCACGATCCCACCAGATGAGGGCATTGTCCGTGAGTTGTGCTACTGTCATTGAGACTCTCCTAGGTCCTGGTTGGTTGTAGTGATCAAAGATATGATCCATTCTCCTCTCCCAATCTAGGTAAGCCTCGGGGTCTACTTTTCCTGCAAAACTTGGAGGAGTTAGTTTAACATCAGGATGAATTACCTGGTTGTAGGTGTGTTCATCTCCATCCTCATGATGTCTAGGAGGCATTCTTGGTCTCTGGTGAAGACCATATGGCTCAAAGCCATCATCTTCTACCTCTGGTTGCCGTGGAGGTCCTCTCGGCCTATGGTGATAGTTATGAGGTTGTGTGTCCTCATCTCCATCTGGCTGGGGTTCCTCCTGTTCGTGCCGTGTCCTAAGGTGCTCAGGACCCTCAGGACGGTCTTGCTCAGCTCTCACGTGCCTTATGGCCTGGAATCTCACCGGTCTTTCCACGCGCTCCAACCTCTCGCCTATGGATGCGAGTTGTGTTTGGAGTGTGGTGAACATGGCCATCATGGCTTCGGTTGCATCTCTATTTTCTTCTCCCATGGTGTTCTACAATGAAATAAGACAAGTTAGGATGCTCCTAAATTATTAGGAGGGTTTTCTTTTTATAAGGGGTTCGAAAAAATGCAAAAAGGAAAATCCTAAGGAATGGAAAATTCGAATAAAAGGAAAAAAGAAACTTTCTTGACAACTTGTGCTAGCTGTCCAATTCAAAATCTTTTGGGTATTTTCCTATTTTCTTTTCTTTTTCTTTTCTTTTTAATTTAACTTAAAATTAATGGAAATATGAATTAAACAAAAAGGAAAACGTGAATGGCAATGCAAAAGTGAATCTAAACCCTAGTGATACACGTGGGAGGCTAGATGCACTTGGTTTGGAGTTTGATGTTATTTTTTTTATTTTTCTTGAATGCGACTTAAACTAATGCAAGAACTAAAACCGAAACAAGCAAAAGGATAGAAACAACCTGGTTTAGGAGCTTTAAGCTCTGATACCAAAAATGATACCAAAAATGATACAACCTGGTTTAGGAGCTTTAAGCTCTGATACCAAAAGGTCTCGATGTACTCCATCCACCTAGCATGTCTCATTTTGAGGTTGGTTTGCCCTCTGAGGTGCTTGAGAGTTTCGTGATCAGTTTGGATCACAAACTCCTTGGACAAAAGATAGTTTTGTCAAGTCTATAGTGCTCGGACTAGGGCATAGAGCTCATTGTCGTAGGCGGGGTAGTTTAGAGAGGCCCCACCTAGCTTCTCACTGAAATATGCAACGGGTCATCCTCCTTGTGTTAAGACCGCGCCTATGCCTGAGGTATCACACTCCACTTCAAATGCCCTGTTGAAATCGGGCAGGACTAACACCGGGGCGTGAGTGAGGCTGTCCTTCAATGCCTGGAATGCCTTCTCTTGGGCTTCTCTAAAGCTAAACCCCACGTTCTTCTTCACCACTGCCATCAAGGGTGAGGCAATGTGATACAAGCCTCGATTCAAGGCTTGGATGCGCGTGGACTGTTTGTAGAAGATTAGGTGAGAAACTCAACCTTAGGCTTCTGGATGGGGGTTTTCTGGTTGGTAAAAGATGGAAGGGTGAAGTGAACCACACGAGGGGTGATGAACCTCGTTATAAATCACAAACTTAGAGCTAGGAGGGCTGGTCTCAACTAGGTTCTAAGCGCACAAGATTCTTAGAGAGAAAACTTGTTGGAAAAAGTTCTACTTTATTAATATCAAAAAGGTTGTCGAACTACAATGCTGGAAGGAGCCTTATTAATATGCTCGACAGCTTGACCTTCTAGGGTCGACTCAAACAAATAAAAGGAAAGTTTACAAAAGTGCACAAAAGGAAAAGATACAAAAGTGCATAACCGAAAAGGACCTATTCCTAAAATGTTCTTGACTCAAAAATATAAAGCATCTAGATCCTACCCTGCAAAACAGAAAGAGGCATATATTCGAATTGAAACTTACCTTAACTTACCTCACGGCCAAGAAATGGAAGGTGGCCGTCCTTGTGGCATGCACGCGCCTTGCTCCTAGTCTTTGACTTGGAGTAGGGTTAAAAATCTTTGGGCCCTGACCTCTCTTGCCACTAAAGCCCAAGTCTCTGATGTTCCTTGTGTTGTTGAGAAGCCTTTGGATTCTACTTTTCTCTTCTGGCCCATTGTCCTTAGCTGATCTTCCTCTAGGAGCTTGTCGACCCATAAGCTGAATTTGTGGAAGAGTGCCCTTGATCTGCTTCTTGTCATTGCTCCTTGAGGTACTACTGGTGTAGATAATTCTTCTAGGTGCATGTCCTGGAGCTGGTAGCTCATTTGGTCCGAGTGCTCTTGTGTGGAAGTGGAAATGCGCGTGTACTCGGCTGGACCGGCTGTACCGGCTGGATTGTGCGCGGTACTGGCCGGGATGCCTTCAGGACCGGCCAAGTTGATCCCAGAGTTGGCGGCATCACCAGAGGGACCGGCGGTGTCATCCACGTCCCCACCAAGTGTGCCGGAAGCTTGGGCCTCTCCGCCGGCGATGCTGACCGGTCTGGTCCTATAGGTCGAGGGTCCGGCGGTACTGCCTGGTCTGGCAGACGTGCCAGATGGTCCTGCTGTCTCGGGCAAGCTTCCGGGTTGGCCAGTCTGGTCTCCTGGCTGGATGTACGACCTGATGTCCTCATCACAATGCTGCTGTAGTTGGGCACAAATCTCCTGTAGAAGCTGGCCAGGCCATGAAAGCTCCTTACTTGGCTGATGTTACTTGGTGTTGGCCACTTCTGTATGGCTCGAATCTTCTCCTCATCAACCTGTAAGCCCTATTAACTCACAACAAAGCCTAGGAAAACAAGCTTATCGGTACAAAAGGTGCACTTCTTGAGATTGGCATAGAGCTCTTCTTGTCGAATGGTCTTTAGCACCATCTCAAGATGTGTAATATGGTCCTTAAGACACTTACTGTAAACTAGAATATCATCAATGTAGACTACAACAAACTTACTGATGTAAGTCATAAGAACTTGGTTCATAAGGCGCATGAAGGTGCTTCGGGTATTGGTCAAGCTAAACGGCATGACTGTCCATTCGTATAGCCTTTGCTTTGTCTTGAAGGCGGTTTTCCATTCATTGCCTTCCTTCATTCTGACCTGGTGGTATCCACTCTTGAGGTTTATCTTTGAGAAGACAGTGGCTCCACTTAGTTTATCCATCATATCATCCAACTGGGGTATGGGGTGCCGGTATTTGACCGTAATGTTGTTGATAGCCCGGCAGTCTATGAATATGCGCTAAGTCCCATCCTTTTTTTAGAACTAATAGCACTGCCACGGCACATGGGCTGAGACTCTCTCGTACATAGACTTTCTCCAGGAGCTCCTTAACTTGTCTCTCAAACTCTTTTGACTCTTCTGGGCTCATCCGGTATGCTGGCCGGTCGGACAAGGCTGCTCCAGATACGAGATCAATCTGATGCTCAATGCCGCGTAGGGGAGGCAGGCATGCTGGTATCTCCTTAGAAAACACATCCTGGAATCGGTTGAGTAGGTCAATGTCATGTGGCTGATCTCAGGCCAACCCGAGCCGAAAATCCGCTAAACCTATTTTTACTTAACTGGTTTATTCTGAGATTAAACCTAATTGTTAGGGATACTATATAAACTCTTTTTAAACAGTTTTAACCTAAGTTTTGTTAAGTTTCTTCTAGTTTTTGTCACTGGACGTTTTTAGAAATAGAGGAGATTGGTTTCAACCTTTTTTCTTGAACTCTTGGTTTTTAGTGAAGGATTTCTCTACCCTATCGCTTATCTTATGTTTAGTTGTTTTTACTTCTTTATGCTTACTGTTTTAATGAACATGTTTGAGTATTTTTTTTCTATATGGATTTTGGGTAAGGTAGATTAGGGAATCTGAAATTGACTTATGGTTGTTTAGCTAGATTAGATGAAAAATCTCTGATGTTTAGGGTGTGCTTAATACTAGGGATTGAAGTAGCTAATCAATGCTTAGATGGATGATGTTCTGCTCTCGAGAAGAGTAAACAGAACGTGTAGGTAGGACTAAACATCATTATTGCATCTTATCCAATAAGAGTTGATGTCTAAGGTGATCGATGACAGAATTAGTCTCAAACCTAATGATCACTAGGCGATATATTACTATGCAAAAGGCTTGTAGTTTATTGGCTGGTGAATGGGCTGTGACCACGAGTGTTTATCAGTCTACTAAATAGTCTTCTAAGTCTTAGGGATTTATCACATTTTCCACGTTCAATGGCAAGTCTTCCAAGACTCCAAGGAAGGCTTGTTCTCATCTTCTTGACCAGTTTGGTTTTGTGGTCCTTGGCCGTTGGGTCTTTGCCCTTCCAACAACAAACTTGCTCACTCACACTAGCTATGTTTTGCTCCTGCCATAAGCTATGTGCCTCATTTCAGTTTGAAAAGCTGTGAAGATTTAAATTTTGGCCATGAGTGGTTCAGCATGTACGTCTCTCATGATACCTATCAGAATATTATTTAACAGCTAAGTACATACCCAAAGAATGATTCAAAGAAACAAAATTTCTTTTTTGCTTTAGTAACAAAATAAACTAACAAAAATAAATTTGTTTTTGATTTTTTATAAATTTTAATAACTAAGAAAAGCAGGATAATTAGATGGCTGAAGTGATACTAACTATATTTTTATATATAATTTGTTGAAATATCGAAGGAACTAGTTTGTTTTATAATTTTTAAATTATGAAAAAAAGCAAATGAAAAATAAGAAATAAAAGAGAAGTTGGATGAACACAATCTGGGATAGAAGATTTTAAGTTCTAATAATAATGATGTAAGATCCAATATGGTGCCCACAAAAAATGTGCTCTCGGTTTCAATGAAGCTTTGGTGGAATGGATGGATCATTGTGGAGGGGGGTGATGGCACTTGGCTGGGAGATGGGTTACACCGAGGCAAAAAAGGGGTGATAATTGACTTACTTGGGGAACTCCACGCACTAGAATGACAATACCAAATCAATTCTTAAGCTAGGGGAAATCCACGCATAATACATTAAGAGAAATCAACAAGAGAACCGAATACAAAAATCACAAAACTTTTGATTCAAAAAAAGATGTTTATTACTGAATGATGGCATGACTTCCACCTAGAAAGGAGAGGAGACTTTATAAGCTCAAGAAAGTAAATACAACGGTCATAAATATTTAAAAATGGAAAGAAAAATATTGCAAAGGTGAGGTGGAATGTGGCCGTTGGGGTTTAAAGCGCCTTGGCCAAGTAAAGTAACCTGGTTTGGACTCTCTGGCTCTTCAAGAAGCATTGGTGGACGCTTCTTCCATGTGGGACCATAAGTTTTATGCTGAGTTAGGTAGAAAGTGTGATATGATCCATTTTTGTAAGTTGATACTTAGGCGACTTTTTTTAATGTGACCACTCCAAATCGTGGACGACCTGGATTTTCTCGCTTTTGGTCTTCTTTTGCATCTTAGAGTAGGTCCAAAGCATGCAACTTAAATTTGTCCATTTCCACCAAGCTGATTTGTAAGACAAGGCTTGTGGTACTGTCCAAACGGGGAGTCTCAGCCATTTGGGCTAGCAAAGGGTGGTAAAAATATGACAAAAATCCCGAATGTGTATATTGGTAATCATGAACAAGTTATATAAAGATGCAAGGAAATATAATTTTAAGTCCAATTCAAGTTCAAGTTCATCGAGTTATGCTCAAGTCAAACACATTTCAAGAGAAGAGAATGATCTACCAAGCACAATGCAAAATTTCCCATTTTTTTGAACTGGTACAAGCATCATAATGCTCCTATAAAAGATTCCAATCCTAGACCTAAGTGCAACTTAACAAGGTATTCTAATCACTGATTCCTATGCATATGCAAATGCAACCTATATACACATGAAATACAAATGCAATTACATGGATTTTTTTAACAATATTTTTCAATTTTTTTATTTTTTGTGTTTTTCTAATACATAAGTATATGTACAATACAGATGATACAAATGAGACTCTTAGTGTCCTCTGTCCAGGACTTATCTCACCACCTCAGTAATAAAATAAATATGAAAGAGGGGTGAAAATGAAACAAAGAAATGGAAAAGCAATATTTACATTGCGAGTG
This sequence comes from Pugionium cornutum, assembly GCA_018901935.1. Lineage (NCBI taxonomy): Eukaryota > Viridiplantae > Streptophyta > Magnoliopsida > Brassicales > Brassicaceae > Pugionium > Pugionium cornutum. The sequence goes on along the minus strand of CM032157.1, from coordinate 32,505,458 downwards.
ATTGATACCCTTTATTGTTGAGAAAGCTTGGTTCTCCACGAATTTTCCTCTTGGCTTGGCGAAGAAACCCTATTATCGAATCATTCTCCTCATTATATGCTCCTTATATTTCCTCCCCTTCTTGTGTTTCTGTATTGGTTCCTTCGTTACGATGCTCCTCACTTTCTTCTCCTATATCTCCTCCTCGGATGAGACGTATCTGGGTGTTTTCCTCAACTTCATATGCAGCTTCTCAAGAAACATTCTGGTCCATTTTTTGATGCGTTGTTGAGTTTTGTATGTTTGTTACAAAAAATTTCTTAGGTTGTCCTTGGTTTAAAAGGGAGGTCCGGCATAGCTAGGTGGCACGATGATCCATGGCAGCGTGTAGGAGGCACTTCATCCCATCCACTTTGTTCATAACTACCATCTTTGATAAGTGATTGTGTTGTTGGACTGAGTGGTTGGCCATCGTGATGGAAAACTATGTTTGCAAAATTACGGAAGTTTGTTCTTTCTGGTTTGGCAGTTGAAAAATCTTCTTGCAAACATCGTCCTCTTTGAAGATGTAGGGGTAGATGGATTCATCTTCGACGTCTTTCAAGATCTCGCATTTGACCATGTATAGGTAATTTATCGCGTCTCTCTCTCTCTATGGATGATCATAGTGCAACGTGGTTGGCACTCCAACTCTTTCGAAGATCAGCGTGAGCACGCTACCGATGTAGAGATGAAGATCTATTTTTGTGTGTGCCCACGTGTGGTACACTATCAATTCTTTGGGGAAGATTCACATGCTGTTTATATCATCGCCCAAATAGTCTACCAACTTTTTGTTATCATTGTCAATGAAAATCTTGCATCCCTTGGAAGATGAAGCCTAGTTCACTCATCCGACTGCTCCTGCGTTCTTCCTCACAAACAAAGTATTTGCCATACGTTTTAAGACAACCTTTAAAGACCAGGTTTCTCACCTCATCTATCTTTGATACTCCTCCTCAGTAGGGGTCATGTGATATGGTATCCCAAAATATATTTTTGTTCTTGAAGTCTTTGAATTGCACCAATTCCCTTTCGAGAATTCATAAATGTCACATATGTCAAAGATGGAGATTATGTACTCATTCTTGTCCACGTTGAACTTCATAGGCTTTGCTAGCCATCTTTTTGTTTGGATGCAGGTAGTGAAGTTGGACCGTGGCCAAGAATTGCCACATAACCTCTGGATAAAGTGGGATTCGACATGTCGTAAAGTATCTAAGTCTTGTTTTCCTAATAGTTCCTCTACATCCTCAAATATGCCCATTTCCCTTAGTAGCTTGTAGGAAAGGAACCTCGTTGGGTGAAATATGATTTTATTGAGGTCCTCAAGTGCTATTTCTTCCGTTTTAGTCTGCTCAAATTTAGCGAGATTATCCACAATGGGAATTTGAAGTATCTCCCTTGATTTTTAGACCTGATGGCCATTTTCTTTTCCCGGTTGAAGTCATCGACTTCTTGCCTTGTCTGTTTGAGCTTGATGGACCCTTTTTTGTTCAGCACGTGGAGCCATTTGCATAAAAAAATTAACTGGACAAGTGAGTTGCATTAGCACAATTTTCGCAAAAGGCCATTTCTAACATTATAACTCATGGGTAACTCAATTTTCATAATCACAAGAGTGTTAAACATTAAATAAAATTCAAGTTTAATGATCCACTCTCTTCCAATATACTAAACATCTCCCAAATTGATACAAACCTCGATTCAAGGCTTATATGCGTGTGGTCTGTTTAGAGAACGTTAGGTGAGAAACTCGACCTTAGACTTCTTGGATAGTGGTTTTTGGGTTGGTATTTGGTGGAAGGCTAAAGTGAACCACACGAGGGGTGATGAACCTCGTGATAAATCACAAACTTAGACCTAGGAGGGCTGGTCTCAACTAGATTCTAAGTGCACAAGTCTCTTTTGAGAGAATAACTTGTAGAGAAAATTCGCACTTTATTAATATCAAAAAGTTGTCGAACTACAATGCTGGAAGGAGCCTTATTAATATGCTCGACAGCTTGATCTTCTAGGGTCGACTCAAAGAAAGAAAGGAAAGATTACAAAAGTGCACAAATGGAAAATGTACAAAGGTGCATAACCAAAAAAGGACATATTCCTAAAATGTCTTTGACTCAAAAAATGTAAATATTCTAGATCCTATCCTACAAAACAGAAAGAGGCAAATATTCGTATTGAAAACTTACCTTACTTACCTCACGGCCAAGAAATGGAAGGTGGCCGTCCTTGTGGCATGCACGCGCCTTGCTCCTAGTCTTCGACTTGGAGTAGGGTTAGGAATCTTTGGGTCCTGACCTCTCTTGCCACTAAAGCCCAATTCTCTGAAGTACCTTGCATTGTTGAGAAGCCTTTGGACTCTTCTTTGCACTTCTTGCCCATTGTCCTTAGTCGATCTTCCTCTAGGAGCTTGTCGACCCATAAGCTGAACTTGTAGAAGAGTGCTCTTGATCTTCTCCTTGTCATTGCTCCTGGTGGCACTACTGGTGTGGAGACTTCCTCTAGATGCATGTCCTGAAGATGGTAGCTTATCTGGTTCGAGTTTCCTTGTGTAGAAGTTGAAATGCTCGTGTACTAGGCTGGATCGGATGTACCGGCTGGATTGTGCGAGGTACTGGCTGGAATGCCTTCAGGACCGGCCAAGTTGATCCCGGAGTCGGCGGCATCACCAAGGGGACCGGCGGTGTCATCCACGTCACCACCAATTGTGATGGAAGCTTGGGCCTCTCCGCCGGCAATGCTGATCGGTCCGGTCCTATTGGTCGAGGGTCTGGCGGTACCGCTTGAGCCGGCAGACGTGCCAAATGGCCCGGCTGTCTCGGGCAACCTTCCTGGTCGACCAGTGATACAAGCCTTGATTCAAGGATGTATGCGCGTGGGCTGTTTGTAGAAGATTAGGTGAGAAACTCAACCTTAGGCTTCTAGATAGGGGTTTTCTGGTTGGTAAACGATGGAAGGGTGAAGTGAACCACACGAGGGGTGATGAACCTCGTGATAAATCACAAACTTAGAGCTAGGAGGGCTGGTCTCAACTAGGTTCTAAGCGCACAAGATTCTTGAGAGAAAACTTGTAGGGAAAAAGTTCTACTTTATTAATAATCAAAAGGTTGTCGAACTACAATGCTGGAAGGAGCCTTATTAATATGCTCGACAGCTTGACCTACTAGGGTCGACACAAATAAGAAAAGGAAAATTTACAAAAGTGCACAAAAGGAAAAGATAAAAAAGTGTATAATCGAAAAAAGGACCTATTCCTAAAATGTCTTTGACTCAATAAATATAAATATTCTAGATCCTACCCAGCAAAACAGAAAGAGGCAAATATTCTTATTGAAAACTTACCTTACTTACCTCACGGCCAAGAAATGGAAGGTGGCCGTCCTTGTGGCATGCACGCTCCTTGCTCCTAGTCTTCGACTTGGAGTAGGGTTAGGAATCTTTGGGCCCTGACCTCTCTTGCCACTAAAACCCAAGTCTCTGATGTCCTTGTGTTGTTGAGAAGCCTTCGGACTCTTCTTTGCACTTCTGGCCCATTGTCCTTAGTCGATCTTCCACTAGGAGCTTGTCCACCCATAAGTTGAACTTGTGGAAGAGTGCTCTTGATCTGCTTCTTGTCATTGCTCCTTGAGGTACCACTGGTGTAGATACTTCCTCTAAGTGCATGTCCTGGAGCTGGTAGCTCATTTGGTCCGAGTCCTCTTGTGTAGAAGTGGAAGTGCTGTACTGGCTGGATGGCCTGTACCGGCTGGATTGTGCGCGGTACTGGCCGGAATGACTTCAGGACCGCCCAAGTTGATCCCGGAGTCGGCGGTGTCATCAGGGGGACCGGCGGTGTCATTCACGTCCCCACCAAGTGTGCCGGAAGCTTGGGCCTCTCCGCCGGCGATGTTGACCGGTCTGGTCCTATAGGTCGTGGGTCCGGCGGTACTGTCTGGTCCGGCAGGCGCCCAGATGGTCCTGCTGTCTCGGGCAAGCTTCCTGGTCGGCCAGTCTGGTCTCCTGGCTGGATGTACGACCTGATGTCCTCATCATTCCCTCCCTCTTCAGTAGGTTTTGTCCTCAAAACTGGATCATCTGCATGGAAAGGGGCCAAGTCAGTAACATTGAACGTATTGGACACATTAAACTCACCTAGAAGCTCGATCCCGTAGGCGTTGTTGTTGATCCTCTCGAGCACTCTGAATGGTCCATCTCCTCTTGGTGCTAGCTTGGAACTCCTTAGGTTTGGGAACCTCTCCTGCCGTAGGTGTAGCCACACCCAATCGCCTGGTTGAAAGATCACCTCCTTTCTTCCTTTGTTGGCATGAGTCACGCACTGTCCGGTCCTCTTCTCCAAGTTCTCTGCTACCTTCTGGTGTAACCTCCTTATGAACTCTGCTTTGGATGCTCCGTTGAGGTTGGTCATCTCAGCTGGTGGCAGTGGTGTTTGCTCCAATGGGGTGAGAGGGTTGAAGCCGTATACCACTTCAAATGGTGTCTTCTTGGTTGCTGAGTGTACGGCTCGGTTGTAAGCGAACTCTATGAATGGCATGCACTCCACCCAAGTCTTTAGGTTCTTCCCTAGTGTAGTTCTGAGAAGAGTTGATAGTGTCCTGTTGACAACTTCAGTTTGGCCATCGGTTTGAGGATGGCAGGTGGTAGAGAAGAGTAGCTTCGTGCCTAGCTTTCTCCAGAGGGTCCTCCAGAAATGGCTGAGGACCTTGGTGTCCCTGTCTGATACGATGGTCCTTGGCACTCCATGAAGCCGTACTATCTCCCTGAAGAACAGCTCAGCTTTTTGTGTGGCATCATTGACATTGGCACATGAAATGAAGTGTGCCATCTTGGAGAATCTGTCCACCACTACAAAGATTGCATCTTTGTGGTTGATCTTGGGCAGACCTAGAACAAAGTCCATTGACATGTCCACCCATGGATGTGTAGGTATGGGCAGTGGGACATACAACCCGTGAGGTTGCACTCGGGACTTTCCCTTCTTGCAGGTGATGCATCTTGCACAATGAGCTTCTACTGTCCTCTTGATGTGTGGCCAGTAGAAGTGCTCCTTGACCACTGCTAGAGTCTTGTCGACACCAAAGTGGCCCATGAGTCCTCCTCCATGAGCTTCTCGGATGATAAGCTCCCTTAATGATCCTTGTGGTATGCACAGCCTTCTTTCTCGGAACAAGAATCCTTCATGGATGTAGAACTTGCCATGACTCCTTGTGCCACACTCCTTGTTGCTCTCAGCAAAGTCAGGATCATCCTTGTATAGGTCCTTGATGTGCTCGAATCCTAGGACCTTTGCCTCCATGGTGGATATCAAGGCAAACCTCCTTGATAGTGCATCAGCTACCACATTGTCTTTGCCCTTCTTGTACTTGATGACGTACGGGAAGGTCTCTATGAACTCCATCCACCTGGCATGTCTCCTCTTGAGATTGGTTTGCCCTCTGAGGTGTTTGAGAGTCTCGTGATCAGTGTGGATCACAAACTCCTTGGACAGCAAGTAATGCTGCCAAGTCTCCAATGCACGGACAAGGGCATAGAGCTCCTTGTCATAAGTGGGGTAGTTCAGTGAGGCACCACCTAGCTTCTCACTGAAGTATGCCACTGGTCTCCCTCCTTGAGTTAGCACTGCTCCTATGCCTATTCCAGAGGCATCACACTCCACTTCAAACGCTTGTTGAAGTCGGGAAGGACTAGCACTGGTGCGTGTAAGGCTGTCCTTCAAGGCCTGGAATGCCTTCTCCTGAGCTTCTCCCCAGCTGAATCCCACGTTCTTCTTCACTACTGCCGTCAGTGGTGAGGCAATACTGCTGAAGTTGGGCACGAATCTCCTATAGAAGCTGGCCAGTCCGTGGAAGCTCCTTACTTGGCTGATGTTTCCTGGTGTTGGCCATTCTTGTATGGCTCGAATCTTCTCCTCATCAACCTGTAGGCCCTGTGAACTCACAACAAAACCTAAAAAGACAAGCTTATCAGTACAAAGGTGCACTTCTTGAGATTGGCATAAAGCTCTTCTTGTCAAGGGTTTTAAGGACCATCTCAAGATGTGTGAGGTGTTCAGGCACTTACTATAAACAAGTATGTCATCAAAATAAACTACCACAAACTTACTGATGTACGCCCTAAGAACTTGGTTCATAAGGCGCATGAAGGTGCTTGGGGCATTAGTCAAGCCAAATGGCATGACTGTCCACTCATAGAGTCCTTGCTTTGTCTTGAAAGCGGTTTTCCACTCATCACCTTCCTTCATTCTTACCTGGTGGTATCCACTTTGAGGTCTATCTTGGAGAAGATCGTGGCTCCACTCAGCTCATCTAGCATGTCATCCAGTCGTGGTATTGGATGCCTATACTTGACTGTGATGTTGTTGATGGCTCGGCAGTCCACACACATGCGCCAAGTTCCATCCTTCTTGGGCACTAGCAGCACTGGTACAGCACATGGACTGAGGCTCTCTCGAACATATCCTTTCTCCAGGAGCTCCTTGACTTGCTTCTCAAGCTCCTTGGACTCCTCTGGACTCATCCGGTAGGCTGGCCGGTTGGGCAGGGCTGCTCCGGGCACTAGATCAATCTGGTGTTCTATGCTACGTAAAGGAGGCAAGCCTGCTGGTATCTCCTCTGGAAATAAATCCTGGAACTTGTTGAGGAGAGTTGCTACTTCAGGAGGTAGCTCTATCTGTCCTTTTTCTACATTCAACACTTCTTTGAAAACCATAAGTAACATTAAATCCTTCGAGGCTAAAGCTCTCCGGACCTGGCTTGGTTGAATAAGAAAATTAGACTTGATAAGTTTCTTTTCCTTGCTCATTTGAAGTTGTAGCTCGTGTACCTGGGCAGGTGTAAGAGGAGCCAAGCTGACCTTTCTTTTGTCATGCACAAAAGTGTAGAGATTGGTTCGGCCATCATGCCTGGTCTCTTTGTCAAACTGCCATTTTCTTCCTAGCAGAAGATGGCCAGCTTGCATGGGCACCACATCGCACACGACTTGGTCTTGGTACTTGTCCACACTGAATGGCACAGTGACTTGCTCATGGATCTTGAGCTCCACTTTGTCATCCAGCCATCTCAGTCTATATGGTCGAGGATGCTTTGTCTTCTCTAGACCTAGCTTATCAACCATATATGCACAAGCAACGTTAGTGCAAGAACCACCATCTATGATGAGGTTACATACCTTGCCCTTGATGGTGCAACGGCTGTGGAAGATTTTCTCCCTTTGGATGGTTTCTGAAGGATCCACCATTGCACTTAAAATGCGTCTAGTGACCAGCACTTCCCCCACATCAGGGTACTCAATGTCACCATACTCCTCTTCTGGTTCATACTCCTCTTCATCTTGGGACTCATATTCTCCAGCCTCCGTAATCAACATGACCCGGTTGTTTGAGCACCCCCTTGAGATGTGTCCACGACTCCTACACTTGAAACAAGTGATGTCACGTAATCTTTGAGGGGTAGAAGACTTACCAGGCTCTCTCTGGTCACGGGTGGGTTCAGGAGGCTTGCTCTTGAACCTTGACTCGATCTCTATGCTCTTGCCTTTGTCTACGGTCTTGGGCATGTTGCTTGGTGCCCAAGGTGTCTTAGGCTTGCTGCGGATGTCTTGGCTCTTACGTTTGATGTGCTGTTCAGCTTGCACAGATAGGTGGAACAAGTCCTTGAAGTCGTTGTAGATTTGCCTTTCCACCTTGCAGCTGATCCTTTCTTGAGTCCATCCAAGAATTGTGCCATCAATGCTTCTTCATCATCATTGAGCTCCAATCTGTTCCTTAACCTCTCGAACTCTTCATAGTACTCCTCTACTGATCTGGTACCCTGCTTAAGAGTACGAAAACGCGTTGCAAATCCCTATGAAAGTAAGGTGGAACATACCTTTGTCGCATGAGGTCTTTCATGTCGACCCATGAGTCTATGGGTCTCATTCTCTTCCTCCTTCTGTCAGATACCTCACGATCCCACCAGATGAGGGCATTGTCCGTGAGTTGTGCTACTGCCATTGAGACTCTCCTAGGTCCTGGTTGGTTGTAGTGATCAAAGATATGATCCATTCGCTTCTCCCAATCTAGGTAAGCCTCGGGGTCTACTTTTCCTGCAAAAGTTGGAGGAGTTAGTTTAACATCAGGATGAATTACCCGGTTATAGGTGTGTTCATCTCCATCCTCATGACGTCTAGGAGGCATTCTTGGTCTCTGGTGAAGACCATATGGCTCAAAGCCATCATCTTCTGCCTCTGGTTGCCGTGGAGGTCCTCTCGGCCTATGGTGATAGTTATGAGGTTGCGTGTCCTCATCTCCATCTGGCTGGGGTTCCTCCTGTTCGTGCCGTGTCCTAAGGTACTCAGGACCCTCAGGACGATCTGGCTCAGCTCTCACGTGCCTTATGGCCTGGAATCTTACTGGTCTCTCCACGCGCTCCAACCTCTCGCCTATGGATGCGAGTTGTGTTTGGAGTGTGGTGAACATGGCCATCATGGCTTCAGCTGCGTCTCTATTCTCTTCTCCCATGTGTGCTACAAAGAAAGAAGACAATTAGGGTGCTCCTAAATTATTAGGAGAGTTTTCTTTTATATGTGGTTTGAAAAAATGCAAAAGGAAAATTCTAAAGAAAGGAAATTGAAAAAAGGAAACTTCCTAGACAACTTGTGCTAGCTGTCCAATTCGAATTCTTTTAGTATCTTTTCTATTTTCTTTTTCTTTTCTTTTAATTAACTTAAAAATAAAGGAAATATGACTTAAACAAAAGGAAAACGTGATGCAATGCAAAAGTGAATCTAAACCCTAGTGATACACGTAGGAGGCTAGATGCACTCGGTTTGGAGTTTGATGTTATTTTTTGATTTTTCTTGAATACGACTTAAACTAATGCAAGAACTAGAAATAAGACAAGCAAAAGGATAGAAACAACCTGGTTTAGGAGCTTTAAGCTCTGATACCAAAATGATACAAGCCTTGATTCAAGGATGTATGCGTGGGCTGTTTGTAGAAGATTAGGTGAGAAACTCAACCTTAGGCTTCTGGATAGGGGTTTTCTGGTTGGTAAACGATGGAAGGGTGAAGTGAACCACACGAGGGTGATGAACCTCGTGATAAATCACAAACTTAGAGCTAGGAGGGCTGGTCTCAACTAGGTTCTAAGCGCACAAGTCTCTCTTGAGAGAAAGCTTGTAGGAAAAAGTTCTACTTTATTAATAATCAAAAGGTTGTCGAACTACAATGCTGGAAGGAGCCTTATTAATATGCTCGACAGCTTGACCTTCTAGGGTCGACTCAAATAAGAAAAGGAAAGTTTACAAAAGTGCACAAAAGGAAAAGATACAAAAGTGTATAACCGAAAAAGGACCTATTCCTAAAATGTTTTGACTCAAAATGTAAAGCAACTAGATCCTACCCTGCAAAACAGAAAGAGGCATATATTCGAATGTAAACTTACCTTAACTCACCTCACGGCCAAGAAATGGAAGGTGGCCGTCCTTGTGGCATGCACGCTTTGCTCCTAGTCTTCGACTTGGAGTAGGGTTAAATATCTTTGGGCCCTGACCTCTCTTGCCACTAAAGCCCAAGTCTCTGATGTTCCTTGTGTTGTTGAGAAGCCTTTGGACTCTAATTTGCTCTTCTGGCCCATTTGTCCTTAGTCGATCTTCCTCTAGTAGCTTGTTGACCCATAGGCTGAATTTGTGGAAGAGCGCCCTTGATCTGCTTCTTGTCATTGCTCCCTGAGGTACTACTGGTGTTGAGACTTCCTCTAAGTGCATGTCCTGGAGCTGGTAGCTCATTTGGTCCGAGTCCTCTTGTGTAGAAGTGGAAGTGCGCGTGTACTTGGCTGGATCGCCTGTACCGGCTGGACTGTGCGCGGTACTGGCCGGAATGACTTCAGGACCGGCCAAGTTGATCCCGCAGTCGGCGGTGTCATCAGGGGGACCGGCGGTGTCATTCACGTCCTCACCAAGTGTGCCGGAAGCTTGGGCCTCTCCGCCGGCGATGTTGACCGGTCTGGTCTTATAGGTCGAGGGTCCGCCGGTACTGTCTGGTCCGGCAGGCACGCCAGATGGTCCTGCTGTCTCGGGCAAGCTTCCTGGTCGGCCAGTCTGGTCTCCTGGCTGGATGTACGACCTGATGTCCTCATCATTCCCTCCCTCTTCAGTAGGTTTTGTCCTCAAAACTGGATCATCTGCATGGAAAGGGGCCAAGTCAGTAACATTGAACGTATTGGACACATTAAACTCACCTGGCAGCTCGATCCGTAGGCGTTGTTGTTGATCCTCTCGAGCACTCTGAATGGTCCATCTCCTCTTGGTGCTAGCTTGGAACTCCTTAGGTTTGGGAACCTCTCCTGCCGAGGTGTAGCCACACCCAATCGCCTGGTTGAAAGATCACCTCCTTTCTTCCTTTGTTGGCATGAGTCACGATGTCCGGTCCTCTTCTCCAAGTTTTCTGCTACCTTCTGGTGTAACCTCCTTATGAACTCTGCTTTGGATGCTCCGTTGAGGTTGGTCATCTCAGCTGGTGGCAGTGGTGTTTGCTCCAATGGGGTGAGAGGGTTGAAGCCGTATACCACTTCAAATGGGGTCTTCTTGGTTGCTGAGTGCACGGCTCGGTTGTAGGCGAACTCAATGAATGGCAGGCACTCCACCCAAGTCTTTAGGTTCTTCCCTAGTGTTGTTCTGAGAAGAGTTGATAGGGTCCTGTTGACAACTTCAGTTTGGCCATCGGTTTGAGGATGGCAAGTGGTTGAGAAGAGTAGCTTCGTGCCTAGCTTTCTCCAAAGGGTCCTCCAGAAATGGCTGAGGAACTTGGTGTCCCTATCTGATACGATGGTCCTTGGCACTCCATGAAGCCGTATATCTCCCTGAAGAACAGCTCAGCTGTTTGTGTGGCATCATTGACATTGGCACATGGGATGAAATGTGCCATCTTGGAGAATCTGTTCACCACTACAAAGATTGCATCTTTGTGGTTGATCTTGGGCAGACCTAGAACAAAATCCATTGAGATGTCCACCCATGGATGTGTTGGTATGGGCAGTGGGAGATACAACCCGTGAGGTTGCACTGGACTTTGCCTTCTTGCAAGTATGCATCTTGCACAATGTGCTTCTACTGTCCTCTTGATGTGTGGCCAGTAGAAGTGCTCCTTGACCACTGCTAGAGTCTTGTCGACACCAAAGTGGCCCATGAGTCCTCCTCCATGAGCTTCTCGGATGATAAGCTCCCTTAGTGATCCTGTGGTATGCACAGCCTTCTTTCTCGGAACAAGAATCCTCATGGATGTAGAATTTGCCATGACTCCCTGTGCTACACTCCTTGTAGCTCTCAGCAAGGTCAGGATCATCCTTGTATAGATCCTTGATGTGCTCGAATCCTAGGACCTTTGCCTCCATGGTTGATATCAAGGCAAACCTCCTTGATAGTGCATCGGCTACCACATTGTCTTTGCCCTTCTTGTACTTGATGATGTACGGAAGGTTCTATGAACTCCATCCACCTGGCATGTCTCCTCTTGAGATTGGTTTGCCCTCTGAGGTGTTTGAGAGTCTCGTGATCAGTGTGGATCACAAACTCCTTGGACAGCAAGTAATGCTGCCAAGTCTCCAATGCTCGGACAAGGGCATAGAGCTCCTTGTCATAAGTGGGGTAGTTCAGTGAGGCACCACCTAGCTTCTCACTGAAGTATGCCACTGGTCTCCCTCCTTGAGTTAGCACTGCTCCTATGCCTATTCCAGAGGCATCACACTCCACTTCAAACGCTTGTTGAAGTCGGGAAGGACTAGCACTGGTGCGTGTAAGGCTGTCCTTCAAGGCCTGGAATGCCTTCTCCTGAGCTTCTCCCCAGCTGAATCCCACGTTCTTCTTCACTACTGCCGTCAATGGTGAGGCAATACTGCTGAAGTTTGGCACGAATCTCCTATAGAAGCTGGCCAGTCCGTGGAAGCTCCTCACTTTGCTGATGTTGCCTGGTGTTGGCTATTCTTGTATGGCTCGAATCTTCTCTTCATCAACCTGTAGTCCCTTTGAACTTACAACAAAACCTAAAAAGACAAGTTTATCAGTACAAAAGATGCACTTCTTAAGATTGGCATAAAGCTCTTCTTGTCGAAAGGTTTTAAGTACCATCTCAAGATGTGTGAGGTGTTCCCGCAGGCACTTACTATAAACTAGTATATCATCAAAGTAAACCACTAAAAACTTACTGATGTACGCCCTAAGAACTTGGTTCATAAGGCGCATGAAGGTGCTTGGGGCATTAGTCAAGCCAAATGGCATGACTGTCCACTCGTAGAGCCCTTGCTTTATCTTGAAAGCAGTATTCCATTCATCACCTTCTTTCATTCTGACCTGGTGGTATCCACTCTTGAGGTCTATCTTGGAGAAGACCGTGGCTCCACTCAGCTCATCTAGCATGTCATCCAGCCATGGTATTGGATGCCGGTACTTGACAGTGATGTTGTTGATTGCTCGGCAGTCCACGCACATTTGCCAAGTCCCATCTTTCTTGGGCACTAGTAGCACTGGTACGGCACATGGACTGAGGCTCTCTCGAACATATCCTTTCTCCAGGAGCTCCTTGACTTGCTTCTCAAGCTCCTTGGACTCCTCTGGACTCATCCGGTAGGCTGGCCGGTTGGGCAGGGCTGCTCCGGGCACTAGATCAATCTGGTGTTCTATGCCACGTAAAGGAGGCAAGCCTGCTGGTATCTCCTCTGGAAATACATCCTGGAATTTGTTGAGGAGTGTTGCTACTTCATGAGGTAGCTCTACCTGTCCCTGTTCTATACTCAACACTTCCTTGAAAACCATTAGTAACATTAAGTCCTTCGAGGCTAAAGCTCTCCGGACATGACTAGGTTGAATAAGAAAGTTAGACTTGACAAGTTTCTTTTCCTTACTCATTTGGAGTTGTAGCTCATGTACTTGGGCAGGTGTAAGAGGAGCTAGGCTGACCTTTCTCTTGTCATGCACGAAGGTGTAGAGATTGGTTCGGCCATCATGCCTGGTCTCTTTGTCAAACTTCCATGGTCTTCCTAGTAGAAGATGGCCAGCTTGCATGGGCACCACGTCGCACACGACTTGGTCTTGGTACTTGCCCACACTGAATGGCATAGTGACTTGCTCATGGATCTTGAGCTCCACTTTGTCATCGAGCCATCTCAGTCTATATTGTCGAGGATGCCTTGTCTTCTCTAGACCTAGCTTATCAACCATATATGCACTAGCAACGTTAGTGCAAGAACCACCATCTATGATGAGGTTACATACCTTGCCCTTGATGGTGCAACGGCTTTGGAAGATGTTCTCCCTTTGGATGGTCTCTGAAGGATCCACCATTGGACTGAGGATGCGTCTAGTGACCAGCACTTCCCCCACATCAGGGTACTCAATGTCACCGTATTCTTCTTCTGGATCATAGTCCTCTTCATCTTGGGACCCGTACTCTCCAGCCTCCGTAATCAGCATGACCCGGTTGCTTGGGCACTCCCTTGAGATGTGTCCATGACCCCTACCCTTGAAACAAGTGATGTCACGTGATCTTTGAGGGTTAGAAGACTTACTAGGCTCTCTCTGGTCACGGGTGGGTTCAGGAGGCTTGCTCTTGAACCTTGACTCGATCTCTATGCTCTTGCCTTTGTCTACGGTCTTGGGCATGTTGCTTGGTGCCCAAGGTGTCTTAGGCTTGCTGCGGATGTCTTGGCTCTTACGTTTGATGTGCTGTTCAGCTTGCACAGATAGGTGGAACAAGTCCTTGAAGTCGTTGTAGATTTGCCTTTCCACCTTGCAGCTGATCCTTTCTTGAGTCCATCCAAGAATTGTGCCATCAATGCTTCTTCATCATCATTGAGCTCCAATCTGTTCCTTAACCTCTCGAACTCTTCATAGTACTCCTCTACTGATCTGGTACCCTGCTTAAGAGTACGAAAACGCGTTGCAAATCCCTATGAAAGTAAGGTGGAACATACCTTTGTCGCATGAGGTCTTTCATGTCGACCCATGAGTCTATGGGTCTCATTCTCTTCCTCCTTCTGTCAGATACCTCACGATCCCACCAGATGAGGGCATTGTCCGTGAGTTGTGCTACTGCCATTGAGACTCTCCTAGGTCCTGGTTGGTTGTAGTGATCAAAGATATGATCCATTCGCTTCTCCCAATCTAGGTAAGCCTCGGGGTCTACTTTTCCTGCAAAAGTTGGAGGAGTTAGTTTAACATCAGGATGAATTACCCGGTTATAGGTGTGTTCATCTCCATCCTCATGACGTCTAGGAGGCATTCTTGGTCTCTGGTGAAGACCATATGGCTCAAAGCCATCATCTTCTGCCTCTGGTTGCCGTGGAGGTCCTCTCGGCCTATGGTGATAGTTATGAGGTTGCGTGTCCTCATCTCCATCTGGCTGGGGTTCCTCCTGTTCGTGCCGTGTCCTAAGGTACTCAGGACCCTCAGGACGATCTGGCTCAGCTCTCACGTGCCTTATGGCCTGGAATCTTACTGGTCTCTCCACGCGCTCCAACCTCTCGCCTATGGATGCGAGTTGTGTTTGGAGTGTGGTGAACATGGCCATCATGGCTTCAGCTGCGTCTCTATTCTCTTCTCCCATGTGTGCTACAAAGAAAGAAGACAATTAGGGTGCTCCTAAATTATTAGGAGAGTTTTCTTTTATATGTGGTTTGAAAAAATGCAAAAGGAAAATTCTAAAGAAAGGAAATTGAAAAAAGGAAACTTCCTAGACAACTTGTGCTAGCTGTCCAATTCGAATTCTTTTAGTATCTTTTCTATTTTCTTTTTCTTTTCTTTTAATTAACTTAAAAATAAAGGAAATATGACTTAAACAAAAGGAAAACGTGATGCAATGCAAAAGTGAATCTAAACCCTAGTGATACACGTAGGAGGCTAGATGCACTCGGTTTGGAGTTTGATGTTATTTTTTGATTTTTCTTGAATACGACTTAAACTAATGCAAGAACTAGAAATAAGACAAGCAAAAGGATAGAAACAACCTGGTTTAGGAGCTTTAAGCTCTGATACCAAAATGATACAAGCCTTGATTCAAGGATGTATGCGTGGGCTGTTTGTAGAAGATTAGGTGAGAAACTCAACCTTAGGCTTCTGGATAGGGGTTTTCTGGTTGGTAAACGATGGAAGGGTGAAGTGAACCACACGAGGGTGATGAACCTCGTGATAAATCACAAACTTAGAGCTAGGAGGGCTGGTCTCAACTAGGTTCTAAGCGCACAAGTCTCTCTTGAGAGAAAGCTTGTAGGAAAAAGTTCTACTTTATTAATAATCAAAAGGTTGTCGAAACTACAATGCTGGAAGGAGCCTTATTAATATGCTCGACAGCTTGACCTACTAGGGTCGACACAAATAAGAAAAGGAAAGTTTACAAAAGTGCACAAAAGGAAAAAATACAAAAGTGTATAACCGAAAAAGGACCTATTCCTAAAATGTTCTTGACTCAAAAATGTAAAGCAACTAGATCCTACCCTGCAAAACAGAAAGAGGCATATATTTGAATGTAAACTTACCTTAACTCACCTCACGGCCAAGAAATGGAAGGTGGGCGTCCTTGTGGCATGCACGCGCCTTGCTCCTAGTCTTCGACTTGGAGTAGGGCTAAGAATCTTTGGGCCCTGACCTCTCTTGCCACTAAAGCCCAAGTCTCTGATGTCCCTTGTGTTGTTGAAAAGCCATTGGACTCTTCCTTGCATTTTTGGCCCATTGTCCTTAGTCGATCTTCCACTAGGAGCTTGTCGACCCATAAGCTGAATTTGTGGAAGAGTGCCCTTGATCTGCTTCTTGTCATTGCTCCTGAGGTACCACTGGTGTAGATACTTCCTCTAGGTGCATGTCCTGGAGCTGGTAGCTCATTTGGTCCGAGTCCTCTGTGTAGAAGTGGAAGTGTGCGTGTACTCGGCTGGATCGCTGTACCGGCTGGATTGTCTTGTACTGGCGGAATGACTTCAGGACCGCCAAGTTGATCCCGAGTCGTGGTGTCATCAGGACGGCGGTGTCACCCACGTCGCCACCAAGTGTGCGGAAGCTTGGGCCTCTCCACCGGCAATGCTGGTTGCTCTGGTCCTTGTGGTCGAGGGTCCGATGGTACTGCTTGGGCCGGTAGGCGTGCCAGATGGTCCGGCTGTCTCGGGCAAGCTTCCTGGTCGGCCAGTCTGGTCTCCTGGCTGGATGTACGACCTGATGTCCTCATCATTCCCTCCCTCTTCAGTAGGGTTTGTCCTCAAAACTGGTTCATCTGCATGGAAAGGGGCCAAGTCAGTAACATTAAACGTATTGGACACATTAAACTCACCTGGTAGCTCGATCCGGTAGGCGTTGTTGTTGATCCTCTCAGCACTCTGAATGGTCCATCTCCTCTTGGTGCTAGCTTGGAACTCCTTAGGTTTGGGAACCTCTCCTGCCGTAGGTTTAGCCACACCCAATCGCCTGGTTGAAAGATCACCTCCTTTCTTCCTTTGTTGGCATGAGTCACGTACTGTCGGTCCTCTTCTCCAAGTTCTCTGCTACCTTCTGGTGTAACCTCCTTATGAACTCTGCTTTGGATGCTCCGTTGAGGTTGGTCATCTCAGCTGGTGGCAGTGGTGTTTGCTCCAATGGGGTGAGAGGGTTGAAACCGTATACCACTTCAAATGGGGTCTTCTTGGTTGCTGAGTGCACGGCTCGGTTGTTGGCGAACTCAATGAATGGCAGGCACTCCACCCAAGTCTTTAGGTTCTTCCCTAGTGTTGTTCTGAGAAGAGTTGATAGGGTCCTGTTGACAACTTCAGTTTGGCCATCGGTTTGAGGATGGCAAGTGGTTGAAAAGAGTAGCTTCGTGCCTAGTTTTCTCCAAAGGGTCCTCCAGAAATGGCTGAGGAACTTGGTGTCCCTATCTGATACGATGGTCCTTGGCACTCCATGAAGCCGTACTATCTCCCTGAAGAACAGCTCAGCTGTTTGCGTGGCATCATTGACATTGGCACATGGGATGAAGTGTGCCATCTTGGAGAATCTGTCCACCACTACAAAGATTGCATCTTTGTGGTTGATCTTAGGCAGACCTAGAACAAAATCCATCGAGATGTCCATCCATGGATGTGTAGGTATGGGCAGTGGAAGATACAACCCGTGAGGTTACACTTGGGACTTTGCCTTCTTGCAAGTGATGCATCTTGCACAATGAGCTTCTACTGTCCTCTTGATATGTGGCCAGTAGAAGTGCTCCTTGACCACTGCTAGAGTCTTGTCGACACCAAAGTGGCCCATGAGTCCTCCTCCATTAGCTTCTCGGATGATAAGCTCCCTTAATGATCCTGTGGTATGCACAGCCTTCTTTCTCGGAACAAGAACCCCTCATGGATGTAGAACTTGCCATGACTCCCTGTGCCACACTCCTTGTAGCTCTCAGCAAGGTCAGGATCATCCTTGTATAGATCCTTGATGTGCTCGAATCCTAGGACCTTTGCCTCCATGGTTGATATCAAGGCAAACCTCCTTGATAGTGCATCGGCTACCATTGTCTTTGCCCTTCTTGTACTTGATGATGTCAGGAAGGTCTCTATGAACTCCATCCACCTGGCATGTCTCCTCTTGAGATTGGTTTGCCCTCTGAGGTGTTTGAGAGTCTCGTGATCAGTGTGGATCACAAACTCCTTGGACAGCAAAGTAATGCTGAAGTCTCAATGCTCGGACAAGGGCATAGCTCCTTGTCATAAGTGGGGTAGTTCAGTGAGGCACCACCTAGCTTCTCACTGAAGTATGCCACTGGTCTCCCTCCTTGAGTTAGCACTGCTCTATGCCTATTCAGAGCACTCCACTTCAAGCGTCTTGTTGAAGTCGGGAAGGACTAGTGTGTGTGTAGGCTGTCCTTCAAGGCCTGGAATGCCTTCTCCTGAGCTTCTCCCCAGCTGAATCCCGTTCTTCTTCACTACTGCCGTCAGTGGTGAGGCAATACTGCTGAAGTTGGGCACATCTCCTATAGAAGCTGGCCAGTCCGTGGAAGCTCCTTACTTGGCTGATGTTTCCTGGTGTTGGCCATTCTTGTATGGCTCGAATCTTCTCTTCATCAACCTGTAGGCCCTGTGAACTCACAACAAAACCTAAAAGACAAGCTTATCAGTACAAAAGGTGCACTTCTTGAGATTGGCATAAAGCTCTTCTTGTCGAAGGGTTTTAAGGACCATCTCAAGATGTGTGAGGTATTCCGTAGGCACTTACTATAAACAAGTATGTCATCAAAATAAACTACAAACTTACTGATGTACGCCCTAAGAACTTGGTTCATAAGGCATGAAGGTGCTTGGGGCATTAGTCAAGCCGAATGGCATGACTGTCCACTCGTAGAGCCCTTGCTTTGTCTTGAAAGCAGTCTTCCACTCATCACCTTCCTTCATTCTTACCTGGTGGTATCCACTTTTGAGGTCTATCTTGGAGAAGACCGTGGCTCCACTCAGCTCATCTAGCATGTCATCCAGTCGTGGTATTGGGTGCCTATACTTGACTGTGATGTTGTTGATTGCTCGGCAGTCCACGCACATGCGCCAAGTCCCATCCTTCTTGGGCACTAGTAGCACTGGTACAGCACACGGACTGAGGCTCTCTCCAACATATCCTTTCTCCAGGAGCTCCTTGACTTGCTTCTCAAGTTCCTTGGACTCCTCTGGACTCATCCGGTAGGCTGGCCGGTTGGGCAGGGCTGCTCCGGGCACTAGATCAATCTGGTGTTCTATGCTACGTAAAGGAGGCAAGCCTGCTGGTATCTCCTCTGGAAATAAATCCTGGAACTTGTTGAGGAGAGTTGCTACTTCAGGAGGTAGCTCTATCTGTCCTTTTTCTACATTCAACACTTCTTTGAAAACCATAAGTAACATTAAATCCTTCGAGGCTAAAGCTCTCCGGACCTGGCTTGGTTGAATAAGAAAATTAGACTTGATAAGTTTCTTTTCCTTGCTCATTTGAAGTTGTAGCTCGTGTACCTGGGCAGGT
>CM032157.1:32460831-32486061 GCA_018901935.1 Pugionium cornutum | reverse complement strand
TTTAAGCAAGAGGATAGGAAGAGTGTGATGTGTGAGCATTGTAATAGGAATGGCCACATCAAGGACAAGTGCTGGATACTTCATCCTCATCTCAAGCCAAACCGGTTCAAGGATTCAAAGGCTAACATCTCTCAAATGGTTGCGACTGAACCGGCAAGTTCATCCAACCAAGGAGGGGAGCTAGCTATGAATGTATCCATGGAGTATGTTAAGAAGAGTGACTTGGAGGATCTCATCAAGGCCTATGCCTCAAAAATCTCCGGTATCACACTCTACTCCCATAAATCGCTTGATAAACCAGATCATAAGTTGGTAGTGGATTCAGGTGCTTCTCACCATATGATTAGCAATTCTAGGTTGTTAAAGAACATTGAACCATGTCTAGGACAAGTAACTATAGCTGATGGTAAGGGTATTCCAATTGAAGGAACCGGAAAATTAAGACTATTTGACAAAGAAACTAATGCATTCTTTGTACCTAAATTTAAGTCTAATCTAGTTTCTGTCAAAAGGCTACTAAAGACCTCAATTGCAATGTTACATTTGGGCCTAACAATGTTTACTTTCAGGATATTAAGAGTGGTAAGATACTTGGAGGTGGTGTAACTCAAGATGAGCTCTATGTTCTTGAAGACCCTCCAAGCAATTTGGATTCCTTAGCTTTCAAATCCTGTGTTTTGCTAATAAAGATGTCTTATGGCATGCTAGATTAGGACATCCTCATGCTCGTGCTTTAAGCTTAATAATTCCTAATGTCGCTTATGATCACTCAGTTTGTGAGGCTTGTATCCTTGGCAAACATTGTCGTGTTGTTTTCCCTAAATCGTCTACAATTTATGAGCATTGCTTTGATTTAGTACATTCGATGTTTGGACCTCACCTTACATGTCTAGAGATAGGAATAAATACTTTGTGACCTTTATAGATGAGAAATCGAAATATACATGGGTTACATTACTTCCATCTAAAGATAGGGTTTATGAGGCATTTATAAACTTTCATAATTATGTTACTAATCAATTCAATGCCAAGATCAAAGTGTTAAGATCAGATAATGGAGAGGAATACACAAGTCAAAGATTCAAAGCTCATCTAAACAAACATGGAATACTACATCAAACTAGCTGTCCACACACACCACAACAAAATGGAGTTGCTGAAAGGAAGAACCGACACTTAATGGAAGTAGCAAGATCCATGATGTTTCATACCAATGTTCCTAAAAGTTTTGGGGAGATGCAGTCTTGGTTGCTTGCTACCTCATCAATCGGATTCCAACCAAAGTCTTGCAAGATATATCCCCATTTGAGGTACTCAATAAAACTAAACCTTCCATTGATCATTTACGTGTATTTGGGTGTGTGTGCTTTGTGTATGCTCCAGGTGATCTAAGAAACAAGTTGGAGGCAAAAAGCATCAAGTGTATGTTCCTTGGATATTCGACAACACGAAAGGGTTATAAGTGCTATGATCCGAGCAACAACAGGACATATGTGTCTAGAGATGTCAAGTTCATAGAAGAACAAAGCTATTATGATCAGAAAGATTGGGAAGGATTGAAGGATCTCTCAAGGTCACCTTCTGATTTGGCTACGAGTTTGAGGTTTCTCTTGAATCATTTGAGAAATGATCTGCCAAAGGATTCAAGACACGAAGAAACAAGAACCTTAAGTAGTTCACAAGATACCCAAGAGAATGAACAAGGGGTGGTAACTCAAGAACCAACTCCAATCCAAGAAGAAGCTATGGCCCAAAATCAAGAACAAGACGACTTGGAAGTGGGTATAGAGGAACCTATTCACCAAATGGAAGAGGAAACGGTTGTAGAGGAGGCTGCACCACCTGTTCAGCATTTGAGGAGGAGTACTAGACTTAGGAACACTAGGGTATTCTACAACAACCAGGCCGTGGCTCATCCCATACAAGCTGTTTGTTCCCTTGACCTCTTGCCATCTAGTCATCAAGCATTCCTTGGAAAGATTGAACAAAGTCAGATTCAAAGGACTTATGAAGAAGCTGAGAGCAAGAAAGAATGGTTAGATGCAGTAAGAGATGAGAAGGGAGCTATGGAAAGGAATCATACATGGGATATACAAGAACTTCCCAAAGGCAAGAAGGCTGTAAGTTCCAAGTGGGTGTTCACCATCAAGTACAAGAGCAATGGGGACACAGAAAGGTACAAGGCACGTCTAGTTGCAAGAGGTTTTACTCAGACATATAGAGAGGACTATACTGATACATTTGCACCGGTGGCTAAGCTACCCACCGTAAGGGTTGTTCTTTCACTAGCTACGAATCTGACTTGGGACTTATGGCAAATGGATGTCAAGAACGCATTCCTACAAGGAGAACTTGAAGAGGAAGTGTATATGACTCCACCACCAGGCCTTGAAGATCTTTGCAAAGAGGGACAGGTTCTAAGACTTAGGAAGGCAATATATGGGTTGAAGCAGTCACCAAGGGCCTGGTATCACAAATTAAGCTCCACACTTACTAATAATGGGTTTAGGAAATCCCATTCAGATCATACTTTGTTCACTCGTCAAAACTCCAAAGGAATCGTGGCGGTCTTGGTTTATGTGGATGACCTTATCATCACAGGAGATGATAAGGAAGGAATTCAGTCCACAAAGGCCTTCTTAAACAGATGATTTGACATCAAGGATCTTGGAGAGTTGAAGTACTTCTTGGGTATTGAAGTGTGTCGGTCTCAAGAAGGGCTCTTTCTATCCCAAAGAAAGTATGCTCTTGATCTGTTGACAGACACGGGAAAGCTTGGGGCTAAACCGGCCAAAACTCCTCTTGAAGATGGCTACAAGGTCAACGGAAAGGGGAGAAAGCTGATGAGTTATTTAAGGATGTTTCTCAGTATAGGAGACTAGTTGGGAAGCTGATCTACCTCACCCTCACACGACCAGACTTGTGTTTTGCTGTGAATCAAGTGAGTCAACATATGCAAAAGCCTACTGTATATCATTGGAGCATGGTAGAAAGGATCCTTAGATACATCAAAGGATCTTCTGGTCAAGGTATATGGATGGGCAAGAATGGGAACACTGAGATTGTCCGGTATTGTGATGCGGATTGGGCTGGTGATAGGGTGGATAGGAAATCAACCACTGGGTATTGCACCTTCGTTGGTGGGAACTTAGTAACTTGGAAGACTAAGAAGCAGAAGGTGGTATCATGTTCTAGTGCTGAAGCAGAATATAGGGCTATGAGGAAGCTGACAAATGAAGTAACTTGGCTCAAAGCACTCTTGAAAGATTTCGGTATTGCACAACCAAGGCCAATTACCTTCCATTGTGATAATCAGGCAGCCATTCACATAGCTTCAAACTCAGTGTTTCACGAGAGGACCAAGCACATAGAGATCGACTGCCATAAGGTTAGGGAGAAAGTTCAAGATGGAACCATTCTGCCATGTTATACAAGGAGTGAAGACCAACTAGCTGACATCTTCACTAAGGCAGCAAGTCTCAAAGTTTGCAAGAACATCTTTAGCAAACTTGGGCTTGTTGATTTATCACACCCATGATCAAAGGTCTCCTAATCCAAGAGCAGCACACTCTTTTTCCCTTATTAAGGTTTTGTCCCAAGTGGTTTTCTTTAATAAGGTTTTTAATGAGGTGTTGCCTTGGGTTCCCAAGCTTAAGACTTTAGGGTGATTCCAAATTCTTTAGCTTGAGGGGAGTATTGACATAAGAAAATCAAATAAGACCTATCTTGACCTACAAGGCAAGTGTGAGCACGAAAATTCAGTTTGAATAACAAGGGAAATGAAAAAGGATGGGTTATTATTAACCACATGGTTGAAATGGTTAAATAGCTACCTTGGGAGAAGAATCAAGGTGGAAAAGTCATGCCCATGCTGCACACAGTCTTGGCAACCACACCAAACAGTCATGCCCATGCTGCACACAGTCTTGGCAACCACACCAAACAGTCATGCCCATGCTGTCTCCTCTCTTCTCATTGGTTGTTGACAGGCTCCTCCTCTATTCAAACTCATCCACAAGTTTGAATTCGTTTTCTTTTGTGTTCACATTGTAAATCCTCTATAAAAGGGCTGTAAAGACTCAATGTATAATATACTCTTAGGAGATTCTTCTCCATAAGTCTAAGTCATTTCTCATTTTCTCATACTTCTCTTTGAGTTTTCAGATTCAATTCTTCACATTTCTCCTCTACAATCTCAATATTCTTACACTTGGTTTATAGTAAGTGCCTACGGGAACACCTCACACATCTTGAGATGGTACTTAAAACCCTTCGCAAGAAGAGCTTTATGCCAATCTCAAGAAGTGCACCTTTTGTACTGATAAGCTTGTCTTTTTAGGTTTTGTTGTAAGTTCACAGGGCCTACAGGTTGATGAAGAGAAGATTCGAGCCATACAAGCATGGCCAACACCAGGAAATATCAGCCAAGTAAGGAGCTTCCACAGACTGGCCAGCTTCTATAGGAGATTCGTGCCCAACTTCAGCAGTATTGCCTCACCCTTGACGGCAGTAGTGAAGAAGAACGTGGGATTCAGCTGGGGGGAAGCTCAGGAGAAGGCATTCCAGGCCTTGAAGGACAGCCTTACACATGCACCAGTGCTAGTCCTGCCCGACTTCAACAAGACATTTGAAGTGGAGTGTGATGCCTCTGGAATAGGCATAGGAGCAGTGCTAACCCAAGGAGGGAGACCGGTGGCATACTTCAGTGAGAAGCTAGATGGTGCCTCACTGAACTACCCCACTTATGACAAGGAGCTTTATGCCCTTGTCCGAGCATTGGAGACTTGGCAGCATTACTTGCTGTCTAAGGAGTTTGTGATCGACACTGATCGTGAGACTATCAAACACCTCAGAGGGCAAACCAATCTCAAGAGGAGACATGCCAGGTGGATGGAGTTCATAGAGACCTTCCCGTACGTCATCAAGTACAAGAAGGGCAAAGACAATGTGGTAGCTGATGCACTATCAAGGAGGTTTGCCTTGATATCCACCATGGAGGCAAAGGTCCTAGGATTCGAGCACATCAAGGACCTATACAAGGATGATCCTGACTTTGCTGAGAGCTACAAGGAGTGTGGCACAGGAGTCATGGCAAGTTTTACATCCATGAGGGATTCTTGTTCCGAGAAAGAAGGTTGTGCATACCACAAGGATCATTAAGGGAGCTTATCATCCGAGAAGCTCATGGAGGAGGACTCATGGGCCACTTTGGTGTCGACAAGACTCTAGCAGTGGTCAAGGAGCACTTCTACTGGCCACACATGAAGAGGACAGTAGAAGCTCATTGTGCAAGATGCATCACTTGCAAGAAGGCAAAGTCCCGAGTGCAACCTCACGGGTTGTATCTCCCACTGCCCATACCCACACATCCATGGGTGGACATCTCAATGGACTTTGTTCTAGGTCTGCCCAAGATCAACCACAAAGATGCAATCTTTGTAGTGGTGGACAGATTCTCCAAGATGGCACACTTCATTCCATGTGCCAATGTCAATGATGCCACACAAACAGCTGAGCTGTTCTTCAGGGAGATAGTACGGCTTCATGGAGTGCCAAGGACCATCGTATCAGACAGGGACACCAAGGTCCTCAGCCATTTCTGGAGGACCCTCTGGAGAAAGCTAGGCACGAAGCTACTCTTCTCTACCACCTGCCATCCTCAAACCGATGGCCAAACTGAAGTTGTCAACAGGACACTATCAACTCTTCTCAGAACTACACTAGGGAAGAACCTAAAGACTTGGGTGGAGTGCATGCCATTCATAGAGTTCGCTTACAACCGAGCCGTACACTCAGCAACCAAGAAGACACCATTTGAAGTGGTATACGGCTTCAACCCTCTCACCCCATTAGAGCAAACACCACTATCACCAGCTGAGATGACCAACCTCAACGGAACATCCAAGGCAGAGTTCATAAGGAGATTACACAAGAAGGTAGCAGAAAACTAGGAGAAGAGGACCGGACAGTACGTGACTCATGCCAAGAAGGGAAGAAAGGAGGTGATCTTTCAACCAGGCGATTGGGTGTGGCTACACCTACGGCAGGAGAGGTTCCCAAACCTAAGGAGTTCCAAGCTAACACCAAGAGGAGATGGACCATTCAGAGTACTCGAGAGGATCAACAACAACGCCTACCGGATCGAGCTCCCAGGTGAGTTTAATGTGTCCAATACGTTCAATGTTACTGACTTATCCCCTTTCCATGCAGATGAACAAGTTTTGAGGACAAAACCTACTGAAGAGGGAGGGGATGATGAAGACATCAGGTCATACATCCAGCCAGGAGACCAGACTGGCCGACCAGGAAGCTTGCCCGAGACAGCCGGACCATCTGGCACGCCTGCCGGCCCAAGCAGTACCGCCGGACCCTCAACCACAAGGACCAGAGCAACCAGCATTGCCGGCGGAGAGGCCCAAGCTTCCGGCACACTTGGTGGCGACGTGGATGACACCGCCGGTCCCTCTGGTGATGCCGCCAACTCCGGGATCAACTTGGCCGGTCCTGAAGGCATTCCGGCCAGTACCGCGCACAATCCAGCCGGTACAGCCAATCCAGCCGAGTACACGCGCATTTCCACTTCTACACAAGAGGACTCGGACCAAATGAGCTACCAGCTCCAGGACATGCACTTAGAGGAAGTCTCTACACCAGTGGTACCTCAAGGAGCAATGACAAGAAGCAGATCAAGGGCACTCTTCCACAAATTCAGCTTATGGGTCGACAAGCTCCTTGAGGAAGATTGACTAAGGACAATGGGCCAAAAGTGCAAGGAAGAGTCCAATGGCTTGTCAACAACACAAGGGACATCAGAGACTTGGGCTTTAGTGGCAAGAGAGGTCAGGGCCCAAAGATTTTTAACCCTACTCCAAGTCGAAGACTAGGAGCAAGGTGCGTGCATGCCACAAGGACGGCCACCTTCCATTTCTTGGCCATGAGGTAAGATAAGGTAAGTTTCAATTCGAATATATGCCTCTTTCTGTTTTCCAGGGTAGGATCTAGATGCTTTACATTTTTGAGTCAAGAACATTTTAGGAACAGGTCCTTTTTCGGTTATGCACTTTTGTATCTTTTCCTTTTGTGCACTTTTGTAAACTTTCCTTTTCTTTGTTTGAGTCGACCCTAGAAGGTCAAACTGTCGAGCATATTAATAAGGCTCCTTCCAGCATTGTAGTTCGACAACCTTTTTGATATTAATAAAGTAGAACTTTTTTTTCAACAAGTTTTCTCTCTAAGAATCTTGTGCGCTTAGAACCTAGTCGAGACCAGCCCTCCTAGCTCTAAGTTTGTGATTAATCACGAGGTTCATCACCCCTCGTGTGGTTCACTTCACCCCTCCATCGAATATCAACTCAAAAACCCCTATCCAAGAAGTCTAAGGTCGAGTTTCTCACCTAACCTTCTCCAAACAGCCCACGCGCATATAAGCCTTGAATCGAGGCTTGTATCATGGGGTGAGAGGGCTGAAGCCGTATACTACTTCAAATGGTGTCTTCTTGGTTGCTGAGTGAACGGCTCAGTTGTAAGCGAATTCTATGAATGGCAGGCACTCCACCCAAGTCTTGAGGTTCTTCCCTAGTGTAGTCCTGAGAAGAGTTGATAGTGTCCTGTTGACAACATCAGTTTGGTCATCGGTTTGAGGATTGTAGGTTTATGAGGACATCAGGTCATACATCCAGCCAGGAGACCAGACTGGCCGACCAGGAAACTTGCCCGAGACAGCCGGACCATCTGGCACACCTGCCGGCCCAAGCAGTACCGCCGGACCCTCGACCACAAGGACCAGAGCAACCAGCATTGCAGGCGGAGAGGCCCAAGCTTCCGGCACACTTGTTGGTGATGTGGATGACACTGCCGGTCTCTCTGGTGATGCCGCCAACTCCGGGATCAACTTGGCCTGTCCTGAAGGCATTCCGGCCAGTACCTCGCACAATCCAGCCGGTACAGCCGATCCAGCCGAGTACACGCGCATTTCCACTTCTACACAAGAGGACTCGGACCAAATGAGCTACCAGCTCCAGAACATGCACCTAGAGGAAGTCTCTACACCAGTGGTACCTCAAGGAGCAATGACAAGAAGCAGATCAAGGGCACTCTTCCACAAATTCAGCTTATGGGTCGACAAGCTCCTTGAGGAAGATTGACTAAGGACAATGGGCCAAAAGTGCAAGGAAGAGTCCAATGGCTTGTCAACAACACAAGGGACATCAGAGACTTGGGCTTTAGTGGCAAGAGAGGTCAGGGCCCAAAGATTTATAACCCTACTCCAAGTCGAAGACTAGGAGGAAGGTGCGTGCATGCCACAAGGACGGCCACCTTCCATTTCTTGGCCATGAGGTAAGTTAAGGTAAGTTTCAATTCGAATATATGCCTCTTTCTGTTTTGTAGGGTAGGATCTAGAATATTTACTTTTATTGAGTCAAAGACATTTTAGGAATAGGTCCTTTTTCGATTATGCACTTTTGTATCTTTTCCTTTTGTGCACTTTTGTAAGTTTTCCTTTTCTTATTTGGGTCGACCCTAGAAGGTCAAGCTGTCGAGCATATTAATAAGGCTCCTTCCAGCATTGTAGTTCGACAACCTTTTTGATATTAATAAAGATAGAACTTTTTCCCCAACAAGTTTTCTCTCAAGAATCTTGTGCGCTTAGAATCTAGTTGAGACCAGCCCTCCTAGGTCTAAGTTTGTGATTTATCATGAGGTTCATCACCCCTCGTGTGGTTCACTTCACCTTTCCATCGAATACCAACCCAAAAACCCCTATCCCAGAAGTCTAAGGTCGAGTTTCTCACCTAAACTTCTCCAAACTGCCCACGCGCATACATCCTTGAATCAAGGCTTGTATCATTTTTGTATCAGATCTTAAAGCTCCTAAACCAGGTTGTTTCTATCCTTTAGCTTGTTTTGTTTTTAGTTCGTGCATTAGTTTAAGTCGCATTCAAGAAAAATAAAAAAAATAGCATCAAACTCCAAACTGAGTGCATCTAGCCTTCTACGTGTATCACTAGGGTTTAGATTCACTTTTGCATTACCATTCACGTTTTCCTTTTTGTTTAAATCATACTTCCTTTATTTTTAAGTTAGATTAAAAAGAAAAGGAAAAGAAAATAGGAAAAATACCAAAGGAATTCGAATTGGACAGCTAGCACAAGTTGTCAAGAAAGTTTCTTTTTTTTCAAATCTTCATATTTTTGAATTTCCAATTCTCAGATTTTTTCCTTTTTGCAAATTTTCGAATCCTTATAAAAAGAAAACCCTCCTAATAATTTAGGAGCATCCTAACTTGTCTTCTTTCTTTGTAGCACACAATGGCAGAAGAAAATAGAGAAGCAACCGAAGCCATGATGGCCATGTTCACCACTCTCCAAACACAACTCACGTCAATAGGCGAGAGGTTGGAGCGCGTGGAAAGACCGGTGAGGTTCCAGGCCATAAGGCACGTGAGAGCTGAGCAAGACCGTCCTGAGGGTCCTGAGCACCTTAGGACACAGCACGAACAGGAGGAACCCCAGCCAGATGGAGATGAGGACACACAACCTCATAACTATCACCGCAGGCCGAGAGGACCTCCACGGCAACCAGACGCAGAAGATGATGGCTTTGAGCCATATGGTCTTCACCAGAGGCCAAGAATGCCTCCTAGACATCATGAGGATGGAGATGAACACGCCTATAACCGGGTAACTCATCCTGATGTTAAGCTAACTCCTCCAAGTTTTGCAGGAAAAGTAGACCCCGAGGCTTACCTAGATTGGGAGAGAAGAATGGATCATATCTTTGACCATTACAACCAACCAGGACCTAGGAGAGTCTCAATGGAAGTAGCACAACTCACGGACAATGCCCTCATCTGGTGGGATCGTGAGGTATCTGACAGAAGGAGGAAGAGAATGAGGCCCATAGACTCATGGGTTGACATGAAAGACCTCATGCGACAAATGTTTGTTCCACCTTACTTTCATAGAGACATGCAACGTCGTTTTCGTACTCTTAAGCAGGGTACTAGATCAGTAGAGGAGTACTATGAAGAGTTCGAGAAGCTAAGGAACAGGCTGGAGCTCAATGATGATGAAAAAGCATTGATGGCACAATTCTTGGATGGACTCCAAGAAAGAATCAGCCGCAAGGTGGAAAGGCAAATCTACAATGACTTCAAAGACTTGTTCCACCTATCTGTCCTGGCTGAGCAGCACATCGAACATAAGAGCCAAGACATCCACAGCAAGCCTAAGACACCTTGGGCACCAAGCAACATGCCCAAGCCCGTAGACAAAGGCAAGAGCATAGAGATCGATTCAAGGTTCAAGAGCAAGCCTCCTGAACCCACCCGTGACCAGAGAGAGCCTGGTAAGTCTTCTACCCCTCAAAGATTACGTGACATCACTTGTTTCAAGTGTAGGAGTCGTGGACACATCTCAAGGGGGTGCCCAAACAACCGGGTCATGTTGATTACGGAGGCTGGAGAATATGAGTCCCAAGATGAAGAGGAGTATGAACCAGAAGAGGAGTATGGTGACATTGAGTACCCTGATGTGGGGGAAGTGCTGGTAACTAGACGCATCCTAAGTGCAATGGTGGATCCTTCAGAAACCATCCAAAGGGAGAAAATCTTCCACAGCCGTTGCACCATCAAGGGCAAGGTATGTAACCTCATCATAGATGGTGGTTCTTGCACTAACGTTGCTTGTGCATATATGGTTGATAAGCTAGGTCTAGAGAAGACAAAGCATCCTCGACCATATAGACTGAGATGGCTGGATGACAAAGTGGAGCTCAAGATCCATGAGCAAGTCACTGTGCCATTCAGTGTGGACAAGTACCAAGACCAAGTCGTGTGCGATGTGGTGCCCATGCAAGCTGGCCATCTTCTGCTAGGAAGAAAATGGCAGTTTGACAAAGAGACCAGGCATGATGGCCGAACCAATCTCTACACTTTTGTGCATGACAAAAGAAAGGTCAGCTTGGCTCCTCTTACACCTGCCCAGGTACACGAGCTACAACTTCAAATGAGCAAGGAAAAGAAACTTATCAAGTCTAATTTTCTTATTCAACCAAGCCAGGTCCGGAGAGCTTTAGCCTCGAAGGATTTAATGTTACTTATGGTTTTCAAAGAAGTGTTGAATGTAGAAAAAGGACAGATAGAGCTACCTCCTGAAGTAGCAACTCTCCTCAACAAGTTCCAGGATTTATTTCCAGAGGAGATACCAGCAGGCTTGCCTCCTTTACGTAGCATAGAACACCAGATTGATCTAGTGCCCGGAGCAGCCCTGCCCAACCGGCCAGCCTACCGGATGAGTCCAGAGGAGTCCAAGGAGCTTGAGAAGCAAGTCAAGGAGCTCCTGGAGAAAGGATATGTTCGAGAGAGCCTCAGTCCATGTGCCGTACCAGTGCTACTAGTGCCCAAGAAAGATGGGACTTGGCAAATGTGCGTGGACTGCCGAGCAATCAACAACATCACTGTCAAGTACCGGCATCCAATACCATGGCTGGATGACATGCTAGATGAGCTGAGTGGAGCCACGGTCTTCTCCAAGATAGACCTCAAGAGTGGATACCACCAGGTCAGAATGAAAGAAGGTGATGAATGGAATACTGCTTTCAAGATAAAGCAAGGGCTCTACGAGTGGACAGTCATGCCATTTGGCTTGACTAATGCCCCAAGCACCTTCATGCGCCTTATGAACCAAGTTCTTAGGGCGTACATCAGTAAGTTTGTAGTGGTTTATTTTGATGACATACTAGTTTATAGTAAGTGCCTACGGGAACACCTCACACATCTTGAGATGGTACTTAAAACCCTTCGACAAGAAGAGCTTTATGCCAATCTCAAGAAGTGCATCTTTTGTACTGATAAACTTGTCTTTTAAGGTTTTGTTGTAAGTTCGCAGGGCCTACAGGTTGATGAAGAGAAAATTCGAGCCATACAAGAATGGCCAACACTAGGCAACATCAGCCAAGTAAGGAGCTTCCACGGACTGGCCAGCTTCTATAGGAGATTCGTGCCCAACTTCAGCAGTATTGCCTCACCATTGACGGCAGTAGTGAAGAAGAATGTGGGATTCAGCTGGGGAGAAGCTCAGGAGAAGGCATTCCAGGCCTTGAAGGACAGCCTTACACATGCACCAGTGCTAGTCCTGCCTGACTTCAACAAGACGTTTGAAGTGGAGTGTGATGCCTCTGGAATAGGCATAGGAGCAGTGCTAACCCAAGGAGGGAGACCACTGGCATACTCCAGTGAGAAGCTAGGTGGTGCCTCACTGAACTACCCCACTTACGACAAGGAGCTTTATGCCCTTGTTCGAGCTTTCGAGACTTGGCAGCATTACTTGCTATCCAAGGAGTTTGTGATCCACACTTATCACGAGACTCTCAAACACCTCAGAGGGCAAACAAATCACAAGAGGAGACATGCCAGGTGGATGGAGTTCATAGAGACCTTCTCGTACGTCATCAAGTACAAGAAGGGGAAAGACAATGTGGTAGCCGATGCACTATCAAGGAGGTTTGCCTTGATATCCACCATGGAGGCAAAGGTCCTAGGGTTCGAGCACATCAAGGACCTATACAAGGATGATCCTGACTTTGCTGAGAGCTACAAGGATTGTGGCACAGGGAGTCATGGCAAGTTCTACATCCATGAGGGATTCTTGTTCCGAGAAAGAAGGCTGTGCATACCACAAGGATCATTAAGGGAGCTTATCATCCGAGAAGCTCTTGGAGGAGGACTCATGGGTCACTTTGGTGTTGACAAGACTCTAGCTGTGGTCAAGGAGCACTTCTACTGGCCACACATCAAGAGGACAGTAGAAGCTAATTGTGCAAGATGCATCACTTGCAAGAAGGCAAAGTCCCGAGTGCAACCTCACGGGTTGTATCTCCCACTGCCCATACCTACACATCCATAGGTGGACATCTCAATGGACTTTGTTCTAGGTCTGCCCAAGATCAACCACAAAGATGCAATTTTTGTAGTGGTTGACAGATTCTCCAAGATGGCACACTTCATTCCGTGTGCCAATGTCAATGATGCCACACAAACAGCTGAGCTGTTTTTTAGGGAGATAGTACGGCTTCATGGAGTGCCAAGGACCATCGTATCAGACAGGGACACCAAGTTCCTCAGCCATTTCAGGAGGACCCTTTGGAGAAATCTAGGCACGAAGCTACTCTTCTCTAAGACCTGCCATCCTCAAACCGATGGCCAAACTGAAGTTGTCAACAGGACACTATCAACTCTTCTCAGGACTACACTAGGGAAGAACCTAAAGACTTGGGTGGAGTGCCTACCATTCATAGAGTTTGCTTACAACCGAGCCGTGCACTCAGCAACCAAGAAGACACCATTTGAAGTAGTTTACGGCTTCAACCCTCTCACCCCATTGGAGCAAACACCACTACCACCAGCTGAGATGACCAACCTCAACGGAGCATCCAAGGCAGAGTTAATAAAGAGGTTACACCAGAAGGTAGCAGAAAACTTGGAAAAGAGGACCGGACAGTACGTGACTCATGCCAACAAGGGAAGAAAGGAGGTGATCTTTCAACCAGGCGATTGGGTGTGGCTACACCTACGGCAGGAGAGGTTCCCAAACCTAAGGAGTTCCAAGCTAGCACCAAGAGGAGATGGACCATTCAGAGTGCTGGAGAGGATCAACAACAACGCCTACCGGATCGAACTCCCAGGTGAGTTTAATGTGTCCAACACGTTTAACGTAACTGACTTAGCCCCTTTCCATGCAGATGAACCAGTTTTGAGGTCAAAACCTACTGAAGAGGGAGGGGATGATGAGGGAATCATGTCGTATGTCCTGCCAGGAAATCATACTGGCAGACCAGGAAGCTTGCCCAAGACAGCCGGGCCATCTGGCACGCCTGCCGGTCCAAGCAGTACCGCCGGACCCTCGACCAATAGGACAAGACCAACCAGCATTTCCGGCGGAGAGGCCCAAGCTTCCGGCACACTTGGTGGCGACGTGGATGACACCGCCGGTCCCTCTGGTGATGCCGCCAACTCCGGGATCAACTTGGCCGGTCCTAAAGGCATTCCGGCCAGTACCTCGCACAGTCCAGCCGGTACAGCCAATCCAGCCGAGTACACGCGCATTTCCACTTCTACACAAGAGGACTCGGACCAAATGAGCTACCAGCTCCAGGACATGCACCTGGAGGAAGTCTCTACACCAGTGGTACCTCAAGGAGCAATGACAAGAAGCAGATCAAGGGCACTCTTCCACAAATTCAGCTTATGGGTCGACAAGCTCCTAAAGGAAGATCGACTAAGGACAATGGGCCAAAAGTGCAAGGAAGAGTCCAATGGCTTCTCAACAACACAAGGGACATCAGAGACTTGGGCTTTAGTGGCAAGAGAGGTCAGGGCCCAAAGATTTATAACCCTACTCCAAGTCGAAGACTAGGAGGAAGGTGCGTGCATGCCACAAGGACGGCCACCTTCCATTTCTTGGCCATGAGGTAAGTTAAGGTAAGTTTCAATTCGAATATATGCCTCTTTCTGTTTTGCAGGGTAGGATCTAGAATATTTACTTTTATTGAGTCAAAGACATTTTAGGAATAGGTCCTTTTTCGATTATGCACTTTTGTATCTTTTCCTTTTGTGCACTTTTGTAAGTTTTCCTTTTCTTATTTGGGTCGACCCTAGAAGGTCAAGCTGTCGAGCATATTAATAAGGCTCCTTCCAGCATTGTAGTTCGACAACCTTTTTGATATTAATAAAGATAGAACTTTTTCCCCAACAAGTTTTCTCTCAAGAATCTTGTGCGCTTAGAATCTAGTTGAGACCAGCCCTCCTAGGTCTAAGTTTGTGATTTATCATGAGGTTCATCACCCCTCGTGTGGTTCACTTCACCTTTCCATCGAATAGCAACCCAAAAACCCCTATCTCAGAAGTCTAAGGTCGAGTTTCTCACCTAAACTTCTCCAAACAGCCCACGCGCATACATCCTTGAATCAAGGCTTGTATCACAGGTGGTAGAGAAGAGTAGCTTCGTGCCTAGTTTCCTCCAAAGGGTCCTCCAAAAATGGCTGAGGAACTTGGTGTCCCTGTCTGATACGATGGTCCTTGGCACTCCATGAAGCTGTACTATCTCCCTGAAGAACAACTCAGCTGTTTGCGTGGCATCATTGACATTGGCACACAGAATGAAGTGTGCCATCTTGGAGAATCTGTCCACCACTACAAAAATTGCATCTTTGTGGTCCATTGAGATGTCCACCCATGGATGTGTAGGTATGGGCAGTGGGAGATACAACCCGTGAGGTTGCACTCGGGACTTTGCCTTCTTGCAAGTGATGCACCTTACACAATGAGCTTCTACTGTCCTCTTGATGTGTGGCCAGTAGAAGTGCTCCTTGACCACTGCTAGAGTCGTGTCGACACCAAAGTGGCCCATGAGTCCTCCTCCATGAGCTTCTCGGATGATAAGCTCCCTTAATGATCCTTCTGGTATGCACAGCCATCTCTCTCGGAACAAGAATCCCTCATGGATGTAGAACTTGCCATGAATCCCGGTGCCACACTCCTTGTAGCTCTCAGAAAAGTCAGGATCATCCTTGTATAGGTCCTTGATGAGCTCGAATCCTAGGACCTTTGCCTCCATGGTGGATATCAAGGCAAACCTCCTTGATAGTGCATCGGCTACCACATTGTCTTTCCCCTTCTTGTACTTGATGACGTACGAGAAGGTCTCTATGAACTCCATCCACCTGGCATGTCTCCTCTTGTGATTTGTTTGCCCTCTGAGGTGTTTGAGAGTCTCGTGATAAGTGTGGATCACAAACTCCTTGGATAGCAAGTAATGCTGCCAAGTCTCGAAAGCTCGAACAAGGGCATAAAGCTCCTTGTCGTAAGTGGGGTAGTTCAGTGAGGCACCACCTAGCTTCTCACTGGAGTATGCCAGTGGTCTCCCTCCTTGGGTTAGCACTGCTCCTATGCCTATTCCAGAGGCATCACACTCCACTTCAAACGTCTTGTTGAAGTCAGGCAGGACTAGCACTGGTGCATGTGTAAGGCTGTCCTTCAAGGCCTGGAATGCCTGCTCCTGAGCTTCTCCCCAGCTGAATCCCACGTTCTTCTTCACTACTGCCGTCAATGGTGAGGCAATACTGCTGAAGTTTGGCACGAATCTCCTATAGAAGCTGGCCAGTCCGTGGAAGCTCCTCACTTTGCTGATGTTGCCTGGTGTTGGCTATTCTTGTATGGCTCGAATCTTCTCTTCATCAACCTGTAGTCCCTTTGAACTTACAACAAAACCTAAAAAGACAAGTTTATCAGTACAAAAGATGCACTTCTTAAGATTGGCATAAAGCTCTTCTTGTCGAAAGGTTTTAAGTACCATCTCAAGATGTGTGAGGTGTTCCCGCAGGCACTTACTATAAACTAGTATATCATCAAAGTAAACCACTAAAAACTTACTGATGTACGCCCTAAGAACTTGGTTCATAAGGCGCATGAAGGTGCTTGGGGCATTAGTCAAGCTGAATGGCATGACTGTCCACTCGTAGAGCCCTTGCTTTGTCTTGAAAGCAGTCTTCCATTCATCACCTTCCTTCATCCTGACCTGGTGGTATCCACTCTTGAGGTCTATCTTGGAGAAGACCGTGGCTCCACTCAGCTCATCTAGCATGTCATCCAGCCATGGTATCAGATGCCGGTACTTGACTCTGATGTTGTTGATTGCTCGGCAGTCCACGCACATTCGCCAAGTCCCATCCTTCTTGGGCACTAGTAGCACTGGTACGGCACATGGACAGAGGCTCTCTCGAACATAGCCTTTCTCCAGGAGATCCTTGACTTGCTTCTCAAGCTCCTTAGA
This sequence comes from Pugionium cornutum, assembly GCA_018901935.1. Taxonomy (NCBI): domain Eukaryota; kingdom Viridiplantae; phylum Streptophyta; class Magnoliopsida; order Brassicales; family Brassicaceae; genus Pugionium; species Pugionium cornutum. The sequence continues at coordinate 32,469,232 of CM032157.1, read as the reverse complement.
CTCCTCTGGACTCATCCGGTAGGCTGGCCGGTTGGGCAGGACTGCTCCGAGCACGAGGTCGATCTGTGGCTCTATGCCTCGTAGGGGAGGTAAGCCTGCTGGTATCTCTTCCGGGAACACATCCTGGAATTTATTGAGGAGAGCTGCTACTTCAGGAGGTAGCTCTACCTGTTCTTTTTCTATATTTAACACTTCTTTGAAAACAGTTAGTAGCATTAGATCCTTCGAGGCTAAAGCTCTCCGGACATGACATGGTTGAATAAGAAAATTAGATTTAATGAGCTTCTTTTCCTTACTCATTTGCTGTTGAAGCTCATGTACCTGGGCAGGTGTGAGAGGTGCTAGGCTGACCTTTCTCTTGTCATGCACGAAAGTGTAGAGATTGGTTCGGCCATCATGCCTGGTCTCCTTGTCAAACTGCCATGGTCTTCCTAGTAGAAGATGGCCAGCTTGCATGGGCACCACATCGCACACGATTTGGTCTTGGTACTTGCCCACACTGAATGGCACAGTGACTTGCTCATGGATCTTGAGCTCCACTTTGTCATCCAGCCATCTCATTCTATATGGTCGAGGATGCTTTGTCTTCTCTAGACCTAGCTTATCAACCATATATGCACAAGCAACGTTAGTGCAAGAACCACCATCTATGATGAGGTTACATACCTTGCCCTTGATGGTGCAACGGCTTTGGAAGATGTTCTCCCTTTGGATGGTCTCTGAAGGATCCACCATTGGACTGAGGATGCGTCTAGTGACCAGCACTTCCCCCACATCAGGGTACTCAATGTCACCGTATTCTTCTTCTGGATCATAGTCCTCTTCATCTTGGGACCCGTACTCTCCAGCCTCCGTAATCAGCATGACCCGGTTGCTTGGGCACTCCCTTGAGATGTGTCCATGACCCCTACCCTTGAAACAAGTGATGTCACGTGATCTTTGAGGGTTAGAAGACTTACTAGGCTCTCTCTGGTCACGGGTGGGTTCAGGAGGCTTGCTCTTGAACCTTGACTCGATCTCTATGCTCTTGCCTTTGTCTACGGGGTTGGGAATGTTGCTTGGTGCCCAAGGCATCTTAGGCTTGCTGCAGATGTCTTGGCTCTTACGTTTGATGTGCTGCTCAGCCTGGACAGATAGGTGGAACAAGTCTTTGAAGTCATTGTAGATTTGCCTTTCCACCTTGCGGCTGATTCTCTCTTGGAGCACATCCAAGAATTGTGCCATCAACGCTTCTTCATCATCAATGAGCTCCAGCCTGTTCCTTAGCTTCTCGAACTCTTCATAGTATTCCTCTACTGATCTGGTACCCTGCTTAAGAGTACGAAAACTACGTTGCAAGTCCCTATGAAAGTAAGGTGGAACAAACCTTTGTCGCATGACATCTTTCATGTCAACCCATGAGTCTATGGGCCTCATTCTTTTCGTCCTTCTGTCAGATACCTCACGATCCCAGCAGATGAGGGCATTGCCCGTGAGTTGTGCTACTGCCATTGAGACTCTCCTAGGCCCTAGTTGGTTGTAATGATCAAAGATCTGATCCATTCTTCTCTCCCAATCTAGGTAAGCCTCAGGGTCCACTTTTCCTGCAAAACTTGGAGGAGTTAGCTTAACATCATGATGAGTTACCCGGTTGTAGGCGTGTTCATCTCCATCCTCATGATTTCTAGGAGGCATCCTTGGTCTCTGGTGAAGACCATATGGCTCGAAGCCATCATCGTCTGCCTCTGGTTGCCGTGGAGGTCCTCTCGGCCTATGGAGATAGTTATGAGGTTGTGTGTCCTCATCTCCATCTGGCTGGGGCTCCTCCTGTTCGTGCCATGTCCTAAGGTGCTCAGGACCCTCAGCACGGTCTTGCTCAGCTCTCACTTCTTGGATAGGGGTTTTTGGGTTGGTATTTGGTGGAAGGGTGAAGTGAACCACACGAGGGGTGATGAACCTCGTGATAAATCACAAACTTAGAGCTAGGAGGGCTGGTCTCAACTATATTCTAAGCACAGAAGTCTCTTTTGAGAGAATGACTTGTAGAGAAAATTCGCACTTTATTAATATCAAAAAGGTTGTCGAACTACAATGCTGGAAGGAGCCTTATTAATATGCTCGACAGCTTGACCTTCTAGGGTCGACTCAAAGAAAGAAAGGAAAATTACAAAAGTGCACAAATGGAAAATGTACAAAAGTGCATAACCGAAAAAGGATCTATTCCTAAAATATCTTTGACTCAAAAAATGTAAAATAGTCTAGATCCTACCCTGCAAAACAGAAAGAGGCAAATATTCGTATTGAGAACTTACATTACTTACCTCACGGCCAAGAAATGGAAGGTGGCCGTCCTTGTGGCATGCACGCGCCTTGCTCCTAGTCTTTGACTTGGAGTAGGGTTAGGAATCGTTGGGCCCTAACCTCTCTTGCCACTAAAGCCCAAGTCTCTGAAGTCCTTTGCATTGTTGAGAAGCCTTTGGACTCTTCTTTGCACTTCTGGCCCATTGTCCTTAGTCGATCTTCCTCTAGGAACTTGTCAACCCATAAGCTGAACTTGTGGAAGAGTGCTCTTGATCTGCTCCTTGTCATTGCTCCTGGTGGCACTACTGGTGTGGAAACTTCCTCTAGATGCATGTCCTGATGCGGGTAGCTTATCTGGTCCGAGTTTCCTTGTGTAGAAGTTGAAATGCTTGTGTACTCGGCTGGATCGGCTGTACCAGCTGGATTGTGCGAGGTACTGGCCGGAATGCCTTCAGGACCGGCCAAGTTGATCCCGGAGTTGGCGGCGTCACCAAGGGGACCGGCGGTGTCATCCACGTCGCTACCAATTGTGCCGGAAGCTTGGGCCTCTCTGCCGGAAATGCTGATCGGTCCGGTCCTATTGGTCGAGGGTCTGGTGGTACCGCTTGGGCCGGCAGATATGCCAAATGGCCCCGCTGTCTCGGGCAACCTTCCTGGTCGGCCAGTCTGGTCTTCTGGCTGGACATACGACCTGATGTCCTCATCACAAATGCTCAATGGTGCAATTGTTGTCAACAAAATTATATGTGTGAGAAGTGAATTCACATCCTCATGTCGCTAATCAAATTATCATATTTACACTAATTTACCATCCTTTTCAAAAAGATACCCAAATTTTCATAAATCCCCAAATTTGCTCAAGAACCCTAATTTCTCCAATCTCTAATTTTGTTATTTTAGACATCAAACTCAAGTTTAATAGAACAATTTTGAGCGTAAAAACTTAAATCTTCATGGACAATTTATTCTTTAAATAAGGAATTTGAAATATTTAAAAGGAGGGGAATAGTGCTTACATACCTTGGATCTTGATGAAGGGGGTGAATGAGTTGGGGAAGTTAGGAATTAAAGAAGAATCTATGTTCAAAACTCAATCAATTTGAGGTGAAAACTTGGGGTTTGCAACAATGGAGAACTTATCTCTTTTCTATGTGAATTTGCAACAATGGAAAATGAAGAAGAAGGATACATTTTTAAAGGGGGAAATTTATACTTGCCTGAGATCGGCCAACAGGCTGATTGCTAAACTTCTAGGAACTTGCCTGACTCTCGGTCCTTGCATGATTGGTCTGGGCGATAGGCCAACCAGCCGATGGCTAAAATTCGCGAAACTTGGCCAAGTTTCGCCCCTTATGCGTTCGGCTTTTGGGATCGGCCAACCAAGCCGATGGCTCATGCATTGCCCTAGCTCCTTTCTGCTCCTTTCTCAACCTGAAATTGCAAAGAACTAAAAAATGTAAAATAGAAAAAATCAAAAATGAAATGTTTTATATACAAGGATAGCATAGAAATGCTTTTCAAGCGCAATTATTTTATGGCTCTAATCTTGACATCATCAATCCTTAGACGGTTGGGGCATCCATAAGACATTTTATTTTCACACTTCAAACATTTCCAACTTTCTCAAAATACTCTCAAAACACTTCAACTTTTCCCAAACAAAAAATCCAAAACCCGAAATAGCAAGTAGCGGTAGATCGTTGAGAGGTCGTGGAAGACAACAAATCCTAGCGTCTTCTGGCCGTAACTCATCGACCTCCTCGAACCCCTCATCCGCTGCTTATAGAGCGGCATCCCGCCTCCCTCCCCAATATATCTTCACCCCTCACTCGGTTACGGAAACTCATCCGTCTCTTCAGTTTCAGGAAGCCGAGGAGCATGAAGAGCAAGAGGTTCCGCCTTCCGAAACGGAAACGGGAGAACAAACTATCACCATAGATAGTTTATTACAAACCCCAGAGCGGGACCAGTACTTGACAGTGCTGTCTCCAGTGCTAGCCCCGAATACGGCTTGGTAACGTTTTATTTTTTATTTCAATTTATTTTATTAAAATTAATTATTTATTAAAAATTAATATAATAAAATTACTAAAATTATTAATTATTTAAATTTTATAAAAGTTTATTTGATAGAAGATTTACAATGTGAACACAAAAGAAAACGAATTTAAACTTGTGGATGAGATTGAATAGAGGAGGAGCTTGTCAACAAACAATGAGAAGAGAGGAGAAGAGCTGCAGACTGTCTCATGAACATTTGGTGTGGTTACCAAGGCTGTGTACAGCAGGCATGACTGTTTGGTGTGGTTACCAAGACTGTGTGCAGCATGGACATGTCCTTTTCACCTTGATTCTTCTCCCAAGGCAGCTGTTTAACCATTTTAACCATGTGGTTAATAATAACTCTCTCCATTTTCTTTTCTCTTGTTATTCAAACTGAATTTTCGTGCTCACACTTTCCTTGTAGGTCAAGATAGGTCTTATTTGATTTTCCTATGTCAATACTTTCCCTCAACCTAAAGACTTTGGAATCACCCTAAAGTCTTAAGCTTGGGAACCCAAGGCAACACCTCATTAAAAAACCTTATTAAGGAAAACCACTTGGGGCAAAACGTTAATTAGGGAAAAAGAGTGTGTTGCTCTTGGATTAGGAGACCTTTGATCATGGATGTGATAAATCAACAAGCCCAAGTTTGCTAAAGATGTTCTTGCAAACTTTGCAACTTCCTACCTTTGTGAAGATGTCACCTAGTTGGTCTTCACTTCTTGTATAACATGGCAGAATGGTTCTATCTTGAACTTTCTCCCTAACCTTATGGGAATCGATCTCTATGTGCTTGGTCCTCTCGTGAAACACTGAGTTTGAAACTATGTGAATGACTGCCTGATTATCAAAATGGAAGGTAATTGGCCCTGGTTGTTCAATACCAAATTCTTTCAAGAGCACTTTGATCCAAGTTACTTCACTTGTCAGCTTCCTCATAGCCCTATATTCTGCTTCAGAACTAGAACATGATACCACCTTCTGCTTCTTAGTCTTCCAAGTGAGTAAGTTCCCACCAATGAAGGTGCAATACCCAGTGTTGATTTCCTATACACCCTATCACCAGCCAAATCCACATCACAATACCCGAATCTCAGTGTTCCCATTTTTGCCCATCCATATGCCTTGACCAGGAGATCCTTTGATGTATCTAAGGATCCTTTCTACCATGCTCCAATGATATACAGTTGGTTTTTGCATATGTTGACTCACTTGATTCACAGAAAAACACAAGTCTGGTCGAGTGAGGGTGAGGTAGATCAGCTTCCCAACTAGTCTCCTATACTGAGAAACATCCTTCAATAACTCATCAGCTTTCTCCCCCTTTCCATTGACCTTGTAGCCATCTTCAAGAGGAGTTTTGGCCGGTTTAGCCCCAAGCTTTCCCGTGTCTGTCAAAAGATGAAGAGCATACTTTCTTTGGGATAGAAAGAGCCCTTCCTGAGACCGACACACTTCAATAACGAAGAAGTACTTCAACTCTCCAAGATCCTTGATGTTAAATGATCTGTTTAAGAAGGCCTTTGTAGACTGAATTCCTCCCTTATCATCTCCTGTGATGATAAGGTCATCTACATAAACCAAGACCGCCACGATTCCTTTGGGGTTTTGACGAGTTAACAAAATATGATCTGAATGGGATTTCCTAAACCTATTATCACTAAGTGTGGAGCTAAATTTGTGATACCAGGCCCTTGGTGACTGCTTCAACCCATATATTGCCGTCCTAAGTGATGAGGACATCAGGTCGTATGTCCGGCCAGGAGACCAGACTGGCCGACCAGGAAGCTTGCCCGAGACAGTCGGGCCATTTGGCACGTCTACCGGCCCAAGCAGTACCGCCGGACCCTCGACCAATAGGACCAGAGCAACCAGCATTGCCGGCGGAGAGGCCCAAGCTTCCAGCACACTTGGTGGGGACGTGGATGACACCGCCAGTTCCCTTGGTGATGCCACCAACTCTGGGATCAACTTGGCCGGTCCTGAAGGCATTCCGGCCAGTACCTCGCACAGTCCAGCCGGTACAGCCGATCCAGCCGAGTGCACGAGCAATTCAACTTCCACACAAGGAAACTCGGACCAGGTAAGCTACCAGCTTCAGGACATGCATCTAGAGGAAGTATCCACACCAGTAGTGCCACCAGGAGCAATGACAAGAAGCAGATCAAGGGCACTCTTCCACAAATTCAGCTTATGGGTGGACAAGCTCCTAGAGGAAGATCAGCTAAGGACAATGGGCCAGAAGAGCAAGGTAGAGTCCAAAGGCTTCTCAACAACACAAGGAAGAGCAGAGACTTGGGCTTTAGTGGCAAGAGAGGTTAGGGCCCAAAGATTTTTAACCCTACTCCAAGTCGAAGACTAGGAGCAAGGCGCGTGCATGCCACAAGGACGGCCACCTTCCATTTCTTGGCGTGAGGTGAGTTAAGGTAAGTTTACATTCGAATATATGCCTCTTTCTGTTTTGCAGGGTAGGATCTAGATGCTTTACATTTTTGAGTCAAGAACATTTTAGGAATAGGTCCTTTTCCGGTTATGCACTTTTGTATCTTTTCCTTTTGTGCACTTTTGTAAACTTTCCTTTTATTTGTTTGAGTCGACCCTAGAAGGTCAAGCTGTCGAGCATATTAATAAGGCTCCTTCCAGCATTGTAGTTCCACAACCTTTTTGATATTAATAAAGTAGAACTTTTTTTCAACAAGTTTTCTCTCTAAGAATCTTGTGCGCTTAGAACCTAGTTGAGACCAGCCCTCCTAGCTCTAAGTTTGTGATTTATCACGAGGTTCATCACCCCTTGTGTGGTTCACTTCACCCCTCCATCGAATACCAACTCAAAAACCCCTATCCAAGAAGTCTAAGGTCGAGTTTCTCACCTAACCTTCTCCAAACAGCCCACGCGCGTATAAGCCTTGAATCGAGGCTTGTATCATTTTGGTATCAGAGCTTAAAGCTCCTAAACAAGGTTGTTTCTATCCTTTAGCTTTTTTTGTTTTTAGTTCTTGCATTAGTTTAAGACGCATTCAAGAAAAATAAAAAAAATAACAGCAAACTCCAAACGAGTGCATCTAGCCTTCTACGTGTATCACTAGGGTTTAGATTCACTTTTCCATTACCATTCACGTTTTCCTTTTTGTTTAAATCATATTTCCTTTATTTTTAAGTTAAATTAGAAAGAAAAGAAAAAGAAAATAGGAAAAATACCAAAGGAATTCTGATACAAGCCTTGATTCAAGGATGTATGCACGTGGGGTGTTTGTAGAAGATTAGGTGAGAAACTCAACCTTAGGCTTCTGGATGGGGGTTTTCTGGTTGGTAAAAGATGGAAGGGTGAAGTGAACCACACGAGGGGTGATGAACCTCGTGATAAATCACAAACTTAGAGCTAGGAGGGCTGGTCTCAACTAGGTTCTAAGCGAACAAGTCTCTTGAGAGAATAACTTGTTGAAAGAAAATTCGATCTTTATTAATATCAAAAAGGTTTTCGAACTACAATGCTGGAAGGAGCCTTATTAATATGCTCGACAGCTTGACCTTCTAGGGTCGACTCAAACAAAGAAAAGCAAAGTTTACAAAAGTGCACAAAAGGAAAAGATACACAAGTGTATAACCGAAAAAGGACCTATTCCTAAAATGTTCTTGACTCAAAAATGTAAAGCATCTAGATCCTACCCTGAAAAACAGAAAGAGGCATATATTTGAATTGAAACTTACCTTAACTTACCTCACGGCCAAGAAATGGAAGGTGGCCGTCCTTGTGGCATGCACGCGCCTTGCTCCTAGTCTTTGACTTGGAGTAGGGTTAAAAATCTATGGGCCCTGACCTCTCTTGCCACTAAAGCCCAAGTCTCTGATGTTCATTGTGTTGTTGAGAAGCCTTTGGACTCTACTTTGCTCTTCTGGCCCATTGCCCTTAGCTGATCTTCCTCTAGGAGCTTGTCGACACATAAGCTGAATTTGTGGAAGAGTGCCCTTGATCTGCTTCTTGTCATTGCTCCTTGAGGTACCACTGGTGTAGATACTTCTTCTAGGTGCATGTCCTGGAGCTGGTAGCTCATTTGGTCCGATTCCTCTTCTGTGGAA
>CM032157.1:32390715-32460331 GCA_018901935.1 Pugionium cornutum | reverse complement strand
CTTGTGCGCTTAGAACCTAGTTGAGACCAGCCCTCCTAGCTCTAAGTTTGTGATTTATCACGAGGTTCATCACCCCTCGTGTGGTTCACTTCACCCTTCCATCTTTTACCAACCAGAAAACCCCCATCCAGAAGCCTAAGGTTGAGTTTCTCACCTAATCTTCTACAAACAGCCCACACGCATACATCCTTGAATCAAGGCTTGTATCATTGGCACTCCATGAAGCCGTACTATCTCTCTGAAGAACAGCTCAGCTGTTTGCGTGGAATCATTGACATTGGCACATGGGATGAAGTGTGCCATCTTGGAGAATCTGTCCACTACTACAAAGATTGCATCTTTGTAGTTGATCTTGGGCAGACCTAGAACAAAATCCATCGAGATGTCCACCCATGGATGTGTTGGTATGGGCAGTGGGAGATACAACCCGTGAGGTTGCACTCGGGACTTTGCCTTCTTGCAAGTGATGCATCTTGCACAATGTGCTTCTACTGTCCTCTTGATGTGTGGCCAGTAGAAGTGCTCCTTGAACACTGCTAGAGTCTTGTCTACACCAAAATGGCCCATGAGTCCTCCTCCATGAGCTTCTCGGATGATAAGCTCCCTTAGTGATCCTTGTGGTATGCACAGCCTTCTTTCTCGGAACAAGAATCCCTCATGGATGTAGAATTTGCCATGACTCCCTGTGCTGCACTCCTGGTAGCTCTCAGCAAGGTCAGGATCATCCTTGTATAGATCCTTGATGTGCTCGAATCCTAGGACCTTTGCTTCCATGGTTGATATCAAGGCAAACCTCCTTGATAATGCATCGGCTACCACATTGTCTTTGCCCTTCTTGTACTTGATCACGTACGGGAAGGTCTCTATGAACTCCATCCACCTGGCATGTCTCCTCTTCAGATTGGTTTGCCCTCTGAGGTGTTTGAGAGTCTCATGATCAGTGTGGATCACAAACTCCTTGGACAGCAAGTAATGCTGCCAAGTCTCCAATGCTCGGACAAGGGCATAGAGCTCCTTGTCATAAGTGGGGTAGTTCAATGAGGCACCACCTAGCTTCTCACTGAAGTATGCCACTGGTCTCCCTCCTTGAGTTAGCACTGCTCCTATGCCTATTCCAGAGGCATCACACTCCACTTCAAACGTTTTGTTGAAGTCGGGAAGGACTAGCACTGGTGTGTGTGTAAGGCTGTCCTTCAAGGCCTGGAATGCCTTCTCTTGAGCTTCTCCCCAGCTGAATCCCAAGTTCTTCTTCACTACTGCCGTCAGTGGTGAGGCAATACTGCTGAAGTTGGGCACGAATCTCCTATAGAAGCTGGCCAGTCCGTGGAAGCTCCTTACTTGGCTGATGTTTCCTGGTGTTGGCCATTCTTGTATGGCTCGAATCTTCTCTTCATCAACCTGTAGGCCCTGTGAACTTACAACAAAACCTAAAAAGACAAGTTTATCAGTATAAAAGGTGCACTTCTTGAGATTGGCATAAAGCTCTTCTTGTCGAAGGGTTTTAAGTACCATCTCAAGATGTGTGAGGTGTTCCCGTAGGCACTTACTATAAACTAGTATGTCATCAAAGTAAACCACTACAACTTACTGATGTACACCCTAAGAACTTGGTTCATAAGGCGCATGAAGGTGCTTGGGGCATTAGTCAAGCCAAATGGCATGACTGTCCACTCAGAGAGCCCTTGCTTTGTCTTGAAAGCAGTCTTCCACTCATCACCTTCCTTCATCCTGACCTGGTGGTATCCACTTTGAGGTCTATCTTGAGAAGACCGTGGCTCCACTCAGCTCATCTAGCATGTCATCCAGCCGTGGTATTGGATGCCTACTTGACTGTGATGTTGTTGATTGCTCGGCAGTCCACGCACATTCGCCAAGTCCCATCCTTCTTGGGCACTAGTAGCACTGGTACGGCACATGGACTGAGGCTCTCGAACATATCCTTTCTCCAGGAGCTCCTTGACTTGCTTCTCAAGCTCCTTGACTCCTCTGGACTCATCCGTAGGCTGGCCGGTTGGGCAGGGCTGCTCCGGGCACTAGATCAATCTGGTGTTCTATGCCACGTAAAGGAGGCAAGCCTGCTGGTATCTCCTCTGGAAACACATCCTGGAACTTGTTGAGGAGAGTTGCTACTTCAGGAGGTAGCTCTACCTGTTCCCTGTTCTATACTCAACACTTCTTTGAAAACCATTAGTAACATTAAATCCTTCGAGGCTAAAGCTCTCCGGACATGACTAGGTTGAATAAGAAAATTAGACTTGATAAGTTTCTTTTCCTTACTCATTTGGAGTTGTAGCTCATGTACTTGGGCAGGTGTAAGAGGAGATAGGCTAACCTTTCTCTTGTCATGCACGAAGTGTAGAGATTGGTTCTGCCATCATGCCTGGTCTCTTTGTCAAACTGCCATGGTCTTCCTAGCAGAAGATGGCCAGCTTGCATGGGCACCACGTCGCACGACTTGGTCTTGGTACTTGCCCACACTGAATGGCACAGTGACTTGCTTATGGATCTTGAGCTCCACTTTGTCATCCAGCCATCTCAGTCTATATGGTCCAGGATTCCTTGTCTTCTCTAGACCTAGCTTATCAACCATATATGCACTAGCAACGTTAGTGCAAGAACCACCATCTATGATGAGGTTACATACCTTGCCCTTGATGGTGCAACGGCTTTGGAAGATGTTCTCCCTTTGGATGGTCTCTGAAGGATCCACCATTGGACTGAGGATGCGTCTAGTGACCAGCACTTCCCCCACATCAGGGTACTCAATGTCACCATACTCCTCTTCTGGTTCATACTCCTCTTCATCTTGGGACTCATATTCTCCAGCCTCCGTAATCAACATGACCCGGTTGTTTGAGCACCCCCTTGAGATGTGTCCACGACTCCTACACTTGAAACAAGTGATGTCACGTGATCTTTGAGGGGTAGAAGACTTACCAGGCTCTCTCTGGTCACGGGTGGGTTCAGGAGGCTTGCTCTTGAACCTTGACTCGATCTCTACGCTTTTGCCTTTGTCTACGGTCTTAGGCATGTTGCTTGGTGCCCAAGGTGTCTTAGGCTTGCTGCGGATGTCTTGGCTCTTACGTTTGATGTGCTGTTCAGCTTGCACAGATAGGTGGAACAAGTCCTTGAAGTCGTTGTAGATTTGCCTTTCCACCTTGCAGCTGATCCTTTCTTGGAGTCCATCCAAGAATTGCGCCATCAATGCTTCTTCATCATCATTGAGCTCCAATCTGTTCCTTAACCTCTCGAACTCTTCATAGTACTCCTCTACTGATCTGGTACCCTGCTTAAGAGTACGAAAACGTCGTTGCAAATCCCTATGAAAGTAAGGTGGAACATACCTTTGTCGCATGAGGTCTTTCATGTCGACCCATGAGTCTACGGGCCTCATTCTCTTCCTCCTTCTGTCAGATACCTCACGATCCCACCAGATGAGGGCATTTTCCGTGAGTTGTGCTACTGCCATTGAGACTCTCCTAGGCCCTGGTTGGTTGTAATGCTCAAAGATATGATCCATTCTTCTCTACCAATCTAGGTAAGCCTTGGGGTCTACTTTTCCTGAAAAACTTGGAGGAGTTAACTTAACATCAGGATGAGTTACCCGGTTGTAGGCGTGTTCATCTCCATCCTCATGATGTCTAGGAGGCATCCTTGGTCTCTGGTGAAGACCATATGGCTCGAAGCCATCATCGTCTGCCTCTGGTTGCCGTGGAGGTCCTCTCGGCCTATGGTGATAGTTATGAGGTTGTGTGTCCTCATCTCCATCTGGCTGGGGCTCCTCCTGTTCGTGCCATGTCCTAAGGTGCTCAGGACCCTCAGCACGGTCTTGCTCAGCTCTCACTTCTTGGATAGGGGTTTTTGGGTTGGTATTTGGTGGAAGGGTGAAGTGAACCACACGAGGGGTGATGAACCTCGTGATAAATCACAAACTTAGAGCTAGGAGGGCTGGTCTCAACTAGGTTCTAAGCGCACAAGATTCTTAGAGAGAAAACTTGTAGGAAAAAGTTCTACTTTATTAATAATCAAAAAGGTTGTCGAACTACAATGCTGGAAGGAGCCTTATTAATATGCTCGACAGCTTGACCTTCTAGGGTCGACACAAATAAAGAAAAAAGGAAAGTTTACAAAAGTGCACAAAAGGAAAAGATACAAAAGTGCATAACCGAAAAAGGACCTATTCCTAAAATGTTCTTGACTCAAAAATGTAAAGCAACTAGATCCTACCCTGCAAAACAGAAAGAAGCATATATTCGAATGTAAACTTACCTTAACTCACCTCACGGCCAAGAAATGGAAGGTGGCCGTCCTTGTGGCATGCACGCGCCTTACTCCTAGTCTTCGACTTGGAGTAGGGTTAAATATCTTTGGGCCCTGACCTCTCTTGCCACTAAAGCCCAAGTCTCTGATGTTCCTTGTGTTGTTGAGAAGCCTTTGGACTCTAATTTGCTCTTCTGGCCCATTGTCCTTAGCTGCTCTTCCTCTAGAAGCTTGTCGACCCATAAGCTGAATTTGTGGAAGAGTGCTCTTGTTCTGCTTCTTGTCATTGCTCCTGGAGGTACCACTGGTGTAGATACTTCCTCTAAGTGCATGTCCTGGAGCTGGTAGCTCATTTGGTCCGAGTCTTCTTGTGTAGAAGTGGAAGTGTGCGTGTACTCGGCTGGATGGCCTGTACCGGCTGGATTGTGCGCGGTACTGGCCGGAATTACTTCAGGACCAGCCAAGTTGATCCCGGAGTCGGCGGTGTCATCAGGGGGACCGGCGGTGTCATTCACGTCCCCACCAAGTGTGCCGGAAGCTTGGGCCTCTCCGCCGGCGATGTTGACCGGTCTGGTCTTATAGGTCGACGGTCCGGCGGTACTGTCTGGTCCGGCAGGCGTGCCAGATGGTCCTGCTGTCTCGGGCAAGCTTCCTGGTCGGCCAGTCTGGTCTCCTAGCTGGATGTACGACCTGATGTCCTCATCACAATGGCAGAAGAAAATAGAGAAGCAACCGAAGCCATGATGGCCATGTTCACGACCCTCCAAACGCAACTCGCATCCATAGGCGAGAGATTGGAGCATGTGGAGAGGCCTGTGAGATTCCAGGCCATAAGGCACGTGAGAGCTGAGAAAGACCGTCCTGAGGGTCCTGAGCACCTTAGGACACGGCACGAACAAGACGAGCCCCAGCCAGATGGGGATGAGGACACACAACCTCATAACTATCACCATAGGCCGAGAGGACCTCCACGGCAACCAGAGGCAGACGATGATGGCTTCGAGCCATATGGTCTTCACCAGAGACCAAGGATGCCTCCTAGACATCATGAGGATGGAGATGAACACGCCTACAACCGGGTAACTCATCCTGATGTTAAGTTAACTCCTCCAAGTTTTTCAGGAAAAGTAGACCCCAAGGCTTACCTAGATTGGTAGAGAAGAATGGATCATATCTTTGAGCATTACAACCAACCAGGGCCTAGGAGAGTCTCAATGGCAGTAGCACAACTCACGGAAAATGCCCTCATCTGGTGGGATCGTGAGGTATCTGACAGAAGGAGGAAAAGAATGAGGCCCATAGACTCATGGGTCGACATGAAAGATGTCATGCGACAAAGGTTTGTTCCACCTTACTTTCATAGAGACTTGCAACATCGTTTTCGTACTCTTAAGCAGGGTACCAGATCAGTAGAGGAGTACTATGAAGAGTTCGAGAAGTTAAGGAACAGATTGGAGCTCAATGATGATGAAGAAGCATTGATGGCACAATTCTTGGATGGACTCCAAGAAAGGATCAGCCGCAAGGTGGAGAGGCAAATCTACAATGACTTCAAAGACTGTTCCACCAATATGTCCAGGCTAAGCAGCACATCAAACGTAAGAGACAAGACATCCGCAGCAAGCCTAAGACGCCTTGGGCACCAAGCAACATTCCCAAGCCCATAGACAAAGGCAAGAGCATAGAGATCGAGTCAAGGTTCAAGAGCAAGCCTCCTGAACCCACCCGTGACCAGATAGAGCCTGGTAAGTCTTCTAACCCTCAAAGATCACGTGACATCGCTTGTTTCAAGTGTAGGGGTCCTGGACACATCTCAAGGGAGTGCCCAAACAACCGAGTCATGCTGATTACGGAGGCTGGAGAATATGAATCCCAAGATGAAGAGGACTATTAACCAGAAGAGGAATATGGTGACATTGAGTACTCTGATGTGGGGGAAGTGCTGGTCACTAGACACATCCTCAGTGCAGTGGTGGATCCTTCAGAGACCATCCAAAGGGAGAACATCTTCCACAGCCGTTGCACCATCAAGGGCAAGGTATGTAACCTCATCATAGATGGTGGTTCTTGCACTAACGTTGCTAGTGCATATATGGTTGATAAGCTAGGTCTACAGAAGACAAGGCATCCTCGACCATATAGACTGAGATGGCTCGATGACAAAGTGGAGCTCAAGATCCATGAGCAAGTCACTGTGCCATTCAGTGTGGACAAGTACCAAGACCAAGTCGTGTGCGATGTGGTGCCCATGCAAGCTGGCCATCTTCTGCTAGGAAGAAAATGGCAGTTTGACAAAGAGACCAGGCATGATGGCCGAACCAATCTCTACACTTTTGTGCATGACAAAAGAAAGGTCAGCTTGGCTCCTCTTAAACCTGCCCAGGTACACGAGCTACAACTTCAAATGAGCAAGGAAAAGAAACTTATCAAGTCTAATTTTCTTATTCAACCAAGCCAGGTCCGGAGAGCTTTAGCCTCGAAGGATTTAATGTTACTTATGGTTTTCAAAGAAGTGTTGAATGTAGAAAAAGGACAGATAGAGCTACCTCCTGAAGTAGCAACTCTCCTCAACAAGTTCCAGGATTTATTTCCAGAGGAGATACCAGCAGGCTTGCCTCCTTTACGTAGCATAGAACACCAGATTGATCTAGTGCCCGGAGCAGCCCTGCCCAACCGGCCAGCCTACCGGATGAGTCCAGAGGAGTCCAAGGAGCTTGAGAAGCAAGTCAAGGAGCTCCTAGAGAAAGGCTATGTTCAAGAGAGCCTCAGTCCATGTGCCGTACCAGTGCTACTAGTGCCCAAGAAGGATGGGACTTGGCGAATGTGCGTGGACTGCCAAGCAATCAACAACATCACTGTCAAGTACCGGCATCCAATACCACGGCTGGATGACATGCTAGATGAGCTGAATGGAGCCACGGTCTTCTCCAAGATAGACCTCAAGAGTGGATTCCACCAGGTCAGGATGAAGGAAGGTGATGAATGGAAGACTGCGTTCAAGACAAAGCAAGGGCTATACGAGTGGACAGCCATGCCATTCGGCTTGACTAATGCCCCAAGCACCTTCATGCGCCTTATGAACCAAGTTCTTAGGGCGTACATCAGTAAGTTTGTAGTGGTTTACTTTGATGATATATTGGTTTATAGTAAGTGCCTACAGGAACACCTCACACATTTTGAGATGGTACTTAAAACCCTTCGACAAGAAGAGCTTTATGCCAATCTCAAGAAGTGCACCTTTTGTACTGATAAACTTGTCTTTTTAGGTTTTGTTGTAAGTTCACAGGGCCTACAGGTTGATGAAGAGAAGATTTGAGCCATACAAGAATGGTCAACACCAGGCAACATCAGCCAAATAAGGAGCTTCCACGGACTGGCCAGCTTCTATAGGAGATTCGTGCCAAACTTTAGAAGTATTGCCTTACCATTGACGGCAGTAGTGAAGAAGAACGTGGGATTCAGCTGGGGAGAAGCTCAGGAGAAGGCATTCCAGGCCTTGAAGGACAGCCTTACACATGCACCAGTACTAGTCCTGCCCGACTTCAACAAGACGTTTGAAGTGGAGTGTGATGCCTCTGGAATAGGCATATGAGCAGTACTAACCCATGGAGGGAGACCAGTGGCATACTTCAGTAAGAAGTTAGGTGGTGCCTCACTGAACTACCCCACTTATGACAAGGAGCTTTATGCCCTTGTCCGAGCATTAGAGACTTGGCAGCATTACTTGCTGTCCAAGGAGTTTGTGATCCACACTGATCATGAGACTCTCAAACACCTCAGAGGGCAAACCAATCTCAAGAGGAGACATGCCAGGTGGATGGAATTCATAGAAACCTTTCTGTACGTCATCAATTACAAGAAGGGGAAAGACAATGTGGTAGCCGATGCACTATCAAGGAAGTTTGCCTTGATATCAACCATGGAGGCAAAGGTCCTAGGATTCGAGCACATCAAGGACCTATACAAGGAAGATTCTGACTTTGCTGAGAGCTACAAGGAGTGTGGCACAGGGAGTCATGGCAAGTTTTACATCCATGAGGGATTCTTGTTCCCAGAGAGAAGGCTGTGCATACCACAATGATCATTGAGGGAGCTTATCATCCGAGAAGCTCATGGAGGAGGACTCATGGGCCACTTTGGTGTCGACAAGACTCTAGCAGTGGTCAATGATAACTTCTACTGGCCACACATCAAGAGGACAGTAGAAGCTCATTGTGCAAGATGCATCACTTGCAAGAAGGCAAAGTCCCGAGTGCAACCTCACGGGTTGTATCTCCCACTGCCCATACCTACACATCCATGGGTGGACATCTCAATGGACTTCGTTCTAGGCCTACCCAAAATCAACCACAAGGATGCAATCTTTGTAGTGGTGGACAGATTCTCCAAGATGGCACACTTCATCCCGTGTGCCAATGTCAATGATGCCATGCAAACAGCCGAGCTGTTTTTCAAGGAGATAGTACGGCTTCATGGAGTGCCAAGGACCATCGTATCAGACAGGGACACCAAGTTCCTCAGCCATTTCAGGAGGACCCTTTGGAGAAATCTAGGCACGAAGCTACTCTTCTCTAAGACCTGCCATCCTCAAACCGATGGCCAAACTGAAGTTGTCAACAGGACACTATCAACTCTTCTCAGGACTACACTAGGGAAGAACCTCAAGACTTGGGTGGAGTGCCTGCCATTCATAGAGTTTGCTTACAACCGAGCCGTGCACTCATCAACCAAGAAGACACCATTTGAAGTAGTATACGGCTTCAACCCTCTCACCCCATTGGAGCAAACGCCACTGCCACCAGTAGAGATGACCAACCTCAACGGAGCATCCAAGGCAGAGTTCATAAGGAAGTTACACCAGAAGGTAGCATAAAACTTGGAGAAGAGGACCGGGAGTACGTAACTCATGCCAACAAGGGAAGAAAGGAGGTGATCTTTCAACCAGGCTATTGGGTGTGGCTACACCTACGGCAGGAGAGGTTCCCCAACCTAAGGAGTTCCAAGCTAGCACCAAGAGGAGATGGACCATTCAGAGTGCTGGAGAGGATCAACAACAACGCCTACCGGATCAAACTCCCAGGTGAGTTTAATGTGTCCAACACGTTTAACGTAACTGACTTAGCCCCTTTCCATGCAGATGAACCAGTTTTGAGGTCAAAACCTACTGAAGAGGGAGGGGATGATGAGGGAATCATGTCGTATGTCCTGCCAGGAAATCATACTGGCAGACCAGGAAGCTTGCCCAAGACAGCCGGGCCATCTGGCACGCCTGCCGGTCCAAGCAGTACCGCCGGACCCTCGACCAATAGGACAAGACCAACCAGCATTTCCGGCGGAGAGGCCCAAGCTTCCGGCACACTTGGTGGCGACGTGGATGACACCGCCGGTCCCCTTGGTGATGCCGCCGACTCCGGGATCAATTTGGCCGGTCCTGAAGGCATTTCGGCCAGTACCTCGCACATTCTAGCCGGTACAGCCAATCCAGCCGAGTGCACGAGCATTTCAACTTCTACACAAGGAAGCTCGGACCAGATAAGCTACCAGCTTGAGGACATGCATCTAGAGGAAGTATCCACACCAGTAGTGCCACCAGGAGCAATGACAAGGAGTAGATCAAGAGCACTCTTCCACAAGTTCAGCTTATGGGTGGACAAGCTCCTAGAGGAAGATCGACTAAGGACAATGGGCCAGAAGTACAAGGAAGAGTCCAAAGGCTTCTCAACAATGCAAGGAACTTCAGAGACTTGGGCTTTAGTGGAAAGAGAGGTCAGGGCCCAAAGATTCTTAACCCTACTCCAAGTCGAAGACTAGGAGCAAGGCGCGTGCATGCCACAAGGACGGCCACCTTCCATTTCTTGGCCGTGAGGTAAGTAAGGTAAGTGTCAATTCGAATATATGCCTCTTTCTGATTTGCAGGGTAGGATCTAGATTCTTTACATTTTTGAGTCAAGAACATTTTAGGAATAGATCCTTTTTCGGTTATACACTTTTGTATCTTTTCCATTTGTGCACTTTTGTAAACTTTCCTTTTCTTTATTTGAGTCGACCCTAGAAGGTCAAGCTGTCGAGCATATTAATAAGGCTCCTTCCAGCATTGTCGTTCGGCAACCTTTTTGATATTAATAAAGTAGAACTTTCTTCCAACAAGTTTTCTCTCTAAGAATCTTGTGCGCTTAGAACCTAGTTGAGACCAGCCCTCCTAGCTCTAAGTTTGTGATTTATCACGAGGTTCATCACCCCTCGTGTGGTTCACTTCACCCCTCCATCGAATACCAACCCAAAAAACCCTATCCAAGAAGTCTAAGGTCAAGTTTCTCACCTAACCTTCTCCAAACAGCCCACGCGCATATAAGCCTTGAATCGAGGCTTGTATCAACTTTGTGTGCAACTTCCGGATCATTTCTCCTTCGTGAAGACCATCTTGGTTCACCTAATCAACCTATGGAATGGGCACAAGATATACTAGAGACAAGGGGTTAAAACCATATACTATCTCAAAGGGAGATAGTTTAGTGGCCGATTGAGTAGCATGATTAAAGGAAAACTCTACAAAAGGTATACAATCCAGCCAATTGTTCATATTGTTACCAATTGTGGCTTTTAGTAGGGTTGAGAGTATTCTATTGACCACCTCAGTTTGCCCATCAATTTTGGGATGACAAGTTGTTGAAAACAGTAACTTTGTGCCAAACGTTTTCCACAGTGTCCTCCAAAAATGGGTGAAGAACATGGTGTCTCGTCCGACACTATGGTTGTTGGTATATCATGTAATCAAAGATCACCTATTTGGGTGGCATCAGGAGTCTTCTCACACGGTATGAAGTATGCCATCTGGGAGAACCGATTTACCACAACAAAGATTGCATCCTTGTGTCGAATCCTGGCCAACCTTAGAACAAAATCCATGGAAATATATACCCAAGAGGCATTAGGTATAGCTAGAGGCAAGTATAAACCGTGAGGAAGTAACCTGGATTTTGTTTTGTGCCATGTGATGCACAGAGCACAAAACCTCTTGACATCTTTCTTGAGGTGGGGCAAATAGAAATTGTCCATCACCACGGCCAACGTCTTTTCAACACCAAAGTATCCCATTAGACCTCCTCCATGTGCATCCCTAAGCACCAGCTCTCTCGTTGATCCTTGGGGCAAGCACAACCTCTGGTCTTTAGACAAATAACTGTCTTGGATATAGAATGACCCATATGCTCCTTTGCCATACTCATTGTAGCACTCTCCAAGCTCTGGATTAGTAGGGTAGAGCTCCTTGATGTTCTCAAATTCTAAGACCTTGGCTTCCATTGTATCAAGCAATGCATGCCTCCATGTTAAGACATCGACCACTACATTTTTCTTGTCCTTCTTGTACTTGATCATGTAAGGAAACTTCTCAATGAACTCCAGCTACTTGTTATACCTCCTTTTGAGTGATTTTTTTCTCTATAAGATGCTTTAGAGTCTCATGATCCGTGTGTATGATGAACTCTTTCGATAGGAGATAATGTTGTCATGTTTCTAAAGCTCTCACCAAGGCATATATGTCCTTATCATATGCTGGATAGTTGAGTGTGTCCCTACTCAAATTCTAACTGAAGAAAGCCATTGGCCTCTTCCTTTGATGCAAGACATCACCAATACTCAATTCAGACGCATCACATTCCACCTCGAACACTTCTTAAAAATCAAGAAGTGCTAATACCGGGGCTTGGGTCAGCCAGTCCTTCAAGGCATTAAAGGCCTTTTCTTGGGCAATTCCAATGTGAATGTCACGTTCTTCTTGATCGCAGCACTAAGGGGTGCTGCTAGGGTGCTGTAGTCTCCCACAAACCTCCTATAAAAGCTAGTCAACCCATAAAAGCTTCGGACTTGGCTTATAGTGGTAGGAGTCGACCAATCCTGGATGGTCTTTATCTTCTCTTCATAAGCTTGAAGTCCTTGTTCACTCACTACAAAACTTAAGAAGACAAGCTTGTTAGTACAAAGATGCACTTCTTAATGTTGGGGTAAATGCCTTCTTTTTGAAGTGTGTTTATCATTTGCACTAGACGAGCAACATGTTTGGCCTAAATCCTGTTGTAGATGAGGATATCATCAAAATAAACAACTACAAATGTACTTATAAAGGACCCTAGAACCTCATTCATGAGTCGCATGAAGGTGCTTGAAGGATTGGTCTTGCGTGGTCTTGAAGGCAGACTTCCACTCGTCTCCTTCTCTCATTCTTACTTGATGGTAGCCACTCTTGAGGCCTATCTTGGAGAAGATAGTGGCTTAACTCAACTCGTCGAGCATGTCATCTAGGCGTGGAATAGGATGCCAGTATATGACTGTGATGTTGTTAATGGCACATTAGTCGACACCCTCCATTTGCCATCTTTGTTTGGCACTAATAACACATGCATGGCCCAAGGGCTCAGACTCACAAATATACCTTTTTCAATGAGGTCTTACACTTGAGTCTCCAACTCTTTGGATTCTTGAGGGTTCATATGGTAAGCCGGTTTGTTTGGGAGGGCTGCTCCGAGCACAAGGTCTATTTAGCCCTCTGGAAATACATCTTTGTACTTCTCCAAAACAAAATTGATCTCAGCCGGTAGTTCATCTTCTTTGCATCCTACACTTAAACATTCTTTGTACAACATTAGTGGAATAGTACCCTTGGAACTTATAGCTTTATTCACAGCACTAAGTGTGATTAGAAGGTTAGATTTACGGCCTCCTTGCGCGTCCTAGTTTGAAGGTCATATACCTCTAAAGAGCTTAATGGAGCTAAGTTGTACTTACGGTCATTATGCGTGAAGGAGTAGAAATTTTTTTGTCCATTGTGGATTGTGGCACGATCATTTGCCATGGTCGACCAAAAGTACCCAGCTTGCATTGGCAAAACATCACATATTACTTGGTCTTGGTAGTTGCTCACACTAAACGGCACACAATTTGCTCGGTTATCTTTTGTTCAGTGGATTCATTGAGCCATTGTATCATGTATGGCCTCGGGTACGTGATTCTTTCAAGACCTTATATATGCTAGCAACATTCGTACAAGAACCTCTATCAATTACAAGGGTACACACCTTATCTTTGATGGTGCATCGAGTGTGGTAGAGATTCTCTCTTTGGACCTTCTCTTTGGTTTGTACCAAAACACTGCGTACCCTCCTGGTCACTAGGAGATCTCCTATTTCAGGATACTCTACGTCATCCTCCAATCCATTTTGCTCTTCATTCGTCTTGGTATTCATAATCACCACTAGGAGTGATAATCATCACCCACTGATTTGGGCATTCTCTTGCCATGTGTCCATGGCCCTAGCATGTAAAATATGTAATGTCACATGTCCTAACTTGATTAAAGTTATGATACTTACCTTTTTCTGGCCGGAATATCTTACATGGCTCAGCATTCTTGCTCTTCAACCGAGACTCCATCTCTATCGCTTTGCCTTTGTCTAAAATCCAGTTGTTTCTCACGGGCCATTATTGATTGCTCTTTGGCCAGCTGGTCATGTCTGTCTTTTGTTTGATATGCTGCTCTATTTGCACTTCCAAGTGCAACAACTAATGCTAGTTTTTGTACCTAGCTTCGTTTTCACCTTTCGAACAACGAGTTCTTGAAGAAAATCTATGAATTGTGACATTAGAGCTTCTTCAGACTCCTCTAGCTCAGGGGAGTTCATGACCTTCTCAAATTCCTCAAAGTACTCATCTACACTCCGAGATCCCTGCACCAATTTCCTAAAACGTTTTTGTAAGTCCTTATGATAATATTCTGGGACATACCTTGATCTAAGAAGGCACTTTATGTCGGTCCAATTGTTCATAGTGTCATATCATTGCCTTCTCCTTTCGACTACTGTTATATCCCATGAAGCTAATGCATTCTCAGCACGTTTGGCAGCTGCTAGGGCCATCTTCTTGTTCTCATTGTAGTTGTAGTACTTGAAAAAATTTCCTTTTATTTGGGTAGCGAATATATCCTATTTCCTTCTTCCATACCACTTTTTTTTGTTCTTTTCGATTTTCTCAAAACTAACTAAAGGGATGAAGATGATGACTATGGAAAACGGATGAAACCTACAACTAGAAGAAGATGCAAAATGATTTTTTTGGTGATTTTCTTAAACCAACTAAGAATTGGAATGGAACTACTCTATTGCTACCTAAAGGACAGAAAGGAAACAAACGATTTAAAACCAAACCTCTTTGTAGGAGCATTTAGCTCTGATACTAGATGATATAAGACGTTCTATGAGGTCTTTCAATGATCAAGGGGTTGGCCGTGACATTATATGGTGGTAACTCTTTCTTAGTATGGACAAATGGGAGAAAGTGGGAATCTAACGAGCTGGTGGTCGCTCTTTCTCTTGTTGGATCAAGGCAGAGGAACTGTTGGGGGAAGTGAGGTGCACCACAAAGAGGGTGAAAACTCTTTGATAATACAGCATATGAGGTTCCAGAAAAGAGGTGGCGGCA
The DNA here is from genome assembly GCA_018901935.1 of Pugionium cornutum. Lineage (NCBI taxonomy): Eukaryota > Viridiplantae > Streptophyta > Magnoliopsida > Brassicales > Brassicaceae > Pugionium > Pugionium cornutum. The sequence continues at coordinate 32,445,598 of CM032157.1, read as the reverse complement.
CTCTCTTGGTTGAACTTGTAAGGGTTCTTTCTCTTGAAAGACAATTGGAACTTTATTAAGATAAAAAAGGTTAAAAATTACAAAGCTGCAGGGGAACCTAATATAATAGTTCTTCAGCTTGACCAAATGGCCAAAATAAATGAAAGAAATGCAACAGCAAATCACAAACAAAAGGAAATTGCAACAGTACAGAAAAAGGAAAAGTGCATAAACTATAAAAAGGAAAAGTTTAAGTTGTGTGTGATTTCTTGTGTGAGACGCCTAATTTTGAATTGGCATCCTGTTGGGCCGCTTTGAGGGTCATTTGATCCTGCAAGAATATAATAAATTGATCATACTTTAGCCTTACTTGAAAATGGCCGCGTAGGAGCACTAAGTGTTGATTTGGTGCGCATTTGGTGCATGGCATGTCTTGGGTCTTCTAAGTCTTCACTTGATGCCTGAGAGTTCTTGAAACTCTTCCAGTTTCGTTGCTCTATCTTGAAGCTTTAGTTCCCTGGGCATTGTTCCAGACCTTTCTTGCCCATTGTGGCTATCTCGGATCTTTGTGTACTCTAATCCAGCAAAATAAGTTATGGCAGTTGATTTGCAATTAAATGGAAGAACATTTACCTGGAATTAGAAGATCATAGTCGTGTCCAATGGTCAGTTGGCCTAAGGTTTTGGCACGATCATTGGTTGGCCATTGTATCGCGGCCGTCAGGCCATCTAGGCTGGTGGTGCCAGTGATGGCATGGATCTCAAACCATGTCATTTTCTCATAGCCAAGGGATTTGAGATAGTTCTCTATGGCTAGGTTAAACCTTTAGTTGTTTACTCCTACACCGTGTAGCCCACACCTCTAGTAATACGGGCCATAGCTCCGGTCCATGATCAGCAAAAAGGTCTTCATCAAGTACCCTATCGAGTTTCTCATTCAGCGCTTTCATTTCCCTTCGTCGCTTATCCTCATAATCTCTACTTCTTTGCAAAGCTCGGTCATAATCATCCCCTTAGTTTCCAGAAATTTTTGTGCTAGATTCTTCAGAAGAATCAGTCCATTCTCAGCTTCTTTCCCAAGGAAATTCTATTGCTCGCGGTATCAAAGAGCATGCAAATTCTTGGGAGTGCTCCTCGGTATAGAGTGCATAAGAGTGACTCATTGGAGAACAAATGGTGTGAGCATTGCAATGTGTAACCCTTAAATATTTTGCACGTCTCATGGAAACTTTCATTGTCATGCTGCACAAAACTCAAGATCTCGTTTCTCAACCTCGCAGTCCTTAGTGTTGGGAAAACTTTAGCCAAGAAGACCCACTTGCATTGATGCCATGAGGTGATCGCGTCTTGTGGCAGGCTCTTTTCCCATTTTTGTGCTTTATCTTCTAGAGAAAATAGGAACAATTGTAGCTTGAAGGAATCTTTTTGGTCTTGACGGTTCCACAAAACCTATGAAACTGATTCAAGTGGTCCAGGTGTCCTCCATTAGCAAACCATGGAATTTCCTGCCTTGCACTATATTTATCAAGTTTCCCTTGATCTCGAACTTGTTGTTTTCTACGGGCAGTGGGCAAATTCCAGTCCGAATCTGATGGGGACATCAGGTCGTATGGCCGGCCAGGAGACCAGACTGGCCGACCAGTGAGCTTGCCCGAGACAGCCGGGCCATTTGGCACGTCTGCCGGCCCAAGCGGTACCGCCGGACCTTCAACCAATAGGACCGGACCGATCAGCATTGCCGGCGGAGAGGCCCAAACCTCCGGCCCAACTGGTGGCGACGTGGATGACACCGCTGGCCCCATTGGTGACGCCGCCGGCTCCGGGATCGACTTGGCCGGTCCAGAAGACATTCCGGCCAGCACCTCGCACAGTCTAGCTGGTACAGCCGATCCAGCCGAGTACACAGGCATTTCAACTTCTACACAAGGAGACTCGGACCAGATAAGCTACCAGCTTCAGTACATGCATCTAGAGGAAGTCTCTACACCAGTGGTGCCACCAGGAGCAATGACAAGGAGCAGATCAAGAGCACTCTTCCACAAATTCAGCTTATGGATCGACAAGCTCCTAGAGGATGATCGACAAAGGACAGTGGGTCAGAAGTGCAAAGAAGAGTCCAAAGGTTTCTCAACAATGCAAGGGATTTCAGAGACTTGGGCTTTAGTGGCAAGAGTCGTCACGGCCCAAAGATTCCTAACCCTACTCCAAGTCGAAGACTAGGAGCAAGGCGCGTGCATGCCACAAGGATGGGCACCTTCCATTTCTTGGTCGTAAGGTAAGAAAGGTAAGTTTTCAATTCGAATATTTGCCTCTTTTTGTTTTGCAGGGTAGGATTTAGATTGTTTACATTTTTGAGTCAAATACATTTTAGGAATAGGTCCTTTTTCGGTTATGCACTTTTGTACGTTTTCCATTTGTGCACTTTTGTAAATTTTCCTTTTCTTTTTTTGAGTCGACCATAGAAGACCAAGCTGTTGAGCATATTAATAAGGCTCCTTCCAGCATTGTAGTTCGACAACCTTTTTGATATTAATAAAGTGCAAATTTTCTTCTACAAGTTTTTCTCTCAAAGAGACTTGTGCGCTTAGAACCTAGTTGAGATCAGCCCTCCTAACTCTAAGTTTGTGATTTATCACAAGGTTTATCACCCCTCGTGTGGTTCACTTCACCCTTCACCCAATACCAAACCAAAAACCCCCTATCCAGAAGTCTAAGGTCGAGTTTCTCACCTAACCTTCTCCAAACAGCCCACACGCATATAAGCCTTGAATCGAGGCTTGTATCAGAATCCCATTAATTTTTGGCTCATAAATAGTTCCAATGAGCCTATGGGGTCTTTTAGGATGCATTCGACCTCTTGCTCTCCATGCATTGGGGTTTTCCATGCCCACTCCTTGGACTTCATTTTCAACATCTTGGAGAGATTTTTCGCATGATGTTCCATTTCCAAATGTCTTCTTAATTGATACGAACTCTCTCTCTTAACTCTTGCTACTTCCCTTTCTAACTGTAGAATGTTGACTTTTCTAGGCTGCAAGTTTATTTGTCCTTGGCTTGTTGTGTTCATCCACTTATAAAACCCAAGATATGCAGTTAGAAACAAAAGAAGTAAAAATCTAGTCTCTAAATGAATCAAAATCCTAATGGTTACTGCTCTTTCCCGGAAACAACACCAAAAACTTGATGAGAATAATTTCTAGTACAACTATAAGTGCATAGCAATCGAATCAAAAGTTTGGGTATCGAATCCACAAGGAGGAAATAATAAGACACTAGTAATACATGAACCAACTAAAGCTAAGCAATTGATAACCATGGTTTTTACATTGTTTCACCATACATTTCACCACCTTTTTCGTGTCTTCATTGGCATTTTAGGCATTCTATCCACCTATTTACATTCATCGGTATTTAGCATTACATTCTATAGGTTTGTGCATGAATTTTTGCATCTTATATACCTTCTCAATGTTTTCAGGTACAGCGAAAAGTTATAAGGGATAAAGAGGCAAGAACTGGCCAAGGAGTCTCCTGGAAGCCACGAGATTAGCCATCATGCCGATCTCAGCCAGGCCGATCTCAAGAATCCTTCCAGTCCATCATGAGATCGGCCATCTGGCCGATCTCAAACCTACTCACTACGCATCACCAGATCGGCCATCATGCAGATCTCATGTGGCCGATCTCAAGCCAACACCTCTTCCCATCACCAGATCGGCCATGAGAGCCCAATATGACTATGGCCAATCTAATGGACCAATCTTGGGCCAACCTAAGCCCAAAATTTCTTAAACCTATTTTTACTTAACTGGTTTGTCCCAAGATTAAACGTAATTGTTAGGGATAGTATATAAACCCTTTTTAAACACTTTAACCTAATTTTTGTTGAAGTTTCTTTTAGCTTTTATCTTTGGACATTTTCAGAGAGAGAAGAGATTAGTTTCAACCCTTGTTCTTGCATTCTTTGCTTCTAGTGAAGGATTTCTCTATCCTATCTCTTGTCTTATGTTTCTTTGCTTCTACTTCTTTATGATTACTATTTTCTTGAATATGTTTGAGTAGTTTTCTTTATGGATTTTGGGTAAGGTAGATTAGGGGATTGACTTCGGGTTGTTTAGTAGATTAAATGACAAATCTCTGATGTTTAGGATGTGCTTAATGCTAGGGATTGAAGTAGCTAACCAATGCTTATATCGATGATGTTTTGGTCATGAGTAGTGTAGACAGAACATGTAGGTAGGCTTAAATATCCTTATTACATCTTAGCCAATGAGAGTTGATGACTAAGGCGGTAGGTGGACAGGATTAGACTCGAACCCAATTATCACTAAGCGATAGATTGTTGTGCAAAAGACTTGTAATCTATAGATAATTCTTGACTAGAATTGTCGAAATGTGATGAAAATCTCAAGAAAAAAACATCCAAAGTTGCAACCCATGAGACAAAATTTAGTAGAAGCAAACCTAGGTCATTTGTGGGCTAAAGAGGTTTAAATAATCTAACAAAGTAAACTGGGTCAACCCAGGACAAACCGGGTTTAACCATACAAAAATCAAGAGGAAAACTCGTAGTGGGCAGGCGAGCAGCTGGCACGATGGTCGGACCAGATTGGCAATACGTGGACGTCCGGGGGAGGGGGGAGGGGGGAGCATGCGTTGGTGAGTCGGGCAATCAGCTGGTATGATCAGCCGATGGGCCAATCGCTCCAAGTCCAGGGATTTGGCCATCTCTCATGGTGTTGGGTGATTGGCCGGTGTGATCGGCAACCGGGCTGATCACTCCAACTCAAGGATTTTGCCATCTTGTCTAGTGTTGGGCGATGGACTGGTGTGATCGGGATTTGGACATCTCACCTAGTGTTTGGCAATCGACCGGCATGATCAACTGATGGCCGATGGCTTGTACTCTAGGGACATTGGCCAGCTACCCTCCTATGGTCGTTTCTTGCTTCTTGCATTGAGCGTTCACCTTTGCTAAGCTCCAAGCTCTCCTTTGTCGTATTGTACCTGAAACTACTCGAGAAAACATGCAAGGATACTAAGTGTACGTCCTAGACTTTAACATGCATACTATATGAGAAAGATTTCCAAAGAGTTAACAAAAGATCTAAAATACTTATGAATGCACGGAAAATAGTCGTAAAATACAAGGTGAAATAATGCAAAAACCATGATTATTACCCAGCAAGTGAGTGTGCCATTTAACCTATGCAAATACCAAGACAAGATATTTTGTGATGTTGCGTATGCCAGAAGAACTTAATGTTGGGTCGACCATGGCAATTTGATCATGCCACAATCTATAATGTCCGAAAAAACTACTACTCATTCATCCATAATGACCATAAGTATAAACTTAGCCCCCCTAAACCTTTCAATGGTACATGACCTTCAAACTGGGATGAGAAAAGAGGCCAAGGTAAGTAAATCTAACCTTCTAATCACACTTAGTGCAGTACATAAATATATAAGTGCCAAGGGCTCGATTATGTTAATGTTGTACAAAGAGTGTCTAAGTGTAGGGTTCAAAGAAGAGGAGCTACCAACTGAGATCAATGCCGTGTTGGAGAAGTACAAGGATGTATTTCTAGAGGATATACTAGCTCTTTTGTCTCCTATCAGGGGCATAGAGTACCAAATAAATATTTTGCCCGGAGGAACCCTTCCAAACAAGCTGGCCTATCACATAAATCCTCAAGAAAGAGCTAGAAAAACAAGTGCAAGACCTCATGGAAAAGGATTACGTCCATTAGATTCTCAGCCCTTATGTTGTGCTTGTGTTACTAATGCAAAAGAAAGATGGCATTTGGAGGATGTGTGTAGGCTGTTGAGGCATTAAGAACATCGCTATCAAGTACCGACACCCTATTCCTCGGCTAGATTACATGAAAAAGAGCTGAGTAGAGCCACTGTATTCTCCAAGATAGATCTCAAAAGTAGCTATCATCCAGTAAAAATGAGAGAACGAGATGAGTGTAAATCTGACTTCAAGACAACCTAAGGTCTTTATAAATGGCTCGTCATGCCCTTGACCAATGCCCCAAACACCTTCATGCAACTCATGAACCAGGTTCTAAATTATTTCATAAGTAAATTTTTTGTTATTTATTTTGTTGAAATTTTAATTTATAGTAGAAGTTTGCCGAACATGTTGCTCATATAAAACAAAAGATAAACACACTTCAAAAGGAAGGCCTTTATGCCAAGCTTAAAAAATGCATCTTTTGTACTAAAAACTTTTATCTTAGGTTTTGTAGTAAGTGAACAGAGACTACAAGTTGACGAAGAAAAGATTATGGCCACCAAGGATTGGCCAATCCCAACCTCAATAAGCCATGTCCGGAACTTCCTTGGGCTAGCGAGCTTTTATAAGAGGTTTGTAAGGGGCTTTAGAACCTTGGCAGCACCCCTTACTTCTGTAATTAAGAATAATATGGCATTTACATGGGGAGATGCTCAAAAAGGCCTTCAATACCTTGAATGACCGGATGACCCAAACCCCGGTCTTTGCACTTCCGGATTTCGATGAGGTATTTGAGGTGCAGTTGTAATGCTTCTGGCTTTGGAATTGGTGCTATCTTACATCAAAGGAAAAAGCCAGTAGCTTTCTTCAGTGAGAAGTTGAGCAAGGCCACATTCAACTTTCCAACCTATGACAAGGAATATACACCTTGGTGATGGTTTTGGAGACGTGGCAACACTATATTCTATCAAGGGAGTTCATCATACACACAGATCCAGAGCTTGGACAGTGCTACAAAGAGTGTGGTAAAGGAGAATATGGGTCATTCTACATTCAAGACAGCTATTTGTTTAAAGAAAAGAGGTTGTGCTTGCCTAAAGGGTCAATGTGAGTCTAGTACTTAGTGAAGCAGATGGAGGAGGTCTAATGCGACACTTTGGTGTTGACAAGATCTTGGTCGTGGTGATGGACCATTTCTATTGGTCTTATGTCAAGAAAGATGTGGAGAGGTTTTGTACTCGGTGCATCACATGCCACAAAGTCAAGTGCAGGTTAATTCCTTATCGGTTATATGTATCCTTGCATATACCTTCCATCCCTTGGGTAGATATTTCCATGGATGTTGTCTTACGGTTGCCTAAGATCCGACACAAAGATGCAATATTTATGTTCGTAGACCGGTTCTCCTAGATGACACACTTCACACCGTGTTAGAAGATCCATGATGTCACTCAAACGACTGACCTCTTCTTCAAAGAATGGTACGCCTACATGGCATACCAAGAACCATAGTGTCGGAACGAGACACCAAGTTCCTCAATCATTTTTGGAGAACAGTGTGGAAGAAGCTTGGCACAAACTTCTATTTTTAACTACTTACCATCCTCAAACTGATGGAAAAATTGAGATGGTAAACATGACACTCTCGACCACATTAAGTACCACCATTACTAACAATATGAACAATTGGTTATATTGTATACCATTTGTAGAATTTGCATATAGTTGTCCTACTCACTTGGCCATTAAACTATCACCATTTAGATAGTATATGACTTTAACCATTTGTATCCATTAGATCTTGTACCAGTTCCACAAGTTAAGTAGGTAAATCAAGATGGCCTTGAGAAGAACTGATCTAAAAGTTTCACATGAAGGCCAAAGAGAGCATAGAAAAGAAAACCGAGTACCAAAAGAGGGCTGATAAAAGTCAGAGGCAGCTTAACTTTGACCCAGGAGAGTGGTTCTGGTTACATATGAGGCCTGAGAGAGCCTCCAAGATAGCCCCAAAAGAGAGTTAGCACCAAGAGGGGTTGGGCCGTTTAAGATCATAGAAAAGATCAATAACAACGCCTACTGTGTAGAACTTCCCGAGGAGGCAAAAATTCCCATATCTTTAATGTAGCTGAATTGTGTCCCTATGATACAACAGACCCAGTTTTGAAGAGGGAAGCAATGATGAGGACCTCAGTACCGACCAAGGACCGATCATATTGCTATTGGTACAAGAGGCCCTGGGAACATTGTCAAGGAAAAAAAATTTAGAAAGCGCTTCCATCTGGCCATGGAGAACTATCTCAAATCCCTTGGTCATGATGAACTAGCATGGCCAGAGGGCTGCCGGACCACTACCAGCACTGGAACCACCAGCCTAAAAGGCCTGTCGGCCATTTTCTACGAGCCAACTGATGATCTTGCCCAAGCCTTCAACAAAATGGCCATCAGCCATGGAAATTATCATCTAGATCAAGGTAAGTCTTTTTGTGTCAACTTGAAATTCAAATTTCCTAACTCATTTTGTAGTACTAGACTGCCCAAAGCATCCAGACGGCCACATTGGACAAGGAAGGGCCCAGAACAACGTCCAAGATCCAAGAGCATCAAGTAGGAGCAAGATAAGAGGTAAAGCTTCAAGCCCAAAAAAATAAGGCATTAAAAGAAGACCTAAAAGAGCTTAGAGAAAAAGACCTAGACTCAAGAGATGTCACACACCTAGCACACACGGAATCAACACTTGGTGTGCCTACACGGCCATTTATGAGTAAGATTAAGCTGAGCTCTTACGCAGATTCAAATGGCCTAAAACGGCCCAACATTAATTCAAATTCAAATAGGCCCATCGTTTCCTTCTTTTAAAGTTATGCACTATTCCATTTATTTTAATGTTGCGATTTTTGTGTGTGTGTGTTTTCTTGTTCCCTTTTCTTTTATTTATCTTGACCATTAGATATAATCTTAAAAACCATTATATAAGTTTCTCTTGAGCCTTATAACAATTAAGCTTTTTGATATTAATAAATATAATTTTTCTTTCTAAAAAAATTCTATGAGTTCAATCCTTGAACTTTTCATGTCGTATCAAAGAACTTACACCCTATTTGTGGTGCACCCCAGCTCCCTCAACACTGCCCATGCCTTGATCCCACCGGATAGAGCGACCAACTCGTTAGTTCTCATAACCTATTCAATTGGTCGTACCAAGAGAGAGTGACCACCAACTAGTTTTTTGGCCACCCTTATCACTTTTAAGACCCTACCTGGTGTCTTATATCATTTATCGATGGCCAAATCGAACCTCTTAATCAGTTTCTTGTTGCTTTGCCATGTGAATGGAGTACTCGTACTACGGACAATAGGATAGGCCTTAGTTAATACTATGGTCCTCATCAAGGGTACTAGGAGCTCTCCTATGCCAATGTACTCCATATCATCCTCTTGGCCATTTAGATCTTCATTTTTCTCATCTTGTGACTCATAGTCACCACTTGGAGTGACAATCATCACTCAAATATTTGGGCAGTCTCGGGCCATGTGTTCTCTTCTTCGGCACTCGAAATATGTTATTTCACGAGTCTTAGCTTAAGTGCAGTTAAGATACTTACCTTGTTATGGTTTCAGTGACTTAGAAGACTCAACACTGACTTAAAAGATTCAACACTTTTGCCCTTGAACCTTGACTAAATCTCTATGGCCTTAATCTTGTTTACGGGTTTATTATTGCTCATGGGCCATTGTTGTTTGTCTTTGGCTGGTTTGTCATGGCTGTCTTGTGTTTGCTTTGTTGATCAGCTTGTATTTCTAAGTAAAGCAACTCTGGAAAGCTGTTGTACCTTGGTTTTTCTACTTTCCTAGCAATGCGCTCTTGAAGACCATCAATGAATTGTGACATCAAGGCTTCTTGAGACTACTCCAACTCTAGGAATTTCATCATATTCTCAAAATACTCATCTAATTTCCAAGAATTCTGCACCAATTTTCCTAACCATTTTTGTAAATCTCTATGGTAATGCTCAGGGACATACCTTGAGGTTAATAGACGCTTCATATCAGGCCAATTGTTAACGGACCCATATCTTTGTCTCCTCCTTTCTGCCATTGTCCTATCCCAGCATTCTAAGGCATTCTTGGTGATATGGACTACTGCCACTATGGCACCACCAGTACCACCGGGCTAGATGCCCCCTGGCCCCTATTTACGGGGCAACCGATGATTTTGCCCAACCTTCAACAATATTTCCTTCAGCCAAGGAAATGATCATCTAATCCTTTCTAAATCTTCTGTCTCTACTTGCATTTCTAGTGTTTTAACACATTTTGTAGGACAAGACCATCCAAAGTTTCAAGACTGCCACATATGGCAAAAAAGGGCCGGAACAACTTAGCAGGACTAAGATCAAGAAACAAGAGCAAGATAAAATGAAGAGCTTCAAGATAAAGACCCTATGTCCCCAAATGAAGATATAGAAGAATCTATAAGCAAAAAGACCAAGACTCAAGACATGCCACATACGTAGCCCACACATAATATATGGTGCGCCTATACTATCATTTGCAAGGAAGGCTAAGGTCTAGCTGAAGTACCATTTTATAAGGTTCCTTTGTAGCCTTGTAACCAACCATCTTATAATAAAGATAGAATTTTATCTCTACAAGAAACTCTATGAGTTCATACCTTTGAGTGCGCAGCCGCCCTTAAGGTTGAACATGTTGTGTTGATCAAAGAGTTCTCACCCTCTTTGTGATACACTTCACCTCCCCATAACTGCCCCTATCCTAATATCACAAGAGAGAGCGACCACCAACTCGCTCGATCACCATATATATTATCCAATCTGCCATACCGAGAGTGTGACCACCAGCTTATACCACGAGCAATCCTTGTCATGCTTAAGACTACATAAGGCGTCATATAATTTGGTATCAGAGATAAACACTCTTACAACCAGGTTTCCTCGTATTAGATTTTGTTTCATTTGGTTTCTTAGGTCGTTTAGCCGATAGTCCATTGCACTAGTTAGTTGCATAAAAGAAAATCCAAAAAAGGTTTGCATATCATTCTAGATATTAGTTTTATCTTTTAATAATTTATCCTCATAGATCATCCTTAATTTATCATCAAGAAAAATGCAAAAGATAGGAACACTGAAAAGGAACTAAAAATCGCAGTATTGAAAAAAGGAAAAACTCCTAAAGAGAAACTTTGCAGTTTTTCTCGTATTGCCTTTTTCTTCACCTTTGTCGACAAGTAACCATTTTCATTTAGATTTAAATCTTTCATTTGGAATAATAGAATATTTATACTACTTAAGAAAACAAGAAAAACTAAAACTAATATATTTACATTTCTCATACTTCCTACTTGTATTATTTCCATTCTTGATCACACCTTGTAGAGGAAGGTACATGTTTTTATTCTTGTAGCTATTACAATTGGTGAAGAAAGCTATGTACCCCAAAATGCCGTGATTCAAATTCTCACTTCCATAAGAGAAGAAATGGAGAGTTGTCCTATAAAGAATGGGAACAACTTTAGCTTTAAAGTATCTTCTGAAATTCCATTGATATTGACAGTTGCACAAAGCCCATCAAATTGATCCAAGTGATCTAGGAGATTTTGTTATTGGCATACCATAGAACTTACTGTCTGGCGCCATATTCATCAAGCTCAAATGATCTAATGGCTCTAGGAGGTCTTGAAGGGTGTACCCAACCTCTTAGTCTTCACGCATTATGATCCTGACCTCCAGCTCCTTGAGCTTCATACTTAGCATTATGTGGTAAGTTATGGTCCTCGTGTTCCAGCTCTCTGAGTCTCCCTTGCTTGTTCAAATGCTCTCTCTTGGCTCATATTGCATCTCTTTCCAACTCTTGAATGTCGATGTCACTAGGTTGCAAGGCTATGTGTCTGCGAGTTCTTGTGTTCATACACCTGCAAAACCCAAGTAACTATAGTCAAAATTAACAAAATAAAAAAGAAAATAAATACCTAGTCACTAAGTGAATGAAAATCTTAATTGCTATTGCTAACTTCCCCGGCAACGGCCCCAAAAACTTGATGAATTTTAAGTTTTAATCCCTAATACAACTCCAAATGCAGAGCAAATTGAATAGTTTTGTGTATCAAATCCTCAGAAAAGTAAGATTAACATACTAGGAATACATGAAACACTTAAATCTAGGAAGATCATAATTGGGTTTTCGATTGGTTGTCTAATAATCTAATTGCAGAGAATATAAAGACGAGTTAAATTCAATAAAAAGGATATATGGACAGTGGGAAAGGCATTCAATCGAGGCAATCTTCCATTGACTAATGATTCAACATGTTAGATTAGATAAATCCCTAACACTTAATTATAACACTATCCAGTAAACTGATCCACTCTCGTGGTAACAGCCGATTCACCAACCTATAGACTACAAGTCTTTTGCACAACAATCTATCGACTAGCAATCATTGAGTTTGAGTCTAATCTAGTCCATCTATTGCCTTAGACATCGAATCACGTTGGCTAAGATGTAATAAGCATGTTCAGGCCTACCTACACATTTTTTCTACATTTATCATGAGCAAAACATCATCGATATAAGCATTGATTAGCTACTTCAATCTCTAGCATTAAGAACAGTCTAAACATCAGGGATTTGTCACCAAATCTACCTAAACAAACATGAGTCAATATCAGATTCCCCTAATCTTCCTTATCCACGATCCATACAGACAACTACTCAAACATATTCAAATTAATAGCAAGCATAATGAAATAAAAGCAATGAAACATAAAAGAAGAGGTATGGTAAAGAAATTCTTCACTAGAAACCAAGAGTGCAAGAACAAAAGTTGAGAGCAAAATCTCCTCTCTATAAAAACGGCCACAACAAGAAACTACAATAAAACTTAGGTTAAATGTGTTTAAGAAAAGTTTTTATAGTATCCCTAACAATTAGGTTCAATCCCTGGAAAAACCTATTAACTAAAATAGTTTTAATAGACTTTCGGCTCGGGATGGCCCGATATTCGCCACCTGAGATCAGCATTCTTGATGGGCAGTGGAATTGCGAGGGTTGATCCGAGATCGGCCTTATGCCCAATCTAAAGATGTTATGGACTTTGCGTAGGTTGGGCAGCATTGGGCAGCTGCAATCCGGTCGATCGCATGGTGGGTAGTGGGTTCGCACAGGTTGGTACAAGATCACCGTGATGGCCGATTCATGATGGTCTGTGAGCTTGCTCGGGTTGGCAGCTACGATGGGGCATGTGGCTCCGCAGGTTTGGCCGGGTGGTGCGTGAGTTGGTCTGAGATCGGCCAGCCAAGATGATCTTAGGATGGGTCATGAGCTTGCTCGTGTTGATTGGCAGGATCGACATGGCGGGCTGGACTTGGCTTAGGATCGGCATGTCCGGATGGCCGATCGCATGGGCAAAAGCAGATGGGCTGGCTCGACTGGTGCGCTATCGGTCTAGTCTGATCGGTCGGATGGCTGATCGCATGGTGGGCAGTGGGTTCCTAGCTAGGTTAGATCGACTTGACCGATCTTGTGCCCTCCATGAGACTCATTGGCCATTTCTCATTGTATTGGTGGATATGCTACAAAAGAAAACAACCATTATTATTTAGGATTCATTTATGGGGAAATTGTTTGAAATGATTCAAAACTTGCTTTCAAATGCAAAATTAACTTCTATAAACAAATTTTTAAAACTAATCCATAAGGGTAAAGAAATTAAAAAAACTCTCTTTTTGAAATAAAAATAATTTAGAAATGTGAATTACGTTATAGTATTTGCGAAGTCTGCGAATTTTTCAAAAAATCTAATTTGGAAAAAATATTTGGTCAATTGCAGAATTAATTTACTGTTACCAAAACGGTTTTTTTCTTGATAAACCATATTTCTCGAGAAATGTGTGATTTGCAACGAGAAAATCCTATTCAAAACACGAAAAGTATCTTACATCTTCATTTTTAAGGTGAGCAACTTTAAAGATAACCGATATAAATTCCCATAAAATTGTTTTCGTAGATAATAGTGGTGTTTTTCAAAGTTAAGAATTCCTAACAACCAACGATAATGTTGGTTGTGTAATAAAAAAATAGCAATTTCGTAATTATTTGAAAAAGTGTGTTTGTAATTGTTTTTTATATTTTTTTAAAACAAAAACAAAAATATAAAATAATGATAAAATTGTAAATAAAATTAATGTTGAGAGATAAAAATCAACAAAAGATTAGTTTTGCAAAACAAAATTTAAAGAGGTTAGTTTTGATTAGTTTTGCAACTCCCCCTTCATTTATGCATAATTTCGTTAAGAATCCCAGAAAGCAAAATCATATCGCTTGTCAGATTGTCTGACATTCAAGATGAATTATACACGATTGATGATTTACCTGGAAAAGAAATCAACTGATTCGTTCTCATGATAAAAAGTTTTTAATTATTTTATTTAACTAATATTTTTACAGTAAGAACAAATAATTATTGCTATTTTGTAGTAAAGGGCGTTTTTCATATTGGGAAAATTTGCCTGACTCGGGACGACAATAGTTTGTCATATTCATAGCAACGAGGCCCGAAGCTAGTTTTATTACCAAAACTCCAAATAAATCGGGTTAAAAAAATTATGATTTTTGGAAAAAAAAAACAATTGGATACCGTATTAACAAGATTTTATTCCAAAAATTATTTTTATGTTTTATAGGATGAATCGCCATCTTCACCTTCTCTCTGTGTTTTTTTAATATGAAGTAATGGAAGTGAAGCACATTACTCCCGTGTAATTAGGGTTTTTAAGAAATCGAATCTATGGATGATTTTTTCATCGACCGAAGTTATTACAGAAAAATTTACAAGATTAACTACTTATTTTCATTTCTAGCAACCTACGATTTGAGTATAACAAAAATCCCACAAATTTGTGTACCTTTTGTGGCGATGCGAGTTTCAATTGCGGGATTATATCCCGTGTACAACAGAATTGATTGCTAGGGTATTTTAATTTTTAAAACAAGAGAAAAATTGATGAAACAAGAGTAAAGGTACTGACATCTCGAGTTAGGTTTTTTTTTTATTTTTAGTAATTATTTACTTTACTTGTATTAAAAATTATTTTAGATGTGGAAAAACAAAATTTTAGATGTAAATATGTAATAAACATATTCACATAATTAATTAGCACATATTGTTTGCTTATTATACAGTAACTGTATAATTACAATATAAATGTTTATAATTATTATGTAACTGTAAAATAATACTAAAATTAGATAATTTGTCCATGCTTTGTGTGGGTATAACATATTATTAATCTAGATTATTATTATATTTGATTAAGATGTTATATGTATTCTATTACATATTTTATTATATAAGATGAGTTTTATTTGTGTTTTATGAATCTAAAACTACTAAAATTATATTTTTTTAGTTTATAATATGTTTATGTTTTTATTTAAAAATCAAATTATATCTAAATTATATTTTGGTATGATTATATATTAAAAAATTTGGACTTATATATAATATATTTTTAACCAATAGTTTTGTATCTTTGTCTATTTTTTAAAATTAAGTTTTATTTTTAAATATTAATTTCTTAAATTACCAATTATATATGTGGATGTTGATTAAAACATAAACAAGTCAATAGACATGAAAAAAGTAATAACCATTATTGAAAAACAATACAAATTATTCATTGTAATTTGTCAAACTAAATTAATTACTTAAAACAATTATAAATGTTTTAAATCTAAGTAAAACCATTAAATTGAAATCATACATGGTATTAAATATTTTTTTTCTAAATTTACTACTAATTTAATATATATGATTTATTTTTTTTGTAAATAAATTTATCTTTATAATTATCATGTCACTTTTTATCAATGTCATAATTGTTTTAGCCATGTCGTTTTTAATAACATATAAATATTTTTCATAACTCACTTATATTTTAATGTATAGGAGATTATAATTTTTTAGTCATATTAATTTTTTAATCATATTATTTTTTAATCATATGTAAATATTTTTTTAAATTCATTTATTTTGAAATAAATTTATGTTTTAAATTGTCATGTCATATTTAATTAATTTATTTTTTTTAACATATTTGATTAATTTATTTTAAAAAATAAATTTATTTTTAACATTGAAATGTTATATTTAACTAAACGCTATGTCGTAATTTTTTAGTCATATCGGCTTTTTAATGACATGATATCATTTAAAAAAAAACTCTTTCTTTAAATAAGATAACAAAACTCATATAAATTAATTCAACACTCTTAAAATTTTCATGTAATAATATTTAAGATTTTCATTCATATAAATTAGTAAATAAAATAATTATAAACCATACAGAATTTAAAATGTAAATCCAAAGAAAATAAATAATTACAATGTAAAAAATAAAGGGTCATTGATAAAATAATATTATTTTAAGTTTTTGTTCAAAATATAGCACTGTTAGTTTAAATTTCTAAAAATAATATAAATTTAATATTGAAATATCTTAAAGTTTTTTTTAATAAAGAAAAAATTAAACCTAATTAAAAAAATCTAAATGTAATATTTTAATTATATTTATAATTTATTTATAGTAAATATGTATTTTCAAAAAATAATTTGTGTTATTTTTAAAATTTTAAGTTTAAAATTTTAAATTTAGAATAAAAATTAAAAAATATATTATTTTAAAGTATTAATAAAAATATTAAAACAAATTTTTAACTAACAACACTAAAAAGAATACATAATACACAAATATCTTTTTTTCAAACAAATTCAATCATAAAAAATATCTTATGGAATAACGGGGATTAGAATTTAGTATAACCATTAAAATGTAAAATACTTGATCCATCCTCACCTCAAGTTCCTTGTATTCGGTTTTTGTGAGATTCTATTTGGATAATAATAGCAAAAATATTCGTAAATTTTATAATATTAATTATTAATAAATATAAATTAGATATTTATATAATTTTAATTTTTATTTAAAATTATTTTAATATTGATTTTTGTATATATAAATTTAGGAAATAAAAATAATGTTTTTAAATAAATTTAATAGTATTTTGTTTAGTTAAATAAAATATATTATTTTGTAATTAAATTAATAACAATAATATATAACATAATTATTATAATAATTTAAATCTATTTATATATTTATTTAAAATTTAATATAATAATCACATGTAAAAACAATATTTTTATTAATAATAATTTAGATTAAAATTACATTTTTAAAATATTTTTTAAATGATATATTAAAAATACTACTAGCATTTATTATCTAATAATTCGATCAATTGAAGTCGCTTGATACAATCATTTTAACTTGATTTAAGCCACGATATTTGCCAAAGGCACGTGGCACGAGTAAACCACAGAATAAAAGTCAATATAGATGGCTATAACTTAACAATAATATTTTTTATTTTTAATATATTATTTAAAAAATATTTTAAAAAATATGTAATGTTATTAATTTAACAAAAATATAATTATATACTTAATTTCAAATCAATATATAAATAAATTTAAATTATTAAAATAATTATAATATATATAATTGTTATTAATTTGTTTAACAATCAATATATTTTATTAAATTAATAAAATATTATTAAATTTATAAAAAATAATTATTTTTTGTTTTTAATATACATTTATAAAAATTAATATTAAAAATGATTTTAGATAAAAATTAAAATTATATAATATTTAATTTATATTTATTAATAAATAGCATTATTTTAAGTTTATCTTCTAAATTTAGCACAATAAAACTAAAATTCCCAAAATAGCATAAATTATTATGTAAAAATAATTATTTACCTTAAATAAAATATATATAAAATTAAAATATAATATTTGGGTTCACTTTTTCCAATTTAGGATTTAATTTTTTTTCATTAGAAATAAATTTTCAATTATTTTAGTATTAAATTTGTGCTATTTTTAAAAATTTAAATGAATAGTGCTATATTTAGAATAAAAACTTGAAATGGTGTTATTTTAGTCAATTGCCCTAATTTATTAGTATTTTTGACATCATAGTTTTACTACAACTATGTGAAATGAACATTCTATGAGTCCACGGTCCACATATAGTTGATACTTTTATAATATCTTAATATAAGTCCCTAAAAAGGCTGTAACAGGTTCCATTGATGAATATCTTTTGAGAATGAGCAAGAAGAAAATTGAAGACTCATCATCAGCGTTCTGGGTTTTCGTCAACTTAAGCATTCTTGGTGTTGTCTGTGCTCAAACATGCTTGGAAAATGGTTATTTCAGACCAGACAGTCTTTACGGTATTAACCATCGACTCATCCTTACTTCACTTCCCACAACCGTCTCATCTCAAGATGGTTTCTACGCATCTTCTGTTGGTCAAGATCCGGAGAAGTCTTATGCTTTAGGGATGTGCATCCCTGGTGCTGACTCGAACCTCTGTTCTGCTTGCGTCCAGGCTGCTTCCGATGGTTTGTTACAAAACTGTCGCAATCACACAGAAGCTTTCTGGTGGCATGGCGATAACAAGACCCTCTGTCTCGTTCGCTACTCGAATCGATCCTTCGTTGGATCTCTTGATTTGGATCCTTCTTTAGTTTTAAACAACTCGAGAGAATTCATTGGTTTGAACTTGACGGAACTCGTAGATCGTATGATAGTAACAGCAACATCAACTTCTGATTCTTACGCGGTTGATTCAAAATCACTAACAAATTCTCAAGATGTGTACGCATTGATGCAATGCTCTTCAGACTTATCTTCAGAATATTGTAAGACTTGTCTTCTCCAAAGCTTAAGCAAGTATCAGTCATGTTGCGTTGGAAAGCAAGGAGGCTTTATTTCTCGACCAAGCTGTTATTTCCGGTGGGATCTTTATCCATTCTCTGGAGCTTTTGGTAGAAATACTCTGTCGTCTCCACCTTCATCGCCTCCACTTGTAGATTTGATAGATAAAGGTAAGAACTTGATTTTAAGACAACGGAAGATGATGTGTTTTTTGCATTTTTTGTAATAACCGATGATAGAATCAAGGGTTTCACAGATAAAACACCTTCGATTGGGAAAATTGTGGTAATTGTTACTGTGGTGTCAGTCTTTGTGATCCCTGTTCTGTTTCTTCTGTGGTTTTGTTTTTGGAGGAAGGGAGCATTACAAAGAGCAACTGAACCTGGAAGTGAGTTTTTTTGTTTTTTTAGTTATAATCTCTGTTTTTTTGGTGAAAAAGAGTCTCTAACACTATACCTGTGTTTGCGCAGATGTTACGACTTCAAGCTCACTTCTATTTGACTTTAAGAGTATAGAAGCTGCAACAAATAAGTTTTCAGAGAGTAACAATATTGGTCGAGGTGGATTTGGAGAAGTTTACAAGGTGACAAATTCTTTCATGGAACCAACTTGATGATCAGATTATTGATTGTAAATTTCTTTACCGTTGATGATAGGGTACGTTTCAAGACGGAACAGAACTTGCTGTGAAGAGGTTGTCTAAAACATCAGGACAAGGCAATGAAGAGTTTAAGAATGAAGCTGTTCTTGTAGCTAAGCTTCAACACCGAAATCTTGTTAGGCTCGTTGGATTTTGTGTCCAAGGAGAAGAGAAACTACTTATTTATGAGTTTGTGCCCAACAAAAGCCTTGATTATTTCTTGTTTGGTAAGTTGTAAACATATCAACTTCTCCCTAATGATTTCTTTTTCAGTAATTTTCAGAGTTGTTGTCTATTTGTCTGTGTTTGTTATAGATCCAACGAAGAAATATCTCTTGGATTGGGAAAAACGATTTGAAATCATTGGAGGAATTGGTCGAGGGCTTCTTTATCTTCATCAAGATTCGCGGCTCACAATTATACATCGAGACCTCAAAGCTAGTAATGTTCTCTTAGATTCTGATATGAATCCGAAGATTGCGGATTTTGGCATGGCAAGGATTTTTGGAATGGATCAAACTCAAGCCAACACAAGAAGGATCGTTGGGACATAGTAGATTTCTAACTAATCAAAATCAATACCATATTTACATAATTCACATATCTTTGCTTCTTATATGCCTAAAATTTAATGTTTTATACATGTTTCCAAGTGGTTACATGCCTCCAGAGTACGCCATGCGCGGGCATTTTTCTGTGAAATCCGATGTATACAGCTTTGGAGTTTTAGTTCTCGAGATAATCAGTGGGAAGAGGAATAGCAGCTTCAATAGGTCGGAAGGTTCCATCGACAATTTGGTCTCATATGTAAGTTACTTTGTGGTATTTTAAAGAATTTCTCAATAAATAAAACTAAATTTGAGAAATGTGATCACACACTAACTAAACAATATGGTCACAATCACAGGCTTGGACACTTTGGAAGAATGGTTCAGCATTAGAACTCGTGGATGAATCAATGGGAGCAGACTATCACAAGATTGAAGCGATCAGATGCATAAATATTGGTCTATTATGTGTTCAAGAAGATCCTGCGCAGCGTCCTAGTTTGTCAACAATTATTCTTATTCTCAATAGTGACACAATCTCCTTACCAGTACCTCGACAACCAGGGTTTTTCTTACGAGGCAATATTAATAATCGGAGTCAAGAATCGACTGGTGAGAGATCAAGCGACACAAATCTTTGTTCAGTGGATACTGCAACCCTTACAGATATCTATCCTCGTTGAACATAATTGGTAAGAACACTTGACAACCATAAAAAGTTTTAAATTAAGTTTAAGATCTATACAATATTTTTGGAAGTTTTAAATGCCTTTTCATCTGTTCATTTATAACTATGTAGGAAAAGTTAAATAAGTTAAATAAATCAAATTTAAAGAACAAATCTTCGTATTCATAACCTTTCTATTTTTTTTTAAAATTCTTTCAAATATTTTTGTAGTGTTTTTCCATATTTTGCGTCGTATTAAGAAGGTCTTTTGGTTTCATTCGACTTCTCAAATATTACGGTTTTAGCTTAGTTCTAAGCATTATTAGTAGGTTTTTTTGCATGGTATTGAAGTCATTCTACTCTAGTTCTTTTCAATATTGTAGTTTAAAGAGAACTCGAGTTTATACTCTTAGTATGGAATCAATGGGTCATGTCAGTTGGATTGAAAATGGATATCTAAAATCAGCCTAAATGGTTATGAAAATCATGTGTGAAGATTTTAAACTAATTTTTACTACTAATTATAAAAGTCATAAATGGATTCATACTTAGTGAATGAGGATTTATATGATGTCGTAGGTATTAATAGCACAACACTACGAAAGAGAGATGTTACAACCGCATGAACAACAAAAGAATGAACATAGAAAAGTGCCAAGATGAAGTTTTCTTTGAAGATGTCAATATCCCTTGTAGTATTTGAGCATGACTCAATATGCTAATTTTATTTGGAAAGTGTTAGAACAATTGTTCAAAAGACGAACAAGGCTCGTTTATAGTTGTTATAGAACGAGTTAGTAGATACGAAGTATAAGGATTTTTTTTATCTCAGAGTTCTTCATCAAAGTAAAAAAAATGTGTTCTTAAACTAATACACTTTATTCAAGGAATCTATGTCAGAAGTTTGATTGAATTAATCCATAATATGTGCTTTTATGACCTGCATATATGATTACATTCGTATTTTATACATTTCTATTAGGTTTTTAATAATATTTTAAAACACTTTACTTTGATTTTTAAATGATTTTACATATTTATAGCGTATTAAAATTGTTTGAGTCTCAAGAAAAAAATTAGATAAAAAGGCCCAAAATGAAACAAATTCAGGGTTGTAGGACAAATTAAGACCACTACGAGTTCGGCAATGAATGGAAGACTCCCCTCCACCAAATGAATACCCCCACCAAATGAATGGAAGACTCCCCTCCAAGAAATGAATACCCCCATCTAATTTTGTATTTTCATGTCAAAAATGTAATTTTACATTTATTGTCAAAAACACAATTTCACATTTTTACATTAAAAATATAATTTTGTATTTTTTACTAAAATATGATTTTTATTTTTTATTTTCGACAAAAAATTATTGGTTACTTAATATAAAATATGTGTTTTGAATCATTGTTGATTATACAAAAATAAAATATCAATGAGTTTAATAAGGTATCATTTTTTAAAGCAAAAACCCTTTTAATAAATGAGTTTCAAATAGATACCCATGTAAACCCACTAATATTAATTCTAATAAATGTGTCTAAATGGGTTTTAATTTTTATAACTACCCACTAAAAACCCGTTAAATATAACTCCATTTTAACATCTCTAAATATAATAATAAGAGAAATGTTTCATTAATATTTTAAAAACTTGACAAAATTATAAGCGCATCATATGCATAAATTATTGGATGGAGTTAGAAGTCACTATATGGTAATCAAACTATTGATGCTTATCTTCAAAAAGAAATAAACGCAAAAAAGCATCTGAGAGATGTGTTATTGACCATAGTTGTTTTGATAAGAATCTTGCTAGAAAATATAGTAATGAATGGAAATATAGTAATGCATAGATCACTCTAGTGCGACGCGAAATTGCTGACGCGGAGACGACTCCTATGGCTGAAAGTTCTTCAAAATTATGAAACCTATGGGTGGAAGTTCTTCAAAAGTATGAAAAACATTATTATTTTGTATCTATTATTTTTGTCCAAGTCATTTCGTTTTGTCCAATAGACGAAGGAAAAATAGTACAAATCACTATTTTTGAGACCAATTACTTACTTACCTTGGAAAAAAGGGGCAGACGGATTTGGCCATTTACTACCACTAGAATAGAATTAGATTATGCTCACATTTCACATTATACAATCGTACTAAATTATCGACCGTGTTAAACTCATCGCATCTCAGATCTAAATTTTTCAACAATCTAGATGAGGCCCTCACATCGTGTGGAATCTTCTTTGTTGAGTGGAGCTCACGAGCATCATTGCAAAAAGTGGATGAAAAGCAAATATACGATTGTATGGCATCAGAGGGCGACCTAAATGATCTCAATCTTCGATTTCTATTGCACATTTAACTCTTCATGACTTAGAAAACTTAAAAATCCTATAAATAGACGTTTTTAGGTTTAGACAATAGCAAGAGTCGCCACAGATGAGCCGCGAAGTTTTATAGATGTTTGTTTCTTTCTCAACTTTTGTTCTTAGGGAAAAAAGATGTTATAGTTGTACTCTTTTAAGAGATTTTGGAATCTTTTTGATTTCTCAATAATCATCATGCTATTATCCGATTTCTTTGCTATTGTTTGGTCGATTAGACTTGAGTAGTTTTGTATTTGAATTTAGGGGGTTTCAAAGAGTTTCATGGATTGATTTCTTAGAGTGTTAGATAAGAACAATGTCTTTGAAGGATTCTTGTATGTTTATTCGTTAATGCATGAGCTTGGATAGCTGATCATAGATAGCAGAGACATGAGAATGATTCATCTTTTTCCAATATAGCACTAGGAAAACCAAAAGCCATAAGTTGCGAAAGTTAACCTAATGATTCATTTTTTTCCAATCTAGCATTAGGAAAACCAAAAGCCATAAGTTGCGAAAGTTAACTTATTGGACGCTATGAACTTATCGATCTTGATATTATCCGTTGCTTCACTACACTATAGATTAGTTTGGCATATGTGATTTTTGATTCGAAAGTACAGTAGTTGCACTTTAGTGAATAACTATAGTAAGCAACCTAATTGACTCTCCTTATTTAATGATTTCCATAAGTTGATTTTTGTTCTCTGCCGAACGTCCTTAAGCACCCATCTTTTGTTCTTGATTACTAATGCAAATTGATTATTCACATCACTATTCATCACTCAGAAAAACATTATTTCTTGTTTTAGTTTTATTTTTCTCGATAAGTTCTTTCGAATTGATAGTCTAAATACTAATGCGTTTATTGTGCATTTCCAAAAACTATTAAAAAAAACTCTGAATCATATCAAGTTTTTGACGAAGTTGCAATTTATTGATTTTGTTTCTCTAGTAACTAAGATAAGGATATCGAGTAGACTTCTTTCTCTTGCTTTGTTTTGGTTATTGTACTCTAGAAAACTATAAAATATAAATATATTTTACATCTACTCACGTGTCTTTTAGAAAACATTCAATGGAAGAATAAGATTTCAACCACCCTCTGACCTTGATGATCCATCATATGCTGGAGAAGAGCATACGGTGGAAGACCAAGCACCAGTACTAAATTCAGATGAGCAAATACATACTGAAAATGGTAATCTTCTTTTTGATCAAGTGTTTTGTTAGTTGTAGGATCCTCGTAATGGCGATCATCTGCTAGCACTTGATGATAACATAGCGGACTTATAATCTAAACTAACAATTGGAAGAATGTGATTTGCGTCATCAGCATTTCCAAGATAAACACACAAATTTGCCCTCATCAAAACTGGACACGAAGATCAAACCACAAATCATTACTTTGATCAAGCAAAATCAGTATTTGGTATGGTTACGGAATATCCAATGGACTAGATTGAACTGTTTAAGGAGATTTATAGTACGACCAAGCCAAATTGAGTATATTATGGCTATTTTAAATGCAAATTTTGCCTTTTTTCCTCTAAGAGACACGGAAGACCAATGGCCGAATTTTTTGTCACCTGGAAGATCCAAATCCATTCAATATGTTCACGTTACAACAACTCGATTATTTGGAACTTGGGCACATATTAAACAATTTCTAAAACATCCAAAATGTACCTAAATAGCTTACTTTTTTCCTCCAAATTTTCAAGACACAAGTCATCAAAACTTTTCATATTTGGCCGATTTCCCCCTTAAATGTTTCGTCACCCATTTGTGATTCTTTTCTTGTTTTTTTTAATACCATTGCATATGAGCATATAAAAGCTCATTTTTGTTCACACTGTAAAGTACTGATAACTCTAGTTTTATCCTAAAACATTTTTTGCAAGTGCAAAAAATCTTAGTTATAGTACGTATAAAGAGTTATCATATCCCGAGAGACCTAATATTGTACGGAAAATTCTAAAAATTAAATTAAGCTAAATAAGTAAATAGAATGACAAATGAAATTATTAAGCAAATTGAATGGGAAACTTGTTGAAAAAGAATTTTAATTCAACAAGATAAAAGTTAGACATTGGAAAATTCTCAGATAAATCTGAATTACATACTAGAAAATTGTTAGCATTTTAATAAAGAACAGTTTTCAAACTTGAAACACAATTACAACCAACCAACTTTTGTTGTGAAGTTATCTATGTGTAAACCTTAAAATTCTAAATTTTTTTGTAAATCCAATCAATCTAGACATGTATTAAAATTCAGGTTCGATTCTTCACAAAATCCCTAAGCCAAATTTCGTTGCACTAGGTAAATTTTTCATCTAAGATAGGTCAGGAAATTGATAATACTTTCATATCTATCGATTAAATTAAATTCTAAACTGTAGATAATCAAACTAGAATTAGCGTTTAGAACGATTTAGAAGAATAACTATGTGAGTATCCTAATAATCCATCTAATCTAATAATTTACCTTTGAAAATTCCTACACCTAACAAACAAACTACTCATACATAGGGATTGAAACCAACGTCATGAATGAAAAAGAATGTATAATAGAAATTAATAAAAGATACAAAGGGTTTGAATTCTTCTCTCAGATTAACATATCCCTTGTTTATTTGCTCGCCGCTAGCGGCTGCAGATTTGACTGCGGTATTATATGTTGCTTGTTTGTCTGCTGCCGGCGATTGTAGATGAGGTTGATCGCAGATTTTTAGTCGCACCGCTATTTTACCCAACGGTCAAAAAACTTATAATGCAAAACTTAGTGTCTAACCGCTGTGATTGACCGCATGTAACTGCGACAGCCAAACGAACAGTTGTGGCTGACAAATGAACATGACTATAGTCTCTTAATTATCTCATCAAAATCCCTAAAATAAATTTCTTTATGAGTCTCCAATGAATAAAACCTTTAAATCCTTGACAGCTAAAAATAGATATATTTATAGCTTAAACACGAATTGGGGCATTTGAAGTTTCTCGATAAATCTAGACCACATATGCAATTTCACAAGTCTAGGATCACAGGAGGTGTTGATCGATACTAGACGTGGTGTCGATCACACGAGTGCATAATCATGAGTGAAATTCTGCTTCATGTGCCCTCTTCGTTCAATTTGAATCCAAAATGTCTCGATTTCTCCAAATCATCCAAATTCGTGCAAAAACCTACAAAGCCTCTAAAAGTCTCCAAAAACACTAAAAAACTTGATAAAATGACATATACTATGGTTAAATTTGGTAAAAACCATGATATACCAACTCTTCTAGACTTAGCATTTGCTTGCCCTGAAGCAAAACAAATAACTAAACCCGTGGAAGAGCTTTGAAAACATGGAAACTCACCTTCTCTTTAGAGAACTACAATGACATATCAACTTATAATCCACATGATACAAGACCACTCTAAATCAAACCACCATGTAATTCTCCGTAGGCAATTGCAATTTCCCATATTCAACCCACAAACTCTCAACATTGTCCATAAGTCTTCATCGTTGGGTCTCATCTATGATCTCAATGTCAAGTACCTTCTCGACTCATTCATGTACAATACCATAACAAACAAACCATACAATCTTTTTGGTACTCTTTTTTTTTCTCCAAACTTATCTTTTCTCGTTCTTTTTTTTGTCAAAAGTGTAGACGAATACTATATCACAGAAAATTTTCCTAACCTCGCTTCAAACTTTCATATGCAAGTGGTTTGATATCCATTTGATGGTTTGATTAAGAGTTATGGCAAGACACATTAGGTATGGATTGTGACCATTCGAGATAAGGATAATCTTTTTAGGAATTATTCTTCTATTATTCTTTAATACATGAGATTGGAGTAGATAACAGTAGCTGATCATAGTTAACAAAAACCATGAAAGGTGACGCATCTTTTGTTTAATATAGTGTTAGAAAAGTCAAGTACCTTAGTGATACAAGCCTCGATTCAAGGCTTATATGCGCGTGGGCTGTTTGGAGAAGGTTAGGTGAGAAACTCGACCATAGACTTCTTGGATAGGGGTTTTTGGGTTGGTATTCAATGGAGGGGTGAAATGAACCACACGAGGGGTGATGAACCTCGTGATAAATCACAAACTTAGAGATAGGAGGGCTGGTCTCAACTAGGTTCTAAGCGCACAAGATTCTTAGAGAGAAAACTTGTTGGAAGAAAGTTCTACTTTATTAATATCAAAAATATTGTCAAACTACAATGCTGGAAGGAGCCTTATTAATATGCTCGACAGCTTGACCTTCTAGGATCGACTCAAATAAAGAAAAGGAAAGTTTAAAAAAGTGCACAAATGGAAAAGATACAAAAGTGCATAACCGAAAAAAGGACCTATTCCTAAAATGTTCTTGACTCAAAAATGTAAACAATCTAGATCCTACCCTGCAAAACAGAAAGAGGCATATATTCGAATTGAAACTTACCTTACTTACCTCATGGCCAAGAAATGGAAGGTGGCCGTCCTTGTGGCATGCACGCGCCTTGCTCCTAGTCTTCGACTTGGAGTAGGGTTAGGAATCTTTGGGCCCTGACCTCTCTTGCCACTAAAGCCCAAGTCTCTGAAGTTCCTCAAATTGTTGAGAAGCCTTTGGACTCTACTTTGCACTTCTGGCCCATTGTACTTAGTCGATCTTCCTCTAGGAGCTTGTCGACCCATAAGCTGAACTTGTGGAAGAGTGCTCTTGATCTGCTTCTTGTCATTGCTCCTGGTGGCACTACTGGTGTGGATACTTCCTCTAGATGTATGTCCTGAAGCTGGTAGTTTATCTGGTCTGAGTTTCCTTGTGTAGAAGTTGAAATGCTCGTGCACTCGGCTGGATCGGCTGGATTGTGCGAGGTACTGGCCGGAATGCCTTCAAGACCGGCCAAGTTG
Organism: Pugionium cornutum; assembly: GCA_018901935.1. Taxonomy (NCBI): domain Eukaryota; kingdom Viridiplantae; phylum Streptophyta; class Magnoliopsida; order Brassicales; family Brassicaceae; genus Pugionium; species Pugionium cornutum. The sequence continues at coordinate 32,417,942 of CM032157.1, read as the reverse complement.
ATCCCGGAGTCGGCGGCATCACCAAGGGGACCGACGGTGTCATCCACATCGCCACCAAGTGTACCGGAAGCTTGGGCCTCTCCGCCGGCAATGCTGGTTGGTCTGGTCCTATTGGTCGAGGGTCCGGCGGTACTGCTTGGGCCGGCAGACGTGCCAGATGGCCCGGCTGTCTCGGGCAAGCTTCCTGGTCGGCCAGTCTGGTCTCTTAGCTGGACATACGACCTGATGTCCTCATCACACGGTAAGAACGCTAAGTAGTGATCTTGAAAATAAGATGGTTACACCGAGTTCAAGAATGGATGAATTGAATCACACAAGTTTAGAATGTGAAGCACTCAAGCGAGAAGTATAGATAATAATCGAGAGTAGTCGGGTGTTTTGGAATGTTTTGATTGATTTGACTGTTGTATTTACCACCGTGCTTGGAGCTGTGTTGGGAATTGTAGGAATGCATTATCGTGCTTGAGTAATATTCTTGTTTAGTTGTAATGGTAATGATGAAAGTTGGCATTCTTGTTTAGTTGTAATGGGAATGAAGGTTGACATTCACGGGAACATTTGTGTAATGAAAGTTGACATTAGTTGACATTGTTGTTTAGTTGTAACATTGCTTGTGTTTTAATGTGAATTAAAGTTGTAAATTCAGCAACACCATATCATTACACAAAAGTACCAAACTCGGATACAACCAGATCATATTTCGAGCAAGCGTGTTCGAAAAATATTTCTACTTCACCAAGTAGTTCAGCAAGCAAACATAGTTCCGATAACTCGTCCTCCACTGGTTCCAATGAGTACTGAAGGTTTGCCATATTTTCACTTTTTTTTTATACCAAATTAAGTATATTAGAGCACACACTTTCTCCGTCGAAAGAAATTCTTCAAATTTCTGTCAACGTATATCCGATATCTTCTATGCCACTCTTTTTTGTCCTAATTCCTCCAAATAATTGTAATCTTCTGCTTTTTTCTCATAAAACCACCGAAGTGTATTATGAGTTTCACCGTTCCATCGTTACTGTAGAAAAACACAATACATCAACATTTAGAATAAAATGATCTAATGAAATGCAAAGACCTATCGAATAATGTATTAATCCAGATCATAAACCTGAATAAAAGTCGAAGCCATAAAAATCAAATGGAATTCCCAAACATAAAAAACCAACACAATCGCGGTTACTCACAGGAAACACAAACCCCATCCTAATCGAAACTAGAAGGCAAACTATCCTAATCGGAGGAGATATCCTAATCGAAACATAACACAATCGGAGGAGATATTACAAATTAGGGGTTCAGTAATTGAAAAATGGAAGGTAAACTATCCTAATCGAAACCCCATCCTAATCAAAACCCATCCTAATCGAAACCCATCCTAATCGAAACCCATCCTAATCAAAACCCCATCCTAATCGAAACCCCATCACCGAGACAAATAAAACCCTAAAATCGACTCCCCGACTCCAAATCCATTCAATCGACTCCACTAAACAAACACATTCAATCGAAACCCCATCCTAATCGAAACTCCATCCTAATTGAAACCCCATCCTAATTGAAACCCCATCCTAATCGAAACACCATCACCGAGACAAATGGAACCCTAAAATCGACTCCCCTACTCCAAATCCATTCAATCGACTCTACTAAACAAACCCATTCAATCGAAACTCTATTTCAATCGATTTCCCTAATTGAAATCCCACCGCCAACACAAATCCAAACACAAATGCAAACCCTAAAATTGGCTCCCCTAATCAAAACACATTCAATCGACTACACTACAACCTTTCAATCTAAACCCTAAAATCGACTCCCTTAATCGCAATCCATTCAAACGATTTTGGCTCCAATAGATTTTCCAACAATTGATTTCGTAAATCACATAAAATCGGGTCAAAATCCATTAAAATACGAACTTCAAACTCATTCATTCTGAACCGTGCATAGTCTCTATTTCTCTCTACAATCGATTGCACAACTTTTCCCCAAATCAATTTGACTTGCGAAGAACCCTAAGATATTTGCAATTTTTGTGAAGGTTTCAGGACCTAATACGCGACTTCCAACCCCACGTTTTTTAATTTAACAGCGAGTTAACATCCGTTTAATATATTTAATGGGGTTATTTTCACTTAACGATGTTTTAACATCCGTTAACTGTATTTAACGTTGCGTAACTGGGACTGAATTTTAGTATTTAAACTGTTCAATTTGTAAGTTTTGATGTTTATTGTGTTAGTGATAAATTCTAAAGGTTTAAAGTATCAGTTGCTTTGAGCGTCGAAGTTTTTTATGCGATTTTCCCAAAAAAATTATCATTACCGCAAATAACTCAATCCATAGCGATGAGAAATAAGGAAAAATTTTACTGAAGAAAGATGATAGAATCCCAATCACAACCACTAACATGTATCATGCTTTTTGACTAAAAAGATTTTTTCTTCAAAGTGTACGCGGTGAAATCAGATAACTATTTTTTATTTGTCCCAAGAGAAGTTAAATTCTTGAAAAACATTAAAAAATTCAAAAATAAAAAGATGGTCCACATCGGAGCACGAATTAGAGATCATTATGTTTTATCAACTTCAAACTCATAGTTTAAGAAGATGGTATTAGGTTCCTCAAGATCAATGAACCAATTATTCAAATACCAAGTGAATCCAAAGTTTGGAAAAGAGAGATGTAGGTGAAAAGAGGAGTATTGGCCAAGAATAAAAAAGGAGCAAGATCCTGGTTAAATGGCAAGTTAACACCCAAAATGAATTCTGTTAAGTCTTTTTATATGAGAAATCAACCATATATTATGAATTATTCAAATTTCCGTGCAACTCTATGAAATGAAAATAATTCAGCATCTTGTGATAATTCAAAAAGTTTTAGCAAATTAAAGAGCGCAGAAAAAGATATGAATTGTTTTAGGAGGAATGAAACTTAAAAAATTGATTCAGAAACTTAATGATATCGACCCCTGTCTTATAAGCGGAACAATCGAATCAAATCTAAAGTTGATGAGAGAATTATTAGATTTAAGTAATTTTGATTTTTTGATGATATTTTCGGAAATAAGAAAAAAACTGCGTTTGAAATTTTATGTCATGTGACGAGGATAACTACGAGTGGTGATATATATTCCAGGAAAACGTACCAAACATCTTCATCAAGTTATTATCAAAGAATCAATTCAATTTACTATGTCTAATTGGTTGACAAAATAAATTTTATGGAGACTTTTTGAAATTAAACTTGATTTTAGATTAAATATATACTATATTTATACTCACGTTTTGTATGGGGAAAAATATTCACAAGTTATATAATATTATTTATTTTAAATTTTATTTAAAATTATTTTAATATTAATTTTGTATACATAAATTAAATAAAGAAAAAAATTTATTTTTTTAAGAATTTAATAATATTTTTAGTTAATTTAATAAAATATATTGATTATCTAACTAAATTGATAACAATAATATATATTGTAATTATTTTAATAATTTAAATTTATTTATATATTTATGTGAAATTAATTGTACTGATTATATGTTAATATGATATTTTTGTTAATAGCATGTCAAACTAATGTTATTTTTTAAAATGTTCTATAACTTCTGCAGAGATACTCTATACATTTATCACCTCTAAGTCAACATCTTAGTCAAAGATACATTAACATGTACATTTAAAAATTTTAGATGAACGCATATCTTTGAAATTTGAACCAAAATAATGTTGTTAAATATAAACATAACTTTGAAACAATGGAGGTTATATTTTTCACACAAATATAAAAACATACTTCAAACTAATGTATTTTTTGTAATCATAGAAAATACATAAGTGGTTGAACCAATTTTACTTCCATATCAATTGTGTAAAATTCAATTTTATTTTATTCGTATGAAAATATTAGAATATTAGAATGTTTTATTGAGTCCCAAATAAAAAAAGTAATACTTTTTAAATTTAATGATTATTATTTTACAGCAAAGATTTTTCTTTAACAATTTTGTTCAAATATCATATTTTTAAAATTTTTATTCTAAAAATACCAATACAAATTTTTTCCTCAAAAATAGTAAAAATCCTTATGTAAAAAATATTTATTTATGCTAAATAAATTACAAATAAAAATAAATTATTGTATTCGAATTAAAAATTTAAATTTTTTTTCATTTCTTGTTTTTAGTCATTTTATATTACTTTTATGATATTTTTTACAGAAAACTCATCATAGTATATTTAAAAAATACTTTAAAATGCTGTATTTGTTAAAAAATTTGTAATAAAGTCAACTCAAATATATTCTGCAGCAGTATAAATGTTTTCAATATTATGTATTCTATTTCTTGTAAGAAATTTAAATGTAAGTAATCTCCATATATCTCTATATTTTTGCACATATTTATTTATAACTAACCACCGAAAATTATAAACTATTTTCACATTACATAATACTACAGATTAGGTATAAGGCTCTAATTTATTTTATATCCATGATATTCTACCCCAAAAAAAATTAATTATTATCAACATTGTTAACATAGAATTCCGAAGGTGATCACTATACATGTGGTGTAATATAATTGTAGCTCATCAAGTGTGACGAGACATGTCACAAATGGATGAGCAGTATAGAATATTGTGCAAAACAAAGAATTTGCACAATAAAGTGAACGTTACACAGGTGGTGCAGCAACGAAGAGGTTGTCCAGATGGACGTTTCATAGGTGGTGCAGTATGATAGCAGCTCATGAAATGTGACGAGCCATGTCACAAGTGGATGAGTAGTCAAGATTATTGTGCAAGACAAGACTTTGCAAAATAAGATGGATGTTGCACATGTTGTGCAATAACGAAGGGTTGTCTAGATGGACGTTGTACATGTGGTGCAATCTGATTGGATCTCATCAGGTGTAACGTGGTGCATTCCAAGTGGATGAGTTTTAGAAAATATTGTGCAAGACAAAAATCTGCACAATAAGGAATGACATATTTAGTGAATATTTGAGATTTACTAATTATGGAATTAGGATTTTCTAGGAAGTCATATAAATACTTGTATGATGAAAAACCCTAGGATTAGGTTTTTTGAGGTTCAGAAAAGAGTTAGCTCGTGGGTTAGGTGAACTTGGCGAGTGAACAAAGAGTGTGTGCGACAGGCATCGCACGGGTGAGCTTGGGTAGATTAGGAATCGTTCAGGGACGAGTTAAGGGTGACGTCGTGTAAAGCTGATTAAACAGGTTGTAAGAAACTTGTTTAAGAGATTTATAATAAAAGTTATGGGAGTTTGTACACGTAAATCTCTTTGTTCAATTCGTGTAAAACTGTTCTTCATATTCCAGTTCTTTCAATTGGTATCATATCGGGTCACCGCCAATGGATTTGAAATCTATTAACAGGTTGAGATCTTGTGGAGGAATATGGAGACACTGAAGGAGCTTATTGCTGTTCAGAAACCTCTTATTCTTGGTGAGAATAACTTTGGGCATTGGAAAGTGCGGATGAGACAACGTATTCGGGGAATCAATTAAGATGCATGGACTGCTGTAGAGATGGGATGGGAAGAACCAACCATACTGACCCATGAAGAAGAAAAAGTGCCAAAACCAAAGGAAAGATGGACTGAGGCGGACAAGAGTGCATCGAAATTCAACTACAAGGCATTTATTGAAATTTTCTATGCAATCGACCTTGAACAGTTCAAATTGGTTCAAGGATGTGCAACAGCCAAAGACGCCTACGATATCCTTGTAAACTCTTTTGAACGTACATCTACAATGAAGAGAACAAGGTTAGATTAATTAGTCTCACAGTTTGAGAATCTCCGCATGGATAGTGAGGAATCGATCTCTAGCTTTGGTTCTAAGTTGAGCTCTATTACGAATGATGCCACAGTTTTGGGGAAAGTTTACAAAGACAAAAAAATTGTCAAGAAGATGTTGAGATGCCTACCTGCGAAGTTTAGAATGATCATTCTAAACTGATCATTGGTGATCATTCTAAACTGATCATTGATGCTCATTGAGTAAAAGATTATAAATGAATTATAATGCATGGCATCACTTAGTTTTGGATCGAGTGGATCACTTGGACTCATTTTCGTATCAATTTCTGTCTAAAATTTTGTTAGCGTATAGAAAATTAAGCTAACTTAATGTAGGCATTGGATTCGTGTCAGTCTAAGTTATAAATCAAAAGTTATGGATGATTTAGTGCAGATATGATAAGTTCATCGCCTAGTTAAAATGATCATTTTAAACTAATCATTGGTGCTCATTCAATAAAACCTTATAAATGAAAAATAATGCATGCAATAACGCAGTTTGGGATGGATTAGATTACTTGGACGCTTTGTCGTATCTATTTTTGTCTCAAATTTTGTCATATTATAGAAAAGTGAGCTAGCTTAATATGGTCATTGGATTCGTGTCATTTTAAGCTCTGAATCAAAAGTTACGAACATGTCAAGGTTATCGGCCAATTAAAATGATCATTCTAAACTGATCATTTGGACCTCACAAGGTTGTTCTCAAGATGGCTATGAATACCGATGATATGAAGTTCTCACAATTGTTAGGTATGAACGCTGAAGAGATAGAATTTGCGTCTGAGCAACCTAAAGAAGAAAAGGGGATTACCTTTGCCGTCAATAGAGAAGAGGACCAAATCAAGAAGCTTGAGGAGAACATGAATCAAAAGATCGAGGAGAGCGTGAGCTTGATGGAAAAGAGCTTTAAAAAGGTTCTAAAAAGAATGGAAAGAGGAAAATCCAAGTCGGTTGCATAGGGACAGAGATACGATGTTGACTGTACCTCGAACAGAATGGGGAGAAATGAAAACACCAAGTCAAGCCGAAGACGTGATGATCAATGTCATGAATATGAGGGTTATGGTTACTTCAAATCAGACTGCCCACTTGCTAAGAGAAAAGAACTTAAATGCTTCGAGTGCAAAGGGATTCGACACAGAAAAGCCAAATTTCCAAACCTTAAGAAAGAGAGTGAAAAGCCTCTTTTAAGTTTTAGTGTCACATAATCTGATGAAAGTGATGATGAGAATAATCTGATGATTTTTATTGCATTTGTAGGAGAGGAAGTGGATCACAATGATGAACTTGGATCACAGTTGGGTGTCGCTAAGTAACATCAATTTACAATTGGTCAAGGACAAAGCAATATTGGAAGCAAAGGTCAATATTCTGGAGCTAGAGAGTAGCAACAACCCAAACACGACATAAACTCGTCTTGTGCAAGCAACAAACTTTGTACAAGAGGAACATCCAGCGACGCAAAGGATTCAGATGTTGGAAACAAGGTTGAACGAGATGAATGAGCTACTACACCAAGAAAGAGATAAGAGCAAAGCGCCGGAACACGATCTAACAGAGAGTTACAAAAAGGTTCGAATCCTGAATAAAAGATCTGAGTCGTTGGATCAGATCTTAGCCATGGGAAGATCTCCAAAACACAAATGGGTACTAGGTTACACAGGATATGCAGAGAATGAGGGTTTAAGTTACAAGGGTGATGACACTAACTTGAAGAACTTTGTTAAAGGTACTAGTGCTCAAAGACATGGCAGTGTATTGGAGAAGCATTCCACTGTCAAAAGCTTAGTTGAAGCTGTAAGAGATCCTGCAGTAAGTGGTTACATAGGAGTTAGACAAAAAGGATGCTACCATTATGGAAAGAAGGGGCATGTCAGACAAAAGTGTAGAGCTTGAGCATGCATCAAAAAGGCTTGGGCTGAAGGTTAATGCTATCCAGAATCTAAAAGAGATCGTATGGTGTGGATTGACAAAACAGTATTGTATGAGAAGGTACTCACGACGTTAAATAGGAAAACTGTGTGCAATCTATGTGTGTAACAATAGAATGCACAGGGGAAAGAGAGTCACGATGGCAAGGTAACTCATGTATGTGGATCAAGCCGTGAATTTCCTATGTGGTACTTTGAGAGTAGATGTTCTCGACACATGACGGGAGATCCAACCCTTTTGAAAACGTGGGTCAAAGCAAAAACAAGAAATATGACATTTGGAGATGGAGCTGAAAGGAAAATAGTTTGTGTTGGTGAACGCAACTCAGATACACAACCGTGCTTGAAAAATGTTTACTACGTACAAGTTTTAAAAGCAAATCTAATCAGCGACAATCAACTATGCGACGAAGGTTGGACAATGGAATTCACCAAAAGTGACTGTCAAGCTATAAATGAGCAGGGGCACTCAAAGCTGTTTGGAGTTAGGTCAATTAACAACTACTACATGTAGACTGCATCAGAGTCGTGTCTTTCAACAGTTGAGTCCCAATTAGGCATGTGCCATAGACGACTGGGACAGTTGAATATGCTTCACCTTCAAAAGTTCATTCAGGCACGAGTAACCCAAAAGGCTCCTAAGTTGGATAGCAGAAGAGACAGCGGGTGTGTCACACCTTCAGTAGTAGAAGCTGAGTATATGGGATGCGACAACGGTTGCACACAACTCCTCTAAATGCAACACACGCGTGTTGACTACGGTATGAAATTCCAAATCCCTCTTGTGCATTGTGATACCATGAGTGCAATAAGTATGAAATTAGGTATCACTTTGTTAGGGAATTAGTGGAGGATAAAGTTGTTAAAATTGTTCATGTGGCATATGTGAAACAACTTGTTGATACTTTTGCAAATTCATTGGATTTAACACATTTGTCTCTCTACGAAAAGCTCTTGGTATGTGTGAGATCTAGCAAAGTGTGTATTAGTGAGTATCTCATAAGGGTTGTCATAATCTTGAGTCACGATGTGTTTTACTCCCATTGTATAGATCACCTCCTCAAAATCTCATATCAGCCACTGTTAGTGAAATAGACATTGTGTGCAATGAACTTGTGCAGTAGTGGCGATGATTGTAGATATAAAAAAGGGAAAACGAAAAAGGGGGGGGGGAAAGAAAAGAAAATTGTGTAGAAAAGATAACGCCTAACATGATGGATACTCGGTTTGGCACAAGATGATACCACATTCTGTTCTAAACATGATTACTATCCGGATTGGGCAGGGGAAATTCTTTAGGAATGGAAATATGTTCTTGGCTCAGGTTGCTATCACAATCTCAGTTGAGATAGATCATGATTCAGACCTTTAGAACCTATAATGATGAGTTATATGTTAATAGGTTGCATTGCAAAATGTTTATGGCATTAGTGGTGGTTGGCATGTTGATCCTAAGTTTTCTTTAAATGCACCACATCGTGATGAGAGGAGTGATAATCCCATGGTTTTCCATTGATTACATTTGTGTTGGACTTTCCGTACAGATAGTTGTTCGATAGAGTAGATTTTGTTTTAATAGATTATGTTTTAATAAAAAAAGATCGATTTGTCTTGAGTTTCTTAGATATGACAGCATGATGAATGCACTTAAACTCCATTGAGACCTATTCAAACTGCCCGTGACGTGTTCATTCATATGTCTAAGAGTGAGAAATACAGGAGAATTGAACAGGTGTCACATTATTGTGCAACGCTTTTGTGTATTACTAACCATTTTTATTTTAGTGGTGATGATTTGTGGAGCAGGTATGTTTATCTAGTATTTCGGTTTCCTGCGCATATAAGAGTCAACCCATTCCTCATAAGAATTTTATGCAAATTTATATGATCTTGAGTATAAATTGTAGATCAACATGACATATGTGCGAAGGGAGATTTAGCATCTTAACATGAGGCAAACAGATGCATTGGAAAGGAATTGGGTTCGAACATCAAACAAGTTGTCCATGATTAATGGAAGAGCCCAATTTCTATCAATGATGCTTCAAAGATAGGAATTCGATTTTGGCAAGACAGTTTATGATCAAGTTTGGCTATTGGTGTTGCACCAGACAAAGGAGGACCTGTGCAGTGGACCTTGATCCAAAGCAAATACGTAGTGTGAAACAAGAGTCTGAATCGTCTTCAATACCCAGTCTAGCTGCTGATCTCAAAGCACTTGCTAAATTGGTCCGAAAGGTGCAAGTGCGTGCAAAAGGTACATGTCTCTCTCTACCTTCGGTTTATTTGAGCGTTGTGGTTAATTTTTCTCTATAGAGTGTGCACTCAAGTAGGGGGAGAATACATATGGAGTGGTCACACACGTGCACAACAAGTAGGTGGGATTGAAGAAGAAGAGAGTGCGATGACGAGTACCTGATGGGGAACAAATTCCAAACAATAGGGGGAGTACTCGTTAGGTTGAAATGTTGTGGTGTGCTAGGACAAAATTTTGTTATGATGTTTAGGTGTTGAGGTATATTGGAACTATACCGGGTATTTTGATTCGGAACTGATGTGTCTTAGGATACTAAAATTTACTAGAATCTAATTCAGATCAATGGTTGTGTGTTGGATTGTTCATAACTGGTTGTTTTGAACATTATCCATGTTTAGTTGTGTGTATGTGTGTGCTTGGTCATTTGGTTTGATGCAAGTACATTGCGTGTTACACTTAGACCAAAAGGGGGAGATTGTTAATATAGAAGTGCGAAGGTGATCGCTGCACATGAAATGTAGCTCATGAAGTGCGAAGGAGATTGTTAGCATAGAAGTGCGAAGGTGCAATATGATTGTAGCTCATGAAGTGTGACGATTCATGTCACAAGTGGATGAGCAGTGGAGAATATTGTGCAACACAAAGAATCTACACAATAAGGTGAACGTTACACATGTGGTGCAACAACGAAGAGAATGTCTAGGTGGATGTTGCACATGTGATGCAGTATGATTGGAGCTCATGAAATGTGACGAGCCATGTCATAAGTGGATGAGCAGTGAATACTATTGTGCAAGGAAAGATTCTGTACAATAAGGTGGATGTTGCACAGGTTGTGCACAACAAAGGGTTTTCCAGGGGGATGTTGCACAAGTGGTGCAATATGATTAAAGCTCATGAGGTGTGACGTGGCGCGTCACAAGTGGATGAGCTCTTGAGAATATTGTACAAGACAAGAATCTACACAATAAGTAAGAACATATTTAGTGAATATTGGAGATTTACTAAATATGGAATAGAGTTTCCTAGGGAGTCATATAAATACTTGTATGATGAAAAACCCTAGGATTAGGTTTTCTGAGGTTCACAAAAAGGGGTAGCTCGTGGGTTAGGTGAACTTGGCGAGTGAACAAAGAGTGTGTGCGACAGGCGTCGCAGAGATGAGCTCGGGAAGATTAAGAATCGTTCAGGGGCGAGTCAAAGATGATGATACGAACATGGAAAGCACACAAAAGGAGAATGTCATGGCTACGAATGAACCAATGGAACATGAAGAAGCTCTTGCACTACCAGCCGGACCATTAACCCGAGCCAAGGGTAAGAAACTCAAAAAGGCAATCAGCTGCATGCTCAACAAGGAGAATGCACAACAAATGCACTTGAGCTTGAATGGAGAAGTGCCTATAAGTACTCTGATTTTAGTGCAAGCTCAAGAAAACATATAAATCGGAATGTGATCTATTTGTACTCTTTTTCTCTTATCCAAGTTTTCTCCCATTGGATTTTCTTGGTAAATGAGTTCACTTAAAAATGGTCCAAATTGGCGTCATCAATGGGGGGGGGGGGAGTGTCTATATTCATAGTAAAAATAAGGGTTTATGAAGTCAAAATCTTTGGTCAAGTATTTTCTTGTAAATTCAACCATTTTAATGTTGCAGTCTCCTCCTATTTATGTCTCCTTATAGTATAAATACGGGCTTTCAGTTGTAAACTTCATCATTCAACTTTTCAAATAAGAACAGGTTCTTTTCTTAAGTTTGAGAGTGATTCTCTTTTTAATCTGATTGTTGGTGTGTAATATCCTTCAGTCAACATTTAGTATGCTTGGTTTGTAATATCTAAGCTACTATCTTAGTTAAATCAGTAGTCTTTCCGCAGCTACTGTGTGACCCTTCAATCCACAACCTTTGAACATATTAAATTTTGATTCCTTTTTTTGCAAAGGCTATCTCAACCGCATCCAGAAACTCATTCCTTGGGAGGTTCGCATCATTTGGTATGAGAGCACACTTCTGATCGGTTATCCCTATCCTTAATCTTTCTATCTTTCCATTTTCATCTGCTTAGATTGCATCATCTTGTGTATTGATTTTCATAAGTTGATGAATCGAAAAAAACTTATCCATATAATTGCATTGATGTTTTATCCAATATTACATCAGTTTATCACATCAAAATCAATCCCAACCCATTGCATTTTCACTCAAAAAATAACACACTCGCAACTCTTCGCTTTCCATCAATTTTTTTTAAAACAGGTACTTTTAACATATTTGTTAAGTGTATTTGTAGCTATGTCAGGAGGAAATCAAACTTCACAAGCACCAAACTTGTTAATGGAGGCTCTAGTAGCAAAAATGAAGAAAACACTACAAATAGAGATGGAAGCCATTCATTTGCGGCTTGATGATGTCCAGAACAATAGTAATACTGAAGGAGGTCCAAGGAGAACTCGGAATCCCTTTAGAAATGGCCATAATGAAGAAACAAAAGCCTACTATAGCCGTGGCAGTGAAGGAAGTAGGAGAACCCAAAGGAGCCATATGCATGTAAGAGAAGAAAGGAGTCAGCCTAATGACACCTTAGGAGGTCTTAAACGTAAGATACCATCATTCTATGGCAAAAATGATCTAGACACTTACCTGGAATGGGAGAAGAAGATCGGGCTGGTGTGTGATTGTCAACACTATTCCGAGCTCAACAAGGTCAGCGTAGCTGCTACTTAGTTTTATGAATATGCACTCAGCTGGTGGGATCAACTGGTGACTTCTAGAAGACGTAATGGTGAGTATCCTGTAGAAACATGGGCTGAGATGAAATTTATAATGAGGAAAAGATATGTGCCCAGCCATTACCACCGTGAACTTCACCAAAAGCTAAAGAGACTCAATCAAGTAAGCAGAAGTGTTGAGGACTATTACCAGGAGTTGGAAACCCTCATGATCAGGGCAGATATTTCAAAATATAGAGAAGCTATTATGGCAAGATTTTTAGGAGGACTTAACCGTGATATTCAAGATAGAATGGAGCTAGAACATTATGTGGAGTTAGAGGAAATATTGCACAAAGCTATACTGGTGGAATATCAGCTAAAAAGAAAAAGTTATACTAGGCCAAGCTACATAGCAGCTAACAATAAACCTAGCTACCAAAGGGAAGGAAAGCAGATTGCTAAAGTTGATTCCAAACCTTCAACAACCATTTAAGATGTCAAGGGCAAATCTGAATCTGCTACATCTACTAGAACAAGAGATGTGAAGTGTTTCAAATGCCAAGGAAGAGGACACTATGCGAATGAATGCACCAACAAGAAGATCATGATTCTGTTGGATAATGGTGAAATAGAATCCAAGGAAGAAGAAGTCTTTTCTGATTCTTCAGAAGAGTATCTTGAACCTCTTATGTCAAGAGAATTATTGGTAACAAGAAGAACCCTAAGCGTACAAAACAAAACCAAAGAACATGAGCAAAGAGAGAACCTGTTTCACTCAAGATGCCACGTCCAAGGAAAGGTTTGCAGCATCATTATTGATGGAGGCAGCTGCACTAATATGCCTAGTGAAACTATGGTAAACAAGTTAGGTCTGGAAGTGTTCAAGCACCCAAAGCCGTATAAGCTGCAATGGTTTAATGAGTATGGCGAATTGAAGGTAAGCAGCAGAGTCAAAGTACCTATAACCATTGGAAACTACCAAGATGAGGTCTTTTGTGATGTTTTACCAATGGAAGCTGGCCACATTCTGCTTGGAAGACCATCGAAATTTGATCAAAAGGTCATTCATGATTGTTACACCAACCAACACTCGTTTGAACACAAAGGTAAGAAGATCACACTTGTTCCTATGACACCACAGGAGTTGTACCAAGATCAGCTTGTGTTGGAGCAAAGGAAAATAGCTAGAACTTCATAAGAAACCATAAGGACCAAAAGTGACAGAGGCTATGTGATGAGGTCATCAGCCCAAACCCCGGCCAACTGCCCGGCCCGGCCGGCCCAATGAACACAAAGGCGGCCAAATACGCGCAAAAGGATACATGGGTGTATCTTCATGAATCCAAGCTTAACCAAGAAGCGGCCAGCCAAGACCAAACCTGGCCTATAATCCTGACTCACAGAGGACACGCGACGACATGCAGCTCACCCAAAACAAGGCCAGATCAAGTCATGTACCATACATCAAATTGGAGTTTTCGAAACTTACCATATTTGGAACTTTCCTTATATGAAAGTCTCCAAACGTTTCTTTGGCGACCGGGAGACTTTTTGGTACTTGTAGGAGTTCCCTTAAGCACTTCTAGAAGCTCAAACACGTCTTGGACCAGGCGGGTCCATCCGTGCCTTCAAATGAACCGATTGGAGCCATTTATGGCAAGTGAGATGACCAATTGGTTTAATCACTTGCAAACCAAAACATGGCGTCCAGGAGATATTATTAAGGCCCTAAGGAAGCCCAAAATAAACCTACCATGCACCAGCCACCAGAGGATCAGGCGAATCCCTTTCCTCCAAGACTTGCCATATATGGACCGAAGTGCACTTAATGTGTTCAGATTGCAATATCTCTATTCCTTGCAAATTAGGCACGTATTGAAGACTTTCCAAAGCATCCAGGATGTACCTAGACACCTTACATTCGCCCCAAAGCTCTCAAGATTCAAGCATATACACTTTCCTTGTTGGCCAAACTAGACATTAATGGCCAACAGCCATATATTTTAAATATATGATTTCCTTTTCTCTTTTTAGGTTTAGGACCGTTGCTAAGAGCACTATATAAGCTGAGCACGACCTCATTGTAAAGATAGACCACCATTGAAATAAAAGTTGAATACAAAGTATTTTCTTCAAAGCCTTGTCTTTGAACTTGTTCTTATTCTTTAGAAACTAAGTGTGTGATTCACTTCCTTTCTATTGAAGCCACGGCCAGGTTAGTTTGAGAGATTCAAACTCCCTTGGTTCACCTTTGATCGTGTGATTCGATCAAAACCCCCTCCTTTTAGTTCCCTTGCCCGCTTAAGCCAAGAGAGATTCTCGGTCTTGCGAGTCACGGCCGTACCGCTTGTGAGATTGATATTCAATCTTACATCATTTGGTATGAGGTCATCAGCCCAAACCCCGGCCAACTGCCCGGCCCGGCCGGCCCAATGAACACAAAGGCGGCCAAATACGCGCAAAAGGATACATGGGTGTATCTTCATGAATCCAAGCTTAACCAAGAAGCGGCCAGCCAAGACCAAACCTGGCCTATAATCCTGACTCACAGAGGACACGCGACGACATGCAGCTTACCCAAAACAAGGCCAGATCAAGTCATGTACCATACATCAAATTGGAGTTTTCGAAACTTACCATATTTGGAACTTTCCTTATATGAAAGTCTCCAAACGTTTCTTTGGCGACCGGGAGACTTTTTGGTACTTGTAGGAGTTCCCTTAAGCACTTCTAGAAGCTCAAACACGTCTTGGACCAGGCGGGTCCATCCGTGCCTTCAAATGAACCGATTGGAGCCATTTATGGCAAGTGAGATGACCAATTGGTTTAATCACTTGCAAACCAAAACATGGCGTCCAGGAGATATTATTAAGGCCCTAAGGAAGCCCAAAATAAACCTACCATGCACCAGCCACCAGAGGATCAGGCGAATCCCTTTCCTCCAAGACTTGCCATATATGGACCGAAGTGCACTTAATGTGTTCAGATTGCAATATCTCTATTCCTTGCAAATTAGGCACGTATTGAAGACTTTCCAAAGCATCCAGGATGTACCTAGACACCTTACATTCGCCCCAAAGCTCTCAAGATTCAAGCATATACACTTTCCTTGTTGGCCAAACTAGACATTAATGGCCAACAGCCATATATTTTAAATATATGATTTCCTTTTCTCTTTTTAGGTTTAGGACCGTTGCTAAGAGCACTATATAAGCTCAGCACGACCTCATTGTAAAGATAGACCACCATTGAAATAAAAGTTGAATACAAAGTATTTTCTTCAAAGCCTTGTCTTTGAACTTGTTCTTATTCTTTAGAAACTAAGTGTGTGATTCACTTCCTTTCTATTGAAGCCACGGCCAGGTTAGTTTGAGAGATTCAAACTCCCTTGGTTCACCTTTGATCGTGTGATTCGATCAAAAACCCCTCCTTTTAGTTCCCTTGCCCGCTTAAGCCAAGAGAGATTCTCGGTCTTGCGAGTCACGGCCGTACCGCTTGTGAGATTGATATTCAATCTTACATCATTTGGTATCAGAGCTAAAAGCTCCTATCTCAGGTTGTGTTAATCCAACCTTTATCCTTTATTTTTTATGCTTTTGTTTTGCATTTTTCTTATTTACATCTTATCAAAAAACCAAATAAAAATATTTGTTCTTATTCTTCATTTGCATTGTTTCTTGTTGTTTTTTTTGTTTGCTCTTATATAAATCTAAAACCAACACAAAAAAATTGTATTTCATGTTTACTTAATTTCATTCATCATAAGAAAAAAAAACCAAAAATATAAGCATCACTCATTTTGTTATTTTCGAATTTAGTTATTAGTAAAGTTAAAAAAAGATTCATTGAATATTGTTTTTTCGTCTTAAATTAATTTAAAATATCAAAAACCAAAAAAAAATATTGTCTTTTAGTTTGCTTTAAAGTTAGTTTCCAAAAGAAACAAAAACAAAAACCTCAAAATATTTACTTGTATCGATTTTAATTTTACTACTTATGTGTTAATTTCATATATTCACTAGAGTGTAGTTTCTTTAATTTTTGATTTCGGCCTGATATCTCTTCTTATTGTTGTGCAAGGTACAAAATTTAATGATGGAGAACTATGAAGAAGAAGAAGACACCATGAGCATACCACAAACTGATTGTAGTCTAGACAACGACTATGATCAAAGCCTAACCACCAGCGAGTGTGACTATGCAGAAGAGTCATGGAATCAAGACTATTTGGAGACTGATTTTAGGGAAGAATCAGATGAAGAAAACCTTGAACCAGAACCACTGGACTATGACCAAGACTTGTCCGACGTAGATGATTCTAATGGATATGGGACATGGCATGAAGACTATTCAGAATATCATTTTGACAATGAAACAGAAGTTGAAGAACTCAAACCAGAGCCACCAGACTACTATTCCACTGACGGAAGCTGGCCAAAGAAAATTACGCCTCGCCACTTCGTTGTGTCAAGCCGAGTGCCAACCTACACCACTCCAACTAGATCAAGAAATCAGACCAGTAAGGTATATATTTACAATTCCAAATCTCTAACCTTTTCAGGGTATAACAAGGATCCAGATGAATACCTCCGATGGGAAACCAACATGAAACAATGGCTGCGCTCAAACAACATCCCCAAAGAAGAGAAGCTCTCATATGCTGTTGATATGCTCGTTGGAGATGCCTACAATTGGTGGTTGAAGGAAAATGCACGGACCTTCTACAACAAACCAGTCCTTGATTGGGGAGACCTTAAGGCACGAATGTATAGGGAGTTTGTGAAGAAGTACCAAACACGCAGAAACATCACCACACAACTTATGCACCCAACAGCATCAAGGAGTGAGATGTCTACACCAAACATGCAGCCCTTTCATAAGCCCAAGCTTGCCTACTGCTCTGAGCAGAACAACGTGTTTTCAAACACCTTAGAAGGACAAAAGGTAGCTAAGCCGATGGTCAAACCAAAAATTGACCAGCAAGTTCAAAAGCCTCAAGCCATAGCACACATGAAACCATCAAAGCCATTGCTTGGAATACACGTCAAGGAAACGCCAGGTAAGTCCTCTAACAATGTGAAAACAGATGAAATTATATGCTATAGATGTCAAGAAAGAGGACACTTTGCTAAGACATGCCCAACTAGACAACTAATAACAAGCTTACAAGTAGAACTCAAAAATATTAAGCCTAAAAGTGTTAAGGCAATGAAGGAGCTTCAATTTGAAATTTCCAGTACTAGCATAATGCACTTGTCTTTGCCAAAAGTTGTTGAAACAGGTGTAACAAAGCAAGGATTCAACAAAGATCAAGAAGACCCACCTCCTACATTAAACCGATGTTCGGAATCAAGAGGAGACCATGGAGAACCCAACACCTTGGAGGCAAAGCAAAGCAACCAGCTGCAATGGAAAGGAGTAATTTCTTCCTTTCTTATCAGGGAGCAACCGCCAGATGCACCATGGCCACATCCGAACCATATAAGGGCCATAAACCAAGGTAATGCCCTAAACCCACAAGTAAATCATGGTATTAACTTGCCTTCTCTATGTGCAGGCCAAAATGTTTTGAGGGCAAAACATTTCGAAGGGGGAGGGTATGATGAGGTCATCGGCACAACCCTCGGCCAACTGCCCGGCCCAGCCGGCCCAAGAAACACAAAGGCGGCCAAATACGCGCAAAAGGATACATGGGTGTATCTTCATGAATCCAAGCTTAACCAAGAAGCATCCAGCCAACAAAAAACCTGGCCTATAATCCTGACTCACATAGGACACGCGGCGACATGGAGCTCACCCCAAACAAGGCCAGAACAAGTCATGCACCATACATCAAATTGGAGTTTTCGAAACTTACCATATTTGGAACTTTCCTTATATGAAAGTCTCCAAACGTTTCTTTGGCGACCAGTAGACTTTGGTACTTCTAGGAGCTCCCTTAAGCACTTCTAGAAGCTTAAACACGGATTGGACCAGGCGGGGCCATCCGTGCCTACAAATGAACCGATTGGAGCCGTTTATGGCAAGTGAGATGGCACTCTGGTTTAGTCACTTGCAAACCAAAACATGGCGTCCAGGAGATATTATTAAGGCCCTAAGGAAGCCCAAAATAAATCTACCATGCACCACCCACCAGAGGATCAGGCGAATCCCTTTCCTCCAAGACTTTCCATATATGGACCAAAGTGCACTTAATGTGTTCAGATTGCAATATCTCTATTCCTTGCAAATTGGGCACGTATTGAAGACTTTCCAAAGCATCCAGGATGTACCTAGACACCTTAAATTCGCCCCAAAGCTCTCAAGATTCAAGCATATACACTTTCCTTGTTGGCTAAACTAGACATTAATGGCCAACAGCCATATATTTTAAATATATGATTTCCTTTTCTCTTTTTTAGGTTTAGGACCGTTGCTAAGAGCACTATATAAGCTCAGCACGACCTCATTGTAAAGATAGACCACCATTGAAATAAAACTTGAATACAAAGTATTTTCTTCAAAGCCTTGTCTTTGAACTTGTTCTTATTCTTTAGAAACTAAGTGTGTGATTCACTTCCTTTCTATTGAAGCCACGGCCAGGTTAGTTTGAGAGATTCAAACTCCCTTGGTTCACCTTTGATCGTGTGATTCGATCAAAACCCCCTCCTTTTAGTTCCCTTGCCCGCTTAAGCCAAGAGAGATTCTCGGTCTTGCGAGTCACGGCCGTACCGCTTGTGAGATTGATATTCAATCTTACATCACTATGAGAACAAGAACAAAAAGCACTCAAGTTTTTTTGTGAGAACTGGTGGAGTTAAGAAGACTCTCTTCTCACAACAAACTATTCTTTTGTTTATCTATAAGGAAGCTCTTATGAGCTTAACTAACATTGCACCGGTATTACCGAGGGAAGTAACTTGTATTTTGCAGGATTATGAAGATGTCTTTTCAGAAGACAATCCAAAATGGCTACCACCCATCAGAGACATTGAACATCAGCTTGATTTTGTACCTGGAGCCTCACTACCAAATAGACCAGCTTATACAAGCTATCCAGTTGAGACTAAGGAGCTGCAAAGACATGTTAATGAGCTAATGGAGAAGGGCTACATCAGGGAGAGCATGAGTCCTTGTGCTGTGCCAATTCTACTTATGCCAAAGAAAGATGGCAGCTAGCACATGTGTGTTGATTGTAGAGCAATCAACAACATTACGGTAAAGTATCGCCATCCAATCCCTAGGTTAGATGACATGCTTGATGAATTGCATAGTTCATGAATATTTTCTAAGATAGATCTTAAGAGTGGGAACCATCAAATACGCATGAAGGAAGGGGATGAATGGAAAACTGAATTTTAAACTAAGCATGGCTTATATGAATGGGTAGTCATGCCATTTGGGTTAACAAACAAACCTAGTATTTTCATGAGGTTGATGAATCATGTTCATAGAACATTCCTAGGAGTTTTTGTTGTAGTATACTTTGATGACATCTTAATCTACAACAAGAATCTAGAAGAGCATGCTAGTCATTTGACATCGGTTCTAAGTGTTCTTAGAAAAGAAAAACTATATGCCAATCTTAAAAAATGCACTTTTTGTACAGATAATATTGTGTTCCTACGCTTTGTTATAAGTGCAGTTGGTATTAAGGTTGATGTGGAGAAAGTCAAAGCTATTAAGGAATGGCCAAGTCCAAAAACAGTAGGGGAAATGAGAAGTTTACATGGACTAGATGGCTTCTATAGACGATTTGTCCAGGATTTTAGCACTATTGCTGATGAGGACACCAAATCGTCTGGCCGGCCAGAAGATCTAAATGACCGACCAGAAGGCCTGCCCAAGACAGCATGGCCATTTGGCGCGTCTGCCGGGCCAAGCGGTAGAGCCGGCCCTACGATCAGCCGGGTCGGGCCGACCAACTTCGCAGGCGAAGAGGCCTAAGCCTCTGGCCCAACTGGCGGCGACGTGACTAACACCGCCAGCCCAGCTAGCGACGCCGCCAGCCCACCAATCGATCTGGCCGGCTCCGATTTCAAATTGGCCAGCTCTACGCATGGCCCAGCCGGCTCAAGCGATCACACAACCATTTTCACCTCTACATAAAGAGACTCGGATCAAATCAGGTACCAGGTTCAAGGCATGAGCCTAGATGAAATATCTACACCAGTGGTGCCACATGAGCCATGACAAGGAGCAGAACAAGGGCATTCTTGCACAAGTTCAGCTTGTGGGTAGAGAAGTTCTTAGAAGACTAACGGCAAGGAGCATTGGGCCAAGAGTACAAGGATGAATTCAAGGGCTTCTCAACATCTCAAAAGACTTCAGATACTTGGGCTCTCGTGGCAAAAGAGGTCAAAGCCCAACACTTCATAACCCTACTTCAAATTGAAGATTGAGCGTGTGTAACAACGGTCGGCCACATTCCATTTTTTGGTCGAATGGTAAATTTTCAATTATATATTTTCTTTTTTTGTTTTGTAGAGTATGAATTAGTAGTTTTCTATTTATTAAGTCAAAAATATTTAAGTAGATGTCCTTTTTCGATTATTCTCTTTTGTAATCTTTCCTTAATACACTTTTGTATTTTTTTCTTTTCTTTTTGGGTCGATCCTAGAATGTCAAAACTGCTGAGCATATTAATAAGACTCCTTTCATCATTGTACTTCGACAAGTTTTTGATTATTAATAAAATAGCACTTTTTCCTAGAGTTTTACTCACAAAACTCTATCACTTAAAACCTTACCTTCCTAGCTTCTAAGATTGTGATTTATCACGAAGCTTTCCATCCCTCGTGTAGTTCAGCTCACCCCACCACCCAATATCCACCAGAAAACCATATCTCAGAAGCCTATGGCCGAGTTTCTCGCCTAATCTTCTCCAACCAGCCTGCGAGTGTTACGGCCTTGATTCAAGACTTGTATCATTTTAGTATCAGAGCTTAAACTCCTAAAACCAGGTTGTTTCTATCCTTTATTTCAGTCTTTATTCAGCTTCGTGCATTAGTTTAGTTCCATTCAAAAAATCAAAAAAATATCACCTAAAAATCAAACCGAGTTTAACTTATCTCCTATGTGCATAATTCTTTTTATTGCATCTTTGTTTTTCATTTTTGCTAAAGCATATTTACATTAATCTTAGGTTAAAAATCGAAAATTTAAAAGAAAATTACCAAAAAATCAAAAAAAATTTGGTCAAAAGTATCTAGGAGATTTGCATCATTGATTGTTAGATTTGCATAATTAATTGTTTTTTCTTTTGTTAGATATTTCCTTTTTTCTACTTTTGTCTTTTCTTTAAATTTGCGCTACTATAAAACCCTCTCCTAAAGAATTTTTAAGAGAAACTAACCCTATTTTTCTTGTAGCAAGCGATAACTGAAGGAGGAAATCAAGATGCCACTGAGGCTATGATGGCCATGTTCATCACACTCCAAACCTAACTTGCATCAATAGGCGAGAGGCTGTAGCGTATGGAAAGACCGGTGAGATTCTAGGCCATAAGGCACGTGAGGGCTGGCCAAGACCCTGCTGAAGGTCCTGACCACTCAAGGACACGACAAGAGCAGGAGGAGCCCCACACGGATGAAGATGAGGGCCGACAGCCTCACGGCTATCACCCTAGGCCGAGAGGACCTCCATGACAACCAGAAGAAGAGGGCAATGGCTACGAGCCATATGGCCACCACCAGAGACCAAAAATGCCCCCTAGACATCATGAGGATGGAGATGACTATGTCTACCACCGGGTAAACAATCATGACGTCAAACTAACACCTCCAAGTTTTGTAGGAAAAGTAGATCCCGAGGCCTATATAGATTGGGAATGGAGAATGGATCACATCTTTGACCACTACAACCAACCAGGCCCTAGGAGACCATCAGGTCGTACATCCAGCCAGGAGACCAGACTGGCCGACCAGGAAGCTTGTCCGAGACAGCAGGACCATCTGGCGCGCCTGCCGGACCAGACAGTACCGCCGGGCCTTCGACCTATAGGACCAGACCGGTCAACATTGCCGGCGGAGAGGCCCAAGCTTCCGGCACACTTGGTGGGGACGTGAATTACACCGTTGGTCCCTCTGATGACACCGCCGACTCCGGGATCAATGTGGCCGGTCCTGAAGTCATTCCGGCCATTACTGCGCACAATCCAGCCGGTACAGCCAATCCAGCCGAGTACACGCGCATTTCCACTTCTACACAAGAGGACTCGGACCAAATGAGCTACCAGCTCCAGGACATGCACTTAGAGGAAGTATCTACACCAGTGGTACCTCCAGGAGCAATGACAAGAAGCAGATCAAGAGCACTCTTCCACAAATTCAGCTTATGGGTCGACAAGCTCCTAGAGGAAGAGCAGCTAAGGACAATGGGCCAGAAGAGCAAATTAGAGTCCAAAGGCTTCTCAACAACACAAGGAACATCAGAGACTTGGGCTTTAGTGGCAAGAGAGGTCAAGGCCCAAAGATATTTAACCCTACTCCAAGTCGAAGACTAGGAGCAAGGCGCGTGCATGCCACAAGGACGGCCACCTTCCATTTCTTGGCCGTGAGGTGAGTTAAGGTAAGTTTACATTCAAATATATGCCTCTTTCTGTTTTGCAGGGTAGGATCTAGTTGCTTTACATTTTTGAGTCAAGAACATTTTAGGAATATGTCCTTTTTCGGTTATACACTTTTGTATTTTTTCCTTTTGTGCACTTTTGTAAACTTTCCTTTTCTTTATTTGTGTCGACCCTAGAAGGTCAAGCTGTCGAGCATATTAATAAGGCTCCTTCCAGCATTGTAGTTCGACAACCTTTTTGATTATTAATAAAGTAGAACTTTTTCCCTACAAGTTTTCTCTCTAAGAATCTTGTGCGCTTAGAACCTAGTTGAGACCAGCCATCCTAGCTCTAAGTTTGTGATTTATCATGAGGTTCACCACCCCTCGTGTGGTTCACTTCACCCTTCCATCGTTTACCAACCAGAAAACCCCTATCCAGAAGCCTAAGGTTGAGTTTCTCACCTAATCTTCTACAAACAGCCCACGCGCATACATCCTTGAATCAAGGCTTGTATCATTTTGGTATCAGAGACAGGTTGTTTCTATCCTTTTGCTTGTCTTATTTCTAGTTCTTGCATTAGTTTAAGTCGTATTTAAGAAAAATAAAAAAAAACAACATCAAACCCCAAACCGAGTGCATCTAGCCTCCTACGTGTATCACTAGGGTTTAGATTCACTTTTGCATTGTCTTTCACGTTTTCCTTTTGTTTAATTCATATTTCCATTAATTTTAAGTTAAATAAAAAAAGAAAAGAAAAGAAAAAGGAAAGAAAAGAGAATAGGAAAATACCCAAGATATTTCGAATTGGACAGCTAGCACAAGTTGTCTAGGAAGTTTCCTTTTTCTCTTGTAGTCGAATTTCCTTTCCTTAAGATTTTTCCTTTTTGCATTTTTTTCAACCCCATATAAAAAGAAAACCCTCCTAATAATTTAGGAGGACCCTAATTGTCTTCTTTCTTTGTAGCACACCATGGGAGAAGAGAATAGAGACGCAGCTGAAGCCATGATGGCCATGTTCACCACACTCCAAACACAACTCGCATCCATAGGCGAGAGGTTGGAGCGCGTGGAGAGACCAGTAAGATTCCAGGCCATAAGGCACGTGAGAGCTGAGCCAGATCGTCCTGAGGGTCCTGAGTACCTTAGGACACGGCACGAACAGGAGGAGCCCCAGCCAGATGGAGATGAGGACACGCAACCTCATAACTATCACCATAGGCCGAGAGGACCTCCACGACAACCAGAGGCAGAAGATGATGGCTTTGAGCCATATGGTCTTCACCAGAGACCAAGAATGCCTCCTAGACGTCATGAGGATGGAGATGAACACACCTACAACCGGGTAATTCATCCTGATGTTAAACTAACTCCTCCAAGTTTTGCAGGAAAAGTAGACCCGAGGCTTACCTAGATTGGGTGAAGCGAATGGATCATATCTTTGATCACTACAACGAACCAGGACCTAGGAGAGTCTCAATGGCAGTAGCACAACTCACGGACAATGCCCTCATCTGGTGGGATCGTGAGGTATCTGACAGAAGGAGGAAGAGAATGAGACCCGTAGACTCATGGGTCGACATGAAAGACCTCATGCGACAAAAGTTTGTTCCACCTTACTTTCATAGGGATTTGCAACGTCGTTTTCGTACTCTTAAGCAAGGTACCAGATCAGTAGAAGAATACTATGAAGAGTTCGAGAAGTTAAGGAACAGATTGGAGCTCAATGATGATGAAGAAGCATTGATGGCACAATTCTTGGATGGACTCCAAGAAAGGATCAGGTGCAAGGTGGAAAGGCAAATCTACAACGACTTCAAAGACTTGTTCCACCTATCTGTGCAAGCTGAGCAGCACATCAAACGTAAGAGCCAATACATCCGCAGCAAGCCTAAGACACCTTGGGCACCAAGCAACATGCCCAGGGCCGTGGACAAAGGCAAAAGCATAGAGATCGAGTCAAGGTTCAAGAGCAAGCCTCCTGAACCCACCCGTGACCAGAGAGAGCCTGGTAAGTCTTCTAACCCTCAAAGATCACGTGACATCACTTGTTTCAAGTGTAGGGGTCGTGGACACATCTCAAGGGAGTGCCCAAACAACCAGGTCATGCTGATTACGGAGGCTGGAGAGTATGAGTCCCAAGATGAAGAGGACTATGAGCCAGAAGGAGAATACGGTGACATTGAGTACCCTGATGTGGGGAAAGTGCTGGTCACTAGATGCATCCTTAGTGCAATGGTGGATCCTTCAGAGACCATCCAAAGGGAGAACATCTTCCACAGCCGTTGCACCATCAAGGGCAAGGTATGTAACCTCATCATAGATGGTGGTTCTTGCACTAACGTTGCTAGTGCGTATATGGTTGATAAGCTAGGTCTAGAGAAGACACGGCATCCTCGACCATACAGACTGAGATAGCTCGATGACAAAGTGGAGCTAAAGATCCATGAACAAGTCATTGTACCATTCAGTGTGGGCAAGTACCAGGATCAAGTCGTGTGCAACATGGTGTCCATGCAAGCTGGCCATCTTCTACTAGGAAGACCATGGCAGTTTGACAAAGAGACCAGGCATGATGGCCAAACCAATCTCTACACCTTCGTGCATGACAAGAGAAAGGTCAGCCTAGCTCCTCTTACACCTGCCCAAGTACATGAGCTACAACTCCAAATGAGTAAGGAAAAGAAACTTATCAAGTCTAATTTTCTTATTCAACCAAGTCATGTCCGGAGAGCTTTAGCCTCGAAGGATTTAATGTTACTAATGGTTTTCAAGGAAGTGTTGAGTATAGAACAGGGACAGGTAGAGCTACCTCCTGAAGTGGCGACTCTCCTCAACAAATTCCAGGATGTATTTCCAGAGGAGATACCAGCAGGCTTGCCTCCTTTACGTGGCATAGAACACCAGATTGATCTAGTTCCCGGAGCAGCCCTGCCCAACCGGCCAGCCTACTGGATGAGTCCAGAGGAGTCCAAGGAGCTTGAGAAGCAAGTCAAGGAGCTCCTGGAGAAGGGATATGTTCGAGAGAGCCTCAGTCCATGTGCTGTACCAGTGCTACTAGTGCCCAAGAAGGATGAGACTTGGCGCATGTGCGTGGACTGCTGAGCAATCAACAACATCACAGTCAAGTATAGGCATCCAATACCACGACTGGATGACATGCTAGATGAGCTGAGTGGAGCCACGGTCTTCTCCAAGATAGACCTCAAAAGTGGATACCACCAGGTAAGAATGAAGGAAGGTGATGAGTGGAAGACTGCTTTCAAGACAAAGCAAGGGCTCCACGGGTGGACAGTCATGCCATTTGGCTTGGCTAATGCCCCAAGCACCTTCATGCGCCTTATGAACCAAGTTCTTAGGGCGTACATCAGTAAGTTCGTAGTAGTTTACTTTGATGACATTTTGGTTTATAGTAAATGCCTACGGGAACACCTCACACATCTTGAGATGGTACTTAAAACCCTTCGACAAGAAGAGCTTATGCCAATCTCAAGAAGTGCACCTTTTGTACTGATAATCTTGTCTTTTTAGGTTTTGTTGTGAGTTCACAGGGCCTACAGGTCGATGAAGAGAAGATTCGAGCCATACAAGAATGGCCAACACCAGGAAACATCAGCCAAGTAAGGAGCTTCCACGGACTGGCCAGCTTCTATAGGAGATTCGTGTCCAACTTCAGCAGTATTGCCTCACCACTGACGGCAGTAGTGAAGAAGAACATGGGATTCAGCTGGGGAGAAGCTCAGGAGAAGGCATTCCAGGCCTTGAAGGACAGCCTTACACACGAACCAGTGCTAGTCCTTCCCGACTTCAACAAGACGCTTGAAGTGGAGTGTGATGCCTCTGGAATAGGCATAGGAGCAGTGCTAACCAAGGAGGGAGACCAGTGGCATACTTCAGTGAGAAGCTAGGTGGTGCCTCACTGAACTACCCCACTTCTGACAAGGAGCTCTATGCCCTTGTC
>CM032157.1:32184823-32390215 GCA_018901935.1 Pugionium cornutum | reverse complement strand
TTTAGTGCAGACATGTCAAGTTGATCGGTTAGTTAAAATTATCATTCTAGCCTGATCATTGGTGCTCATTAAGTAAAGGCTTATAAATGAAGAATAATGCATGGCATCACACAGTGTGGGATGGACTAGATTACTTGGATAGTTTGTTGTATCTATTTATGTCTCAAATTTTGTCACTGTATAGAAAACTGAGCTAGCTTAACATTTGCATTGGATTCGTGTCATCCTAAGCTCTAAATCACAAGTTATGGACGATTTAGTGCGGACATGTCAACTTGATCGGCTAGTTAAACATATCATTATAAACTGATCATTGGTGCTCATTGAGTAAAGGTTTATAAATGAAGCATAATGAATGGCATCACGCAGTTTGGGATAGATTGGATTACTTGGACGCTTTTTCGTATCTAGTTCTGTCTCAAAGTTTGTCACAATATAGAAAATTCGATTCAAAGTTTAACGTGGATATTCGATTCATATCGTTCTGAGCTATAAATCAAAAGTTATGGACGATTTAGTTTAGACATATCAAGTTGATTGGCCAGTTAAAGTGATCATTCTAAACTGGTCATTGGTACTCACTGAGTAAAAGCGTATAAATGAAGCATAATGCATGGCATCACACAGTTTGGGATAGATTGGATTACTTAGACGCTTTGGCGTATCTAGTTTTGTCTTAAATTTTTTCACAATATAGAAAATTTTAACTTACTTAACGTGGGCATTGGGTTCGTGTTGTTTGAGCTATAAATCAAAAGTTATGGACGATTTAGTGCTAACATGTCAAGTTGATCGTCCAGTTAAAATGATCATTCTAAACTGATCATTGGTGCTCATTGAGTAAAGGCTTATAAGTGAAGAATAATGCACGGTATCACGCAGTGTGGGATGGACTGAATTACTTGGAGGGTTTGTCGTATCTATTTATGTCTCAAATTTTGTCACAATATAGAAAATTGAGGTAGCTTGACGTGGGCATTTGATTCTTGTCATTCGAGATCTAAAAAAAAATTATGGATGATTTAATGTGGATTTATCAAATCGATCGGCCAGTTAAAGTCATCAATCTAAACTGATCATTGGTGCTCATTGACTAAAGGCTTATAAATGAAGTATAATGCATGGCATCATGCAGTTTGGGATAGTTAGATTACTTGGACGCTTTGTCGTATCTAGTTTTCTTACAAATTTTGCCACAATATATAAAATTGAAATAGCTTGGCGTGAGCATTGGATTTATGTCATTCTGAGCTCTAAGTCAAAAGTTATGGACGATTTAGTGTGGACATGTCAAGTTGATTGGCTAATTAAAGTGATCTTTCTAAAATGATCATTGGTCCTCATTGACTAAAGGCTTATAAATAAAGTATATTGCATGACATCACGTAGTCTGGGATAGATTGGATTACTTGGACGTATTGTCGTATCTTGTTCTGTCTCAAATATTGTCACGGTATAGAAAATTGAACTAGCATAATATGGGCAATTGATTCATGTCATTCTAAAATATAAATCAAAAGTTATGAACGTTATTGTGGAGACATGTCATATTGATCGGCCTGTTAAAATAATTATTCTAAACTAATTGTTTCTGCTTATTGAGTGAAAGTTTATAAATGAAGAATAATGCATGGCATCAGGCATCTTTGGATGGACTGCATTACTTGTACGCTTTGTTGTAACTATTTTGTCTCAGATTTTGTCACAATATATAATATTTAGCTAGTTTAAAGAGGGCATTGGATTCGGGTCATTCTGAGCTCTAAATCAAAAGTTACGGACAATTTAGTGCATACATGTCAAGTTGATTTGCCAGTTAAAATGATCATTCTAAATTAATCATTGGTCCACATTGAGTAAAGGCTTATAAATGAAGCATAATGGATGG
This sequence comes from Pugionium cornutum, assembly GCA_018901935.1. NCBI lineage: Eukaryota > Viridiplantae > Streptophyta > Magnoliopsida > Brassicales > Brassicaceae > Pugionium > Pugionium cornutum. The sequence goes on along the minus strand of CM032157.1, from coordinate 32,388,327 downwards.
CATCATACAGTTTTGTATAGATTGGATTACTTGGATGTTTTGTCGTATATAGTGCGGTCTCAAACTTTGTCACAATATAGAAAATTGAACTAGCTTAATGTGGGCATTGGATTTGTGTCATTCCGAGCTATGAATCAAAAGTTATGGATGATTTCGTGCAGCTATGTATCATTGAGTAAAAGCTTATAAAAGAAGCATAATGCATGGCATCACACAGTTTTTGATAGATTTGATTACTTGGATGCTTTTTCGTCTCTATTTCTCTCTCAAATTTTGTCAAAATATATAAAATTGAGCTACCTTATCGTGGGCATTGGATTCGTTTAATTCCGAGCTCTAAATGAAAAGTTATAGACGATTTCGTGCGGACATGTCATGTTGATGGGCTAGTTAAAGTGATCATTCTAAACTGAGCATTGGTGCTCATTGAGTAAAGGCTTATAAATGAAGCATAATTGATGACATCACACAGTTTGGGTTATATATGATTACTTGGATGCTTTGCTGTATCTAGTTCTGTTTCATATTTTTTCACAATATAGAATATTAAACTTGCTTAATGTTGGCATTGGATTCGTGTCATTCTCAGCTATAAATCAAAAATTTATGGATGATTTACTGCAGAAATGTCAAGTTCATCGATCCGTTAAAATGATCATTCTAAACTGATCGTTGGTTCTCATTTTGTAGATGCTTATAAATGAACAATTATGTATGGCATCACACAATTTTGGATAGATTTGAATACTTGGATGCTTTGTCGTATCTATTTATATCTCAAATTTTGTGACAATATAGAAAATTGAGGTACCTTAATGTGGGCATTGGATTCATGTCATTCAAAGCTTTAAATCAAAAATAACAGACGATTTAGTTCGGACATGTCAAATTGAGTGGCCAGTTAAAATGATAATTCTAAACAGATCATTGGTGCTCATTAAGTTAAGGCTTATAAATGAAGCATAAAGCATGATATCAAGTAGTTTGGATAGATTGGATTACTTGGACGCTTTGTTGAATCTAGTTCTGTTTCAAATTTTGTCACAATATAGAAAGTTGAACTTGTTTAATGTTGGCATTGGATTCGTGTTATTCTCACCTATAAATCGAAACGTTATGGACGATTTACTGTAGAAATGTCAAGTTGATCGATCAGTTAAAATGATCATTCTAAACTGATCGTTGGTTCTCATTGTGTAGATGCTTATAAATGAACAATTATGTATGGCATCACCCAATTTTGGATAGATTTGAATACTTGGATGCTTTGTCGTATCTATTTATATCTCAAATTTTGTGACAATATAGAAAATTGAGGTACCTTAATGTGGGCATTGGATTCATGTCATTCAAAGCTTTAAATCAAAAATAACAGACGATTTAGTTCGGACATGTCAAATTGAGTGGCCAGTTAAAATGATAATTCTAAACAGATCATTGGTACTCATTAAGTTAAGGCTTATAAATGAAGCATAAAGCATGATATCAAGTAGTTTGGATAGATTGGATTACTTGGACGCTTTGTTGAATCTAGTTCTGTTTCAAATTTTGTCACAATATAGAAAGTTGAACTTGTTTAATGTTGGCATTGGATTCGTGTTATTCTCACCTATAAATTGAAACGTTATGGACGATTTACTGTAGAAATGTCAAGTTGATCAATCAGTTAAAATGATCATTCTAAACTGATCGTTGGTTCTCATTGTGTAAATGCTTATAAATGAACCATAATGCATGGCATCACACAGTTTTGAATAGATTGGATTACTTGGACACTTTGTCGTATCTATTTATGCCTCAAATTTTGTTACAATATAGAAAATTGAGGTACCTTAACGTGGACATTGGATTCGTGTCATTCTGAGCTTTAAATAAAAAAGTTACAGACGATTTAGTTCAGACATGTTAAATTGAGTGGCCAATTAAAATGATAATTCTAAACAGATCATTGGTGCTCATTGAGTAAAGGCTTATAAATGAAGAATAATGCATGGCATTACGCATTTTGGGATGGATTGGATTACTTTGACACTTTGTCCTATCTATTTTGTCTTCAATTTTGTCAAAATATAGAAAAATGAGCTAGCTAAAGGTGGGCATTGGGTTCATGTCATTTTGAGCTCTAAATCAAATGGTACGAACGATTTAGTGTGGACATGTCAAGTTGAGTGGGTAGTTAAAGTGATCATTATAAACAGGTAATTGGTGCTCATCAAGTAAAGCCTTATAAATGAAGCATAAAGCATGGCGTCAAGTAGTTTGGATAGATTGGATTACTTGGATGCTTTGTCATCTATATTTCTATATCAAGTTTTGTCAAAATATAGAAAATTGAGCTAGCTTAACATGGGCATTGGATACGAGTCAATCAAAAGTTATGGACTATTTAGCGTGTACATGCTAAGTTCATTGGCCAGTTAATATGATTATTCTAAACTGATCATTGGTGCTCATTGAATAAAGGCTTAGAAATGAAGCATAATGCAGGGCATCATGTAGTTTAGGATAGATTGGATTACTTGGACAATTTGTCATATCTAGTTCTGTCTCAAATTTTGTTAAAAAATAGAAAACTGAACTAGCATAATGTCGGCATTGGATTCGTGTCATTATGAGCTATAAATCAAAAGTTATGGATGATTTAGTAAGTTTATCGGCCAGTTAAAATGATATTCTAAACTGGTCATTGGTGCTCATTGTGTAAAGGCATATAAATGAAGAATAATGTATGGCATCACACAGTTTGGGATGCACCAGATTACTGCACGCTTTATCGTATTTATTTATGTCTCAAATTTTGTCACAATATAGGAACTTTAGATAACTTAACGTGGGCATTGGGTTCGTGTCATTCTGATCTCTAAATCAAAAGTTATGGATGATTTAGTGCGGACATGTCAAGTATATCAGAAAGTTAAAATGATCATTCTAAACTGATCATAGGTGCTCATTGAGTGAAGGCTTATAAATGAAGTATAATGCATGGCATGATGCACTTTGGGATAGATGGGATTACTTGGACACTTCATCGTATGTAGTTCTGTTTCAAATTTGGTTACAATATAGAAAATTGACCTAGATTAATGTGGGCATTTGATTCGTGTTATTCTGAGCTATAAAAAAAAGTTATGGATGATTTAGTGCAGACATGACAAGTTTATCAGCGAGTTAAAATGATCATTCTAAACTGATCATTGGTGCCCATTGAGTAAAAGCTTATCAATGGAAAATAATGCACGACATCACACAGTTTGAAGTGGATTGGATTACTTGGGCGCTTTGTCGTATCTATTTATGTCTCAGATTTTGTTACAATATAGAAAATTGAGCTAGCGTAACGTGGGCATTAGATTCGTGTCATTCTAAACTCTAAATCAAAAGCTACGGATGATTTAGTGCAGATATGTCAAGTGGAGTGGCCAGTTAAAGTGATAAAGTAGAGGCTTATAAATGAAGCATAAAGCATGACATAAGTTAGTTTGGATAGATTTGATTAGTTGGACGCTTTTTCGTCTCTATTTTTTTGTCAAATTTTGTCAAAATAAAAATTGAGCTACCTTAACGTGGGCATTGCATTTGTGTTATTCTGAGCTCTAAATCAATAGTTACATACGATTTACTGTGGAAATGTAAAGTTGACTTGCCAGTTAAAGTGATCATTTTAAGCAGATCAATGGTACTCATTAAGTGAAGGCTTATAAATGAAGCATAAAGCTTGGGAGCAAATAGTTTGGATAGATTGGATTACTTGGAATCTTTGTGGTCTCTATTTCTGTCTCAAATTTTGTCAAAATATAGAAAATTGAGCTAGGTTAACGGGAACATTGGATTCGTGTCATTCTGAGCTATAAATCAAAAGTGACGGACGATTTAGTGTGGACATGTCAAGTTGATCAGCAAGTCAAAGTGATCATTCTAAGCTGATCATTGCTGCTCATTGAGTAAAGGCTTATTAATGAAGCATAATGCATGGCATAACACAGTTATGGATAGATTGGATTACTTGGACGCTTTGTCGTATCTATTTCTGTCTCAAATTTTTTTACACTGTAGAAATTGAGGTAGCTTAAAGTCGGCATTGGATTCGTGTCATACTAAGCTCCAAGAAAAGGTTACAGACAATTGAGTGCGGACATGTCAAGTTGAGTGGCCAATTAAAGTGATCATTCTAAACAGATCATTGGTGCTCATTAAGTAAAGGCTTATAATAAAGCATTGCATCAAATAGTTTGGATGGATTTGATTACTTGGACGCTTTTTCGTCTCTATTTCTGTCTCAAATTTTGTCAAAATATAGAAATTATAGCTAGCTTAACGTGGGCATTGGATTTGTGTCATTCTGAGCTCTAAGTCAAAAGTAACAGACGATTTAGTGTGGATAGTTCAAGTTGATCGGTTAGTTAATATGATTATTTTAAACTAATCATTAGTGCTCATCGAGTAAAGGCTTCTAAATGGAGCATAATGAATAGCGTCACGTAGTTTGGGATAGATTGAATTAGTGGGATATTTTATCGTGCTAATTCTGTCTCAAATTTTGTAACAATATAGAAAATTGAACTAGCTTCAATATGGTCAGTGGATTCGTGTCATTCTGATCTATAAATAAAAAATTATGGACGATTTAGTGCAGATATGTCAAGTTGATCGGCCAGTTAAAATGATCATTCTAAACTGATCATTGGTGCTCATTGATTAAAAGCTCATCAGTAAAAAAATAATGCATGGCATCACGCAGTTTGGGATTGATTGGATTACTTGGATGCTTTTCGTATCTAATTCTGTCTCAAATTTTGTCAAAATATAGAAAATTGAGCTAGCTTAATGTGGGCATTGGATTCGTGTCATTCTGAGCTCTAAATCAAAAGTTATGGACGATTTAGTGCGGACATGTCAAGTTGATAGGCCAGTTAAAATGATTATTCTAAACTGAGTGTTGGTGCTCTAACGAAGAATAATTCACGGCATCACGCAGTTCGGGATTGACTGGATTACATGGATGCTTTATCGTATCTATTTGTGACACAAGGTTTGTCACAATAATCAAAATTGAGCTAGATTAGCGTGGTAATTGGATTCGAGTCATTCTGAGCTCGAAATCAAAAGTTACGGACGATGTAGTGCAAATATGTCAAGTTGATCGACCAGTTAAAGTGGTAAATCTACACTAATCATTAGTGCTAATTGAGTAAAGGCTTAAAAATGAAGAATAATGCATGGCATCACGCAGTTTGGGATGGACTAGATTACTTAAACGCTTTGCCGTATCTATTTTGTCTTCCATTTTATCAAAATATAGAAAATTGATCTAGCTTATGCTGGGCAATGGATTTGTGTCATTTTGAGCCTTAAACCAAATGTTATGAACAATTTAGTGTGGACATGTCAAGTTGAGTGGCTAGTTAAAGTGATCATTCTAAACAGGTAATTGGTGCTCATTAAGTAAACCCTTATAAATGAAGCATAAAGCATGGCGTCAAGTAGTTTGGATAGATTGGATTACTTGGGTGTTTTGTGATCTCTATTTCTATCTCAAGTTTTGTCAAAATATAGAAAATTGAGCAAGCTTAACATGGGCATTGGATTCGAGTCAATCAAAAGTTACGCACTATTTAATGTGTACATGCTAAGTTCATTGGCCAGTTAATATGATTATTCTTAACTAATTATTGGTGCACATTGAGTAAAGGCTTATAAAAGAAGCAGAATGCATGGCATCACACATTTTAGGATTGATTGGATTACTTAGACAATTAGTCATATCTAGTTTTGTCTAAAAGTTTGCTACAATATAGAAAACTTAACTAGCTTAATGTCGGCATTGGATTCGTGTCATTATGAGCTATAAATCAAAAGTTATGGACGATTTAATGCAAACATGTAAAGTTGATCGGCCAGTTAAAATGATCATTCTAAACTGATCATTGGTGCTCATTGTGTAAAGGCATATAAATGAAGAATAACGCATGGCATCACACAGTTTGGGATGCACTGTATTACTTGGACGCTTTGTTTATTTATGTCTCAAATTGTTTCACAATATAGAAAATTGACCTAGCTTAACGTGGGGATTGGATTCGTGTCATTCAGAGCTTTAAATCAAAAGTTCCGGACAATTTATTGCGGACATGTCAAGTATATCGGACAGTTAAAATGATCATTCTAAACTGATCATAGGTGCTCATTGAGTAAATGCTTATAAATGAAGCATAATCCATGGCATCACGCAGTTTGGGATAGATTGGACTACTTGGACACTTTGTCGTATTTAGTTCTATTTCTAATTTTGTTACAATATAGAAAATTGACCTAGCTTAATGTGGCCATTGGATTCGTGTCATTCTGAGCTATAAATAAAAAATTATGGATGATTTAGTGCAGACATCACAAGTTGATCGGCCAGTTAAAATGATCATTCTAAATTGATCATCGGTGCCCATTGAGTAAAAGCTTATCAATGGAAAATAATGCATGGCATCATGCAGTTTGAAGTGGATTGGATTACTTGGATGCTTTTTCATATCTATTTATGTATCAGGTTTTGTTACAATATAGAAAATTGAGCTAGCGTAACATGGGCATTAGGTTCGTGTCATTCTGAACTCTAAATCAAAAGTTACGGACGAATTAGTGCAGACATGTCAAGTTGAGTGGCTAGTTAAAGTGATTATTCAAAATAGATAATTGGTGCTCATTAAGTAGATGCTTATAAATGAATCTTAAAGCATGACATAAGTTAGTTTGGATAGATTGGATTAGTTGGACGTTTTTTCGTCTCTATTTTCGTCTCAAATTTTGTCAAAATATAGAAAATTGAGCTAGCTTAACGTGGGCATTGGATTTGTGTCATTCTGAGCCCAAAACAAAAGTTACGGACAATTTACTTTGGAAATGTCAAGTTGAGTGGCCAATTAAAGTGATCATTTTAAGCAGATCAATGGTACTCATTAAGTAAAGTCTTATAAATGAAGCATAAAGCTTGGGAGCAAGTAGTTTGGATAGATTGGATTACTTGGACGCTTTGTCATATCTATTTTGGTCTCAAATTTTGTCAAAATATAAAATATTGAGCTAGCTTAACGTGGGAATTGGATTCGTGTCATTCAGAGCACTAAATCAAAACTTACTGACGATTTAGTGTGGACATGTCAAGTTTATCGGCAAGTTAAAATGAACTTTCTAAACAGATCATTGCTGGTCATTGAGTAAAGGCTTATAAATGAAGCATAATGCGTGGCATCACACAGTTATGGATACATTGGATTACTTGGACGCTTTGTCGTATCACGCATTTGGGATGGATTGGATACATTGGATTACATGGCATCACACATTTGGGATGGATTGGATTACTTGGACGATCTTTGTCGTATCTCGTTCTATCTCAAATTTTGTCACAATATAGAAAATTGAGCTACCTAAACGTGGGCATTGCATTCGTGTCATTCTGAGCTCTAAATCAAAAGTTACGGACAATTTAGTGCGGACATGTCAAATTGATCAGCCATTTAAAATGATTATTCTAAACTGATCGTTGGTGCTCGTTAAGTAAAAACTTATAAATGAAGAATAATGCATGGCATCATGCAGTTCGGGATTGTCTGGATTACTTGGATGCTTTATTGTACCTATTTGTGTCTCAAGTTTTGTCACAATATAGAAAATTGAGTTATCTTAACGTGGTCATTGGATTCGTGTCATTCTGAGCTCTAAATCAAAAGTAACGGACGATTTAGTGCATACATGTTAAGTTGATCAGCCAGTTAAAGTGATCAATCTAAACTGATCATTGGTGCTCATTGAGTAAAGGCTTATAAATGAAGAATAATGCATGGCATCACGTAGTTTAGGATGGACTGGATTACTTGGACGCTTTGTCGTATCTATTTTGTCTTCCATTTTCTCAAAATATAGAAAATTGAGCTAGCTTAAGATTGGTATAGAAAATTGAGCTAGCTTAAGATGGGTATTGGACTGGATTACTTGGATGCTTTATCGTCTCTATTTCTATCTCAAGTTTTGTCAATATATAGAAAATTGAGCTAGCTTAACATGGGCATTGGATTCGAGTCAATCAAAAGTTACGGAGTATTTAGTGTGTACATGCTAAGTTCATTGGCCAGTTAATATGATTATTCTAAACTGATCATTGGTGCTCATTGAGTAAAGTCTTATAAATGAACCATAATGCATGGCATCACAAAGTTTAGGATAGATTGGATTACTTGGACAATGTTTCATATCTAGTTCTGTCTAAAATTTTGTAAGAATATATAAAACTGAACTAGATTAATGTCGGAATTGGATTCGTGTCATTATGAGCTATAAATCAAAAGTTATGGACGATTTAGTGCAGACATGTCAAGTTAATCGGCCAGTTAAAATGATCACTCTAAACTGATCATTGGTGCTCATTGTGTAAACGCATATAAATGAAGAATAAAGCATGGTATCACACAGTTTGGGATGCACTGGATTACTTGGATGCTTTGTCGTATTTATTTATGTCTCAAATTTTGTCACAATATAGAAAATTGAGATAGCTTACCGTGGGCATTGGATTCATTTCATTCGGAGCTCTAAATCAAACGTTACGGACGATTTACTGCAGACATGTCATGTATATCGGACAGTTAATATTATCATTTTAAACTGATCATAGCTGCTCATTGAGTAAACGCTTATAAATGAAGAATAATGCATGGCATCATGCAGTTTGGGATAGATTGGATTACTTGAAGAATAATGCATGGCATCATGCAGTTTGGGATAGATTGGATTACTTGGACACTTTGTTGTATCTAGTTCTATTTCTAATTTTGTTACAATATAGAAAATTTACCTAGCTTAATGTGGTCATTGGATTCGTGTCATTCTGAGCAATAAATAAAAAGTTACGGACGATTTAGTGCCGACATGTCATGTTGATCGGCTAGTTAAAGTGATCAATCTGAACTGATCATTGGTGCTCATTGAGTAAAGGCTTATAAATGAAGAATAATGCATGGCATCACGCAGTCCGGGATAGATTTGATTAGTGGGATATTTTATCGAGCTAGTTTTGTCTCCAAATTTGTAACAATATAGAAAATTCAACTAGCTTAATGTGGGCAGTGGATTCGTGTCATTCTGAAATATAAATAAAAAATTATGGACGATTTAGTGCGGATATGTCAAGTTGATCGGCCAGTTAAATTGATCATTCTAAACTGATCATTGGTGCTTAGTGAGTAAAAGCTCATAAGTGAAAAATAATGCATGACATCACGGAGTTTGGAATCGATTGGATTACTTCGATGCTTCGTTGTATCTAGTTCTCCCTCAAATTGTGTCACAATATATAAAATTGAGCTAGCTTAACGTGGGCATTGGATTCGTGTCATTCAGAGCACTAAATCAAAAATTATTGACGATTTAGTGTGGACATGTCAAGATTATCGGCAAGTTAAAATGAACTTTCTAAACAGATCATTGCTGGTCATTGAGTGAAGGCTTATAAATGAAGCATAATGCGTGGCATCACACAGTTATGGATAGATTGGATTACGTGGACGCTTCGTCGTATCTATTTCTGTCTCAAATTTTGTTACACTATAAAAATTTAGGTAGCTTAAAGTGGGCATTGGATTCGTGTCTTATTGAGCTCTAAATCAAAGGTTACGGACTACTTAGTGCGGACATGTCAAGTTGAGTGGCCAGTTAAAGCGATCATTCTAAACAGATCATTGGTGCTCATTAAGCAAAGGCATATAATAAAGCATGGCATCAAGTAGTTTGGATGGATTGGATTACTTGGATGCTTTTTCATCTCAATTTCTATCTCAGATTTTGTCAAAATATAGAAAATTGAGCTAGCTTAGCGTAGGCATTGGATTTATGTCTTTCAGAGCTCTAATTCAAAAGTTACGGACGATTTAGTATGGAAAGTTCAAGTTGATCGGTTAGTTAATATGATTATTTTATACTGATCATTAGTGCTCATTGACTAAAGGGTTCTAAATGAAGCATAATGAATAGCATCACGTAGTTTGGGATAGATTGAATTAGAGGGATATTGTATCCAGCTAGTTCTATCACAAACTTTGTAACAATATAGAAAATTCAACAAGTTTAATGTGGAGAGTGGATTCGTGTCATTATGAGCTATAAATCAAAAATTATGGACTATTTAGTGCAGATATGTCAAGTTGATCGGCCAGTTAAAATGATCATTTTAAATTGATCATTGGTTCTCATTGAGTAAAAGCTCGTAAGTGAAAAATAATGCATTGCATCACGCATTTGGGATGGATTGGATTATTTGGACGGTCTTTGTTGTATCTAGTTCTATCTCAAATTTTGTCACAATATAAAAAAATCAGCTAGCTTAACGTGGGCATTGGATTCGTGTCATTCTGAGCTCTAAATCAAAAGTTACGGACAATTTAGTGCGGACATGTCAAGTTGATCAGCCATTTAAAATGATTATTCTAAACTGATCGTTGGTGCTCGTTAAGTAAAAGCTTATAAATGAAGAATAATGCATGGCATCACACATTTCGGGATTGTCTGGATTACTTGGATGCTTTATCGTACCTATTTTTGTCTCAAGCTTTGTCACAACATAGAAAATTGAGTTATCTTAACGTTGTCATTGGATTCGTGTCATTCTAAGCTCTAAATCAAAAGTTACGGACGATTTAGTGCAGACATGTTAAGTTGATCAGCCAGTTAAAGTGATCAATCTAAACTGATCATTGGTGCTCATTGAGTAAAGGCTTATAAATGAAGAATAATGCATGGCATCACGTAGTTTGGGATGGACTAGATTACTTGGACGCTTTGTCGTATCTATTTGTCTTCCATTTTCTCAAAATATAGAAAATTGAGCTAGCTTAAGATGGGTATAGAAAATTGAGCTAGTTTAAGATGGGTATAGAAAATTGAGCTAGCTTAAGATAGGTATAGAAAATTGAGCTAGCTTAAGATGGGTATTGGACTGGATTACTTGGATGCTTTATCGTCTCTATTTCTATCTCATGTTTTGTCAAAATATAGAAAATTGAGCTAGCTTAACATGGGCATTGGATTCGAGTCAATCAAAAGTTATGGACTATTTAGTGTGTACATGCTAAGTTCATTGGCCAGTTAATATGATTATTCTAAACTAATCATTGGTGCTCATTGAGTAAAGGCTTATAAATGAACCATAATGCATGGCATCACAAAGTTTAGGATAGATTGGATAACTTGGAAAATGTTTCATATCTAGTTTTGTCTAAAATTTTGTTACAATATATAAAACTGAACTAGATTAATGTCGGAATTGGATTCGTATCATTATGAGCTATAAATCAAAAGTTATGGACGATTTAGTGCAGACGTGTCAAGTTGATCGGCCAGTTAAAATGATCACTCTAAACTGATCATTGGTGCTCATTGTGTAAACGCATATAAATGAAGAATAAAGCATGGTATCACACAGTTTGGGATGCACTGGATTACTTGGATGCTTTGTCGTATTTATTTATGTCTCAAATTTTGTCACAATATAGAAAATTGAGGTAGCTTAACATGGGCATTGGATTCATATCATTCGGAGCTCTAAATCAAAAGTTACGGACGCATTACTGTAGACACATCATGTATATCGGATAGTTAAAATTATCATTTTAAACTGATCAAAGCTGGTCATTGAGTAAACGCTTATAAATGAAGCATAATGCATGGCATCATGCAGTTTGGGATAGATTGGATTACTTGGACACTTTGTTGTATCTAGTTCTATTTCTAATTTTGTTACAATATAGAAAATTGACCTAGCTTAATGTGGGCATTGGATTCGTGTCATTCTGAGCTATAAATAAAAAGTTACAGACGATTTAGTGGGGACATGTCATGTTGATCGGCCAGTTAAAGTGATCAATCTGAACTAATCATTGGTGCTCATTGAGTAAAGGCTTATAAATGAAGAATAATGCATGGCATCACGCAGTCCGGGATAGATTGGATTAGTGGGATATTTTAACGAGCTAGTTTTGTCTCCAAATTTGTAACAATATAGAAAATTCAACTAGCTTAATGTGGGAAGTGGATTCGTGTCATTCTGAGATATAAATAAAAAATTATGGACTGTTTAGTGCGGATATGTCAAGTTCATTGGCCAGTTAAAATGATCATTCTAAACTGATCATTGGTGCTTATTGAGTAAAAGCTCATAAGTGAAAAAATAATGCATGACATCACGCAGTTTGGAATCGATTGGATTACTTCGACGCTTTGTCGTATCTAGTTCTGTATCAAATTTTGTCACAATATAGAAAATTGATCTAGCTTAACGTGGTCATTGGATTCGTGTCATTCAAAGCACTAAATCAAAAATTACTTACGATTTAGTGTGGACATGTCAAGTTTATCGGCAAGTTAAAATGAACTCTCTAAACAGATCATTTCTGGTTATTGAGTAAAGGCTTGTAAATGAAGCATAATGCATGGCATCACACAGTTATGGATAGATTGGAATACTTGGACGCTTTGTCGTATCTATTTCTGTCTCAAATTATGTTACACTATAGAAATTTAGGAGCTTAAAGTGGGCATTGGATTCATGTCATACTGAGCTCTAAATCAAAGGTTACGGACGACTTAGTGCGGACATGTCAATTTGACTGGCCAGTTAAAGCGATCATTCTAAACAGATCATTGGTGCTCATTAAGTAAAGGCTTATAATAAAGCATGGCATCAAGTAGTTTGGATGGATTGGATACTTCGACGCTTTTTCGTCTCAATTTCTATCTCAGATTTTGTCAAAATATAGAAAATTGAGCTAGCTTAGCGTTGGCATTGGATTCATGTCATTCAGAGCTCTAATTCAAATGTTACGGATGATTTAGTGGGGACAGTTAAAGTTGATCGGTTAGTTAATATGTTTATTTTAAACTGATCATTAGTGCTCATTGAGTAAAGGCTTCTAAATGAAGCATAATGAATAGCATCACGTAGTTTGGGATAGATTGGATTAGTGGGATATTGTATCGAGCTAGTTCTGTCACAAACTTTGTAACAATATAGAAAATTCAACAAGTTTAATGTGGGCAGTGGATTCGTGTCATTCTGAGCTATAAATCAAAAATTATGGATGCTTTATCGTACCTATTTGTGTCTCAAGTTTTGTCACAATATAGAAAATTGAGTTATCTTAACGTGGTCATTGGATTTGTGTCATTCTGAGCTCTAAATCAAAACTTACGGACGATTTAGTGCAGACATGTTAAGTTGATCAGCCAGTTAAAGTGATCAATCTAAACTGATCATTGGTGCTCATTGAGTAAAGGCTTATAAATGAAGAATAATGCATGGCATCACGTAGTTTGGGATGGACTGGATTACTTGGACGCTTTGTCGTATCTATTTTTTCTTCCATTTTCTCAAAATATAGAAAATTGAGCTAGCTTAAGATGAGCATAGAAAATTGAGCTAGCTTAAGATGGGTATTGGACTGGATTACTTGGATGCTTTGTCGTCTCTATTTCTATCTCAAGTTTTGTCAAAATATAGAAAATTGAGTTAGCTTAACATGGGCATTGGATTCGAGTCAATCAAAAGTTATGGACTATTTAGTGTGTACATGCTAAGTTCATTGGCCAGTTAATATGATTATTCTAAATTGATCATTGGTGCTCATTGAGTAAAGGCTTATAAATGAACCATAATGCATGACATCACGCAGTTTAGGATAGATTGGATTACTTGCACAATTTTTCATATCTAGTTCTGTATAAAATTTTGTTACAATATAGGAAACTGAAATAGATTAATGTCGGAATTGGATTCATGTCATTATGAGCTATAAATCAAAAGTTATGAACGATTTAGTGTAGACATGTCAAGTTGATCGGCCAGTTAAAATGATCACTCTAAACTGATCATTGGTGCTCATTGTGTAAACGCATATAAATGAAGAATAATGCATGGTATCACACAGTTTGGGATGCACTGGATTACTTTGACGCTCTGTCGTCTTTATTTATGTCTAAAATTTTTTCACAATTTAGAAAATTGAGGTAGCTTAACGTGGGCATTGGATTCATGTCATTCGGAGTTCTAAATCAAAAGTTACGGACGATTTACTGTAGACACATCATGTATATCGGATAGTTAAAATTATCATTTTAATCTGATCATAGCTTCTCATTTAGTAAACGCTTATAAATGAAGCATAATGCATGGCATCATGCAGTTTGGGATAGATTGGATTACTTGGACACTTTGTTGTATCTAGTTCTATTTCTAATTTTGTTACAATATAGAAAATTGACCTAGCTTAATGTGGGCATTGGATTCGTGTCATTCTGAGCTATAAATCAAAAATTACGGACGATTTAGTGAGGACATGTCATGTTGATCGGGCAGTTAAAGTGATCAATCTGAACTGATCATTGGTGCTCATTGAGTAAAGGCTTATAAATGAAGAATAGTGCATGGCATCACACAGTCTGGGATAGATTGGATTAGTGGGATATTTTATCGAGCTAGTTTTGTCTCCAAATTTGTAACAATATAGAAAATTCAACTAGCTTAATGTGGGCAGTGGATTCATGTCATTCTGAGATATAAATCAAAAATTATGGACGATTTAGTGCGGATATGTCAAGTTCATCAGCCAGTTAAAATAATCATTCTAAACTGATCATTAGTGATTATTGAGTAAAAGCTCATAAGTGAAAAATAATGCATGACATCACGCAGTTTGGAATCGATTGGATTACTCCGACGCTTTGTCGTATCTACTTCTGTCTCAAATTTTGTCACAATATAGAAAATTGAGCTAGTTTAACGTGGGCATTGGATTCGTGTCATTCAGAGCTCTAAATCAAAAATTACGGACGATTTAGTGCGGACATTTCAAGTTGATCGGCCGTTTAAAATTATTATTCTAAACTGATCATTGGTGCTCGTTAAGTAAAAGTTTATAAATGAAGAATAATGCATGCCATCACACAGTTTGGGATTGATTGGATTACTTGGATGATTTATATTATCTATTTGTGTCTCAAGTTTTGTCACAATATCAAAAATTGAGCTAGCTTAACTTGGTCATTTGATTCGTGTCATTCTAAGCTATAAATCAAAAGTTACGGACGATTTAGTGCGGACATGTCATGTTGATCGGCCAGTTAAAGTGATCAATCTGAACTGGTCATTGGTGCTCATTGAGTAAAGGCTTATAAATGAAGAATAATGCATGGCATCACACAGTTTTGGATGCAATGGATTATTGGACGCTTTGTCATATTTATTTATGTATCAAATTTTGTCACAATATAGAAAATTGAGATAGTTTAACGTGGGCATTGGATTCATGTCATTCGGAGCTCTAAAAAAAAAGTTACGAACAATTTAGTGCGATGTCAAGTATATCGGACAGTTAAAGTGATAATTCTAAACTGATCATTGCTGCTCATTGAGTAAAGGCTTATAAATGAAACATAATGCATGGCATCACACAGTTATGGATAGATTGGATTACTTGGATGCTTTGTGGTATCTATTTCTGCCTCAAATTTTGTTACACTTTAGAAATTGAGGTAGCTTAAAGTGGGCATTGGATTCGTGTCATACTGAGCTCTAAATCAAAGGTTACAAACGACTTGGTGCGGACATATCAAGTTGAGTGGCCAGTTAAAGCGATCATTCTAAATAGATCATTGGTGCTCATTAATTAAAGGATTATAAATGAATAATAATGCATGGCATCACACAGTTCGGGATGCACTGGATTACTTGGACGCTTTGTCGTATTTATTTATGTCTCAAATTTTGTCATAATATAGAAAATTGAGATAGCTTAACGTGGGCAATGGATTCGTGTCATTCGGAGCTCTAATCAAAAGTTACAGATGATTTAGTGCGGACATGTCAAGTATATCGGACAGTTAGAGTGATCATTCTAAACTAATCATTGTTGCTCATTGAGTAAAGGCTTATAAATGAAGCATAATGCATGGCATCACACAGTTATGGATAAATTGGATTACTTGGATGCCTTCTCGTCTCTACTTCTGTCTTAAATTTTGTCAAAATATAGAAAATTTATCTAGCTTCACGTGGGCCTTGGAGTCGTGTCATTCTGAGCTCAAAATCAAAAGTTACAGACGATTTAGTGAGGACATGTCAAGTTGATCGGCCAATTAATATGATTATTCTAAACTGATCATTTGTTCTCATTGAGTAAAGGCTTATAAATGAAGCATAATGTATGGCATCACTCAGTTTTAGATAGATTGGATTACTAGGACATTTGGTCGTATCAATTTTGGTCTAAAATTTTGTTACGAAATAGAATTAACGTAGCTTAACCTGGGCATTGGATTCGTGTCATTCGGAGCTCTAAATAAAATGTTAAGGACGATTTAGTGCGGACATGTCAAGTTGATCAGCCAGTTAAAGTGATTATTCTAAACTGATCATTGGTTCTCATTCTAAACACTAAATCAAAAGTTACAGACGATTAAGTGCGGACATGTCAAGTTTTTCTTAACAGATAATTTGTGCTCATTAAGAAAAGGCCTATAAATGAAGCATAAATCATGACATCAAGTAGTTTTGATAGATTGGATTACTTGGACATTTTGTTGTCTCTATTTCTGTCTTGAATTTTGTCACAATATAGAAATTTCAGCAAGTTTAACGTGGGGATTGGATTCGTGTCATTCCGAGCTCTAAATCAAATGTTACGGACAATTTAGTGCAGACATGTCAAGTTGATGGGCCAGTTAAAGTGATCATTTTAAACTGATCATTGTTGCTCGTTGAGTAAAGGCTTATAAATAATGCATAATGCATGGCATCACACACTTTAGTTGCAATATAAAAATTTGAACTAGCTTAATGTGGGCATTGGATTCGTGTCACTCTGAGCTATAAATCAAAAATTATGGACGATTTAGTGAAGTCATGTCATGTTGATCGGCAAGTTAAAATGATCATTCTAAACTGATTATTTGTGATCATTGAGTAAAAGCTTATAAATGAAAAATAATGCATGGCATCATGCAGTTTGGATGGACTGGATTACTTGGACGCTTTGTATTATCTATTTGTGTATCAAATTTTTTCACAATATAGAAAATTGAGCTAGCTTAACGTGGGGATTGGATTCGTGTCGTTCTGCGCATTAAATCAAAATTTACGGACGATTTTGTGCGGACATGTCAAGTTGATCGGGCAGTTAAAGTCATCATTCTAAACTGATCATTTGTGCTCATTGAGTAACAACTTATAAATGAAGAATAATGCATGGCATCACGCCGTTTGGGTTATATTGAATTACTTGGGAGCTTTGTCTTACCTAGTTCTATTTCAAATTTTGACACAATACAGAAAATTGAACTAGCTTAATGTGGGCATTAGATTCGTGTCATTTTGAGCTATAAATCAAAAGTTATGTATGATTTAGTGCAGACATGCCAAGTGGATCGATCAGTTAGAATGATCATTTTAAACTGATTATTGGTGCTCATTGAGTAAAAGCTAATAAATGAACAATAATGCATGGCATCACACAGTTTGGGATGGCCTGGATTACTTGGACGCTTTGTCGTATCTATTTCTGTCTCAAACTTTGTAACAGTATAGAAAATTTAGCTAGCTTAACATGGGCATTGGATTCGTGTCTTTCCGAGCTCTAACTCAAAAGTTATTGACGATTTAGTGCGCCATTTCAAGTTGATTGGCCAATTAAAGTGATTATTCTAAATTGATCATTGGTGCTCATTAAGTAAAGGCTTATAAATGAAGCATAATTCATGGCATCACAAAATTTTGGATAGATTGGATTAGTTGGACGCTTTTTCGTATCTATTTCTATCTCAAATTTTGTTAAATTATAGAAAATTGAGCTAGATTAACGTGGGCATTCGATTCGTGTGTTTCGGACTTCTAAATCAAAAGGTATGGACGATTTAGTGAGGAAAAGTCAAGTTAATCGGCGAGTTAAAATGATCATTCTAAACTGATCATTGGTGCTCATTAAATAAAGGCTTATAAATGAAGCATAAAGCATGGCATCACGCATCTCCGGAAGATTGGATTTCTTGGACACCTTTTCATCTCTTTTTCTGTCTCATACTTGAAAAAACATAAAACAAATTAAGCTAGCTTACCGTGGGGATTGGATTCGTGTCATTCTAAGCTCTAAATCAAAAGTTATTGACGATTTAGTGCGGACGTGTCAAGTTGATCGGCCAGTTAAAATGATCATTCTAAAATGATCATTGGTTCTCATTGAGTAAAAGCTTATAAATGAATAATAATGCATGGTTTCATGCAGTTTGGGATAGATTGGATTACTTGCACGCTTTGTAGTATCTGTTTCTGTCTCAAAATTTTTTACACTATAAAAAATTGAGCTAGATTATAGTGGGCGTTGTATTCGTGTGTTTCTGAGCTCTAAATCAAAAATTACAGACAATTTAGTGTGGACATGTCAAGTTGATCAGCCAGTTAAAGTGATCATTCTAAACTGATCATTGGTGCTCATTTAGTATAGACTTATAGATGAAGCATAAAGCATGGCAGCAAGTAGTTTGGGTTATAATTGATTACTTGGACGCTTTGCCATATCTAGTTTTGTTTCAAATTTTGTCATAATATAGAAATATCAACTAGCTTAATGTCGGCATTGGGTTTGTGTCATTCTCAGATATAAATCAATAGTTACGAAGAATGATGTTTGGTTTCACACTGTGTGGGATGGACTCGATTACTTAGACGCTATGTCGTATCTTTTTCTGTCTCAAATTTTGTCACAATAAAGAAAATTGAGCTGGCTCAACGTGGGCATTGGATTCATGTCATTATGAGCTCTAAATTAAAAGTTACGGTCAAGTTAGTGCGAACATGTCAAGTTGATCGGCCATTTAAAATGATCATTCTACACCGATCATTGGTGCTCATTGCGTAAAAGCTTATAAATGAAGAATAATGGGGGTATCACGTTGTGTGGGATGAACTGGATTACTTGGACGCTATGTCGTATTTATTTCAGTCTCGA
This sequence comes from Pugionium cornutum, assembly GCA_018901935.1. Lineage (NCBI taxonomy): Eukaryota > Viridiplantae > Streptophyta > Magnoliopsida > Brassicales > Brassicaceae > Pugionium > Pugionium cornutum. The sequence continues at coordinate 32,369,293 of CM032157.1, read as the reverse complement.
ATTTGTCACAATATAGAAAATTGAGCTAGCTTAACGTGAGCACTGGATTCATGCCATTCTGAGCTCTAAATCAAAAGTTACGGACAAGTTAGTGCAGACATGTCAAGTTGATCGGCCACCTAAAGTTATCATTCTAAACTGATCATTGGTGCTCATTGAGTAAAGGCATATAAATTACATGGGGATTGGATTCGTGTCATTGTGAGTTCTAAATTAAATGTTACGAATGATTTAGTGCGGACATGTCAAGTTGATCGGCCAGTTAATATGATTATTTTAAACTGATCATTGGTGCTCATTGAGTAAATGCTTATAAATGAAGCATATTGCATGGCATCACGCTGTTTTGGATAGATTTGATTAGTTGGACGCTTTGTGATCTCTATTTCTATCTCAAATTTTGTCAAAATTTTGAAAATTGAGGTAGATTAACATGGGCATTGGATTTGTATCATTCTGAGCTCTAAATCGAAATTTAAGGCCGATTTAGTGTGGACATGTCAAGTTGATCGGCCAGTTAATGTGATTATTCTAAATTGATCATTGGTGCTCATTAAGTAAAGGCTTATAAATGAAACATAATGCATGGCATCACACAGTTTTGGATAGATTTGATTACTTGGACGCTTTTCCGTATCTAGTTCTATCTCAAATTTCATCACAATATAAAAAATTGAAATACCTTAACATGGGCATTGAATTCGTGTCATTTTCGGCTCTAAATCAAAAGTTATGGACAATTTTGTGTAGGCATATCAAATTGATCGGCTTGTTAAAGTTATCTTTCCAAACGGATAATTGTTCTCATTAAGTAAAGGCTTATAAATGCAGAATAAAGCATGGCAACACACAGTTTTGGATAGATTGGATAAGTTGGGCGGTTTGTCGTATCTAGTTGTCCCCAATTTTTGTCACAATATAGAAAGTTGAGCTAGCTTAGCGTGGGCATTAGATTTGTGTCATTTTGATATATAATTCAAAAGTTACGGACGATTTATTGAGGACATGTCTAGTTGATCGGCCCGTTAAAGTGATCATTTTAAACTGATCATTGGTGCTCATTTTGTAAAGGCTTTATATATGAAGCATAATGCAAGGCATCACATAGTTTTAGAATGATTTGATTACTTGGACGCTTTTTATTCTCTATTTCTATCTCACCTTAACGTGGGCATTAGATTTGTATCAATATGGGCTCCAAATCAAATGTTACGCACGATTTAATGCGGACATGTCAAGTTTATCTGCCACTTAATATGATTATTCTAAACTGATCATTAGTGCTCACTAGGTAAAGACTTGTAAATGTAGCATAATGCATGGCATCACGGAGTTCTGGATATATTTGATTACTTGGACTATTTGTTGTATCTTGTTTTGTCTCAAATTTTGTCACAATATAAAAAATCTAACTAACTAAACGTGAGCATTGGACTCGTATCATTCTGAGCTCTAAAATAAAAGTTACGGACCATTTCGTGCAGACATGTCAAGTTGATCGGCCAATTAAAATGATCATTCTAAACTGATCATTGGTGCTCATTAAGTAAAAGCTTATAAATAAATAATAATGCATGGTATCACATTGTTTAGGATGATTGGATTACTTGTACGCTTTGTCGTATCTATTTTTGTCTCAAATTTTGTCGTAATATTGAAAATTGATCTAGCTTAACGTGGGCATTGGATTCATGTCATTATGAGCTCTAAATCAAAAGTTTTGGACGATTTAGTGCAGACATGTCAAGTGGATCGCCAATTAAAGTGATCATTCAGAAATGATCATTAGTGCTCATTAAATAAACGCTTATAAATGAAGCATAAACAATGGCATCACCGTAGTTTGGGATAGATATGATTGCTTGGACGCTTGTCGTCTCTATTTTTTCTCAAGTTTTGTCAAAATTCAGAAAATTGAGCTAGCTTAACGTGGGCATTGGCTTCGTGTCATTCAAAGCTCGAAATCAAAAGTTATGGATTATTTAGTGCGGAGATTTCAAGTTGATCGGCTAGTTAATATAGTTATTATAAACTGATAAATAAAAGTTATGGATGATTTAGTGCGGAGATTACTAAGATGCTTTGTCGTATCTTGTTTTGTCTCATATTATATCAAAATTTAGAAAATTGAACTAGCTTCATGTGGGCATTGGATTCGTGTCATTCTGAGCTATATATCAAAAGTTATGGTAGATATAGTGCAGGCATGTCAAGTTGATCGGCCAGTGAAAATGATCATTCTAAGCTGATCATTGGTGCTCATTGAGTAAAAGCTTATCAATGAAGAAAAATGCATGGCATCACGTAGTTTGGGATAGACTCGATTACTTGGATGTTTTTTCATATCTATTTGTGTCTCAAATTTTGACATATCTAGTTGATCGACAAGTTAAACTGATCATTTTAAACTGATCATTGGTGCTCATTGTGTAAAGGCTTTATAAATGAAGCATAATGCACGGCATCACACAGTTTTAGAATGATTTGATTACTTGGACGCTTTGTCTTCTATATTTCTATCTCAAATTTTTTCAAAATATAGAAAATTGAGCTAACTTAACGTGGCATTGGAATTGTATCATTGTGGGCTCCAAATCAAAAGTTAAGCACGATTTAGTGCGGACATGTCAAGCCGATCGGCCAATTAATATGCTTATTCTAAACTTATGATTCGTGCTCATTGAGTTAAGGCATATAAATGAATCATATTGCATGGCATCACACAGTTTTGGATAGATTTGATAACTTGGACACTTTGTCGTATCTAGTTATGTCTCATATTTAGTCAAAATATAGAAAATTGAACTACTTTAACGTGGGCATTGGATTCGTGTCATTCTAAGCTATAAACAAAACTTACAGACCATTTAGTGCAGAAATGTCAAGTTGATTGGCCAGTTAAAATGATCATTCTAAATTGATTATTGGTGCTCATTGAGTAAGAGATAATAAATGAAGAATAATGCATGGCATCACGCAGTTTACGATACTCTAAATTACGTGGACGCATTGTTGTATATATTTATGTCTCAAATTTAGATACAATATAGAAAATTGGGCTAGCATAACATGGAGATGGGATTCATGTCATTCTGAGCTCTAAATCAAAAGGTACAGACGATTTAGTGCACACATGTCAAGTTGATCGGCCAGTTAATAAGATTATTCTAAACTGATCATTGGTGCTCATGAAGAAAAGGCTTATAATGAAGCATAATGCATGGCATCATGAAATTATGGATATTCTTGATCAATTGGACTTTTTCTCGTCTCTATATCTATCTCAAATTTTGTCAAAATATAGAAAATTGAGGTACCTTAATGTGGGCACTGGATTTGTATCCTTCTGAGCTCGAAATCGAAAGTTAAGGCCGATTTAGTGCGGACATGTAAGTTGATCAGCCAACTAATATGATTATTCTAAACTGATCATTGGTGCTCATTGAGTAAATGCCTATAAATGAAGCATAATGCATGGCATAACGTAGTTTTGGATAGATTTCATTACTTTGACGCCTTGTCGTATCTAGTTTTGCCTAAAATTTTCTTACAATATAAAAAATTGAACTAGCTCAACGTGGGCATTGGATTCATGTCATTCTGAGCTCTAAATCAAATGTGACGGACCATTTCGTGCAGGCATGTCAAATTGATTGGCCAGTTAAAGTGATCATTTTAAACTGATCATTGGTGCTCATAGTGTAAAGGCTTTATATATGAAGCATAATGCAAGGCATCACAAAGTTTTAGAATGATTTGACTACTTGGACGTTTTGACTTCTCTATTTCTATCTCAACTTAACGTGGGCATTGGATTTGTATCAATCTGGGCTCCAAATCAAATTTTACACACGATTTAGTGCGAACATGTCAAGTTGATCGCCCAGTTAATATGATTATTCTAAACTGATCATTGGTGATCATTATGTAAAGGCTTGTAAATGTAGCATAATGCATGGCATCACAGAGTTCTAGATAGATTTGATTACTAAGACGCTTTGTCGTATCTAGTTTTGTCACGATATAAAAAATTGAACTGGCTTAATGTGGGCATTGGACTCGTATCATTCTGAGCTCTAAATTAAAAGTTACGGACCATTTCATGCAAATATGTCAAATTGATCGGCCAGTTAAAATGATCATTTTGAACTGATCATCATTTAGCTATCGCAGTTCTTTTCCTAATAGTGGGTCATATGTATAGGACCAACTGGGGTATTGGTCATGGTCTAAACGATATTTTAGAGGCTCATAAAGGTCCATTTACAGCCTAAGGTCATAAAGGCTCATTAAGTAAATGCTTATAAATGAAGAATAATGCATGGTATCACGCATTTTAGGATAGACTGGATTACTTGTACGGTTTCTCGTATCTATTTATGGGTTAAATTTTGTAATAATATTGAAAATTGATCTACCTTAACGTGGGCATTGGGTTCGTGATATTATCAGATATAAATCAAATGTTTTGGACGATTTATTGTAGACATATCAAGTTGATCGCCAATTAAAGTGATCAGTAAGAACTGATCATTAGTGCTCATTAAATATAGGCTTATAAATGAAGCATAAAGCATTGCATCACGTAGTTTGGGATAGATATGATTACTTTGACAGTTTGGCATCTCTATTTTTTCCCAAGTTTTGTCAAAATATTGAAAATTGAGCTACGTTAACGTGGGCATTGGATTCGTGTCATTCAAAGCTCGAAATCAAAAGTTATGGATGATTTAGTGCGGACATTTCGAGTGTATCGGCTAGTTAATATTGTTATTCTAAGCTAATCAATGGTGCTCATTAAGTTAAGGCTAATAAATGAAGCAGAATGCATGGAATCACACAATTTTGGATAGATTTGATTACTTGGATGCTTTGTCGTATCCTATTTTTTCTCAAATTATATCAAAATATAGAAAATTGAACTAGATTAATGTGGGCATTGGATTCGTGTCATTCTGAGCTATAAATCAAAAGTTACTGACGATTTAGTGTAGGCATGTCAAGTTGATCGGGCAGTTAAAATGATCGTTCTAAACTGGTCATTGGTGCTCATTGAGTAAAAGCTTATAAATGAAGAAAAATGCATAGCATCACGCAGTTTGGGATAGACTCGATTACCTTGTTGTTTTGTCATATCTATTTGTGTCTCAAATTTTGACATTTCTAGTTGATTGACCACTTAAACTAATCATTTTTAACTGATCATTGGTGCTCATTGTAAAGGCTATATAAATGAAGCATAATGCATGGCATCACGCAGTTTTAGAATGATTTGTTTACTTGGACGCTTTGTTTTCTCTATTTCTATCTCAAATTTTTTCAAAATGTAGAAAATTGAGCTAACTTAACGTGGGCATTGAAATTGCATCATTCTACGCTCCAAATCAAAAGTTCAGCAAGATTTAGTGCGGACATGTCAAGCCGATCGGCCAATTAATAAGGTTATTCTAAACTTATCATTGGTGCTCATTGAGTTAAGGCATATAAATGAATCATAATGCATGGCATTACGAAGTTTGTGATAGATTTGATAACTTGGACGCTTTGTCGTATCTTGTTTTGCCTCATATTTCAAAATATAGAAAATTGAATTAGTGTAACCTGGACATTGGATTCGTGTCATTCTGAGCTATAAATAAAACGTTACGGACCATTTAGTGCAAAAATGTCAAGTTGATCGGCCAGTTAAAATGATCATTCTAAATTGATCATTGGTGCTTATGAGTAAAAGATAATAAATGAAGAATAATGCATGGTATCACGCAGTTTAGGATACTCTGGATTACTTGGACGCTTTGTCGTATATATTTCTGTCTCAAATTTTGTTACAATATAGAAAATTGAGCTAGCTTAACATGGGGATTGGATTTGTGTCATTCTGAGCTCTAAATCAAAAGTTACCGACGATTTAGTGCGGACATGTCATGTTGATTGCCAGTTAATATGATTATTAGAAACTGATCATTGGTTCTCATTAAGTAAAGCCTTATAAATGAAGCATAATTCATGGCATCACGCAGTTTTTGATAGATTTGATTACTTGGACGCATTGTTTTCTCTAGTTCTATCCCAAATTTTGCCAAAATATAGAAAATTGAGCTAGCTTACGTGAGCATTGGCTTCGTATCATTCTGGGCTCTAAATCAAAAGTTATGCACGATTTAGTGTGGACATGTCAAGGTGATCGTACAGTTAATATAATTATTTTTAAACTGATCATTGGTGCTCATTTAGAGCCCAGAATTTTGAGCTCTAAATCAAAACTTATGCACGATTTAGTGTGGACATATCATGTTGATCGGCTAGTTAATATGATTATTAGAAACTGATCATTGGTGCTCATTAAGTAAACCTTATAAATGAAGCATAATGCATGGCATCACGCAGTTTTCGATAGATTTGATTACTTGGACGCATTGTTTTCTCTAAGTCTATCCCAAATTTTGTCAAAATATAGAAAATTGAGCTAGCTTAACGTTAGCATTGGCTTTGTATCATTCTGGGCTCTAAATCAAAAGTTATGCATGATTTAGTGTGGAAATGTCAAGTTGATCGGCCAGTTAATATGATTATTCTAAACTGATCATTGGTGCTCATTTTGTATAGGCGTATAAATGAAGCATAATGTGTGGCATCATGCAGTTTTTGATAGATTTGATTACTTGGAGACTATGTCGTCTCTAGTTCAGTCTCATATTTTCTCAAAATATAGAAAATTGAACTAGCTTAACGTGGGTATTGGATTCGGGTCATTCTGAGCTATAAATGAGAAGTTACGGACCATTTAGTGCAAATATGTCATGTTGATTGGCCAGTTAAAGTGATCATTCTAAATGGATCATTCTAAATTTGATTACTTTGACGCTTTGTCATTTCTATTTTGTCTCAATTTTTATCAAAATATAGAAAATTGAGATACTTTAACGTGAGCATTGGGTTCATGTCATTCGAATCTCTTAATCAAATGTTATGAACGATTGAGTGCGGACATGTCAAGTTGATCAGCTAGTTAATATAGTTATTCTAAACTAATCATTAGTGCTCATTGAGTTAGACTTATAAATGAAACATAATGCATGGAATAACGTAATTTTGAATAGATTTGATTACTTGGATGCCTTGTTGTATCTAGTTTTGTCTCATATTTTTTTTCAAAATATAGAAAATTAAACTAGCTTAATATGGGCATTGGATTCGTGTCATTTTGAGGTATAAATCAAAAGTTACGTACGATTTAGTGCATGAATGTCAAGTTGATGGGCCAGTTAAAATGATCATTTCTAACCTGATCATTGGTGCTCATTGAGTAAAAGCATATAAATGAAGAATAATGCATGACATCACGCAGTTTGGGATATACTGAATTACTTAGACGCTTTGTTATATCTATTTTTGTCTCAAATTTTGTCACAATATAGAAAATTGAGCTCGCTTAACGTGGGCATTGGATTTGGGTGATTATGATATCTAAATCAAAAGTTACAAATGATTTAGTGCGGTCATGTCTAGTTGATCGACTCGTTAAAGTGATCATTCTAAACTAGTAATTGGTGCTCATTGAGTAAAGGCTTATAAATGAAGCATAATGCGTGGCATCACACAGTTTTAGATAGATTGGATTACATGTACGCTTTTTTTTCTCAAATTTTGTTACAATGTAGGTAATTGAGCTAGCTTAACGTGTGCATTGTATTCGTGTCATTCAGAGCTCTAAATCAAAAGTTACGGACAGCTTAGTTTAGGCATATCAATTGATCGGCCAATTAAAATAATCATTCTAAACTGATCATTGGTGCTCATTAAGTAAAGGCTTATAAATGAAGCATAAAGCATGTCATCACATAGTTTGGGATAGATTTCATTAATTGGACGCTTTGTCATATCTATTTATAACTCAAATTTTGTCACAATATAGAAAATTGATCTAGCTTACCGTGGCCATCAGATTCGTGTCATTAGGAGATCTAAATCAAAAGTTACGAACAATTTAGTGTGGGCATGTCAAGTTGAAAGGATGGTTAAAGTGATCAATCTAAACTGATCATTGGTGCTCATTAAGTAAAAGCTTATGATTTAAGAATAAAGCATGGCATCACTTAGTTCTGGATAGATTTGATTACTTGGACGCTTTATCAGATCTAGTTTTGTCTCAAATTTTGTCACTATATAAAAAATTCAACTAGCTTAACGTGTGCATTGACTTCATATCATTTTGAGCTCTAAACAAAAAGTTATGGACCATTTCGTGCAGACATGTCAAGTTGATCGTCCAGTTAAAATGATCATTCTAAACTTATCATTGGTGCTCATTGAGTAAAAGCTTAAAAATGAAAAATAATGAATGGCATCACACAATTAAGGATAGAGTGGATTACTTGGACGCTTTTTCAACTCTATTTTGTCTCAAGTTTTGTCAAGATATAGAAAATTGAGCTAGCTTAACGTGAGCACTTGATTCGTATCATTGTAAGCTCTAAATCAAAATTTATGGACAATTTAGTGCAGACATTTCAAGTTGATCGGCCAGTTAAAGTGATCATTCTAAACCGATCATTGGTGCTCATTGAGTAAAGGCTTATAAATGAAGCATAATGCAAGGAATCACACAATTTTGGATTGATTTGATTATTTGGATGCTTTGTTGTATCTAGTTTTGTTTCAAATTTTGTCAAAATATAGAAAATTGAACTAGATTAATGTGAGCATTGGATTCGTGTCATTCTGAGCTATAAATCAAAAGTTATGGACGATTTAGTGCATTCTTGTCAAGTTTATCGGCCAGTGAAAACGATCACTCTAAACTGATCATTGGTGTTCATTGAGTAAAAGCTTATAAATGAAGAATAATACATGGCATCACGTAGTTTGGGATATACTAGATTACTTGGACGCTTTTTCGTATCTATTTTTGTCTCAAATTTTGTCACAATATAGAAAATTCAGCTAGCTTAACGTAGGAATTGGATTCCTGTCCTTATGAAATCTAAATCAAAATTTACAGACGGTTTAGTGCGGACATGTCTAGTTGATTGACCAGTTAAAGTGATCATTATAAACTGATAATTGGAGCTCGTTGAGTAAGGGCATATAAATGATCATAATGCATGGCATCATCAAGTTTTAAATAGATTGGATTACTTGGACGCTTTTTCGTATCTATTTTTGTCTCAAATTTTGTTACAATATAGATAATTAAGGTAGCTTAACGTGGGCATTGCATTCGTATCATTCTAAGCTCTTAACCAAGAGTGATGGATGACTTAGGGCGGACATGTCAAGTTGATCGGCCTGTTAAAGTGATCATTCTAAACTAATCATTGGTGCTCATTAAGCAAAGGTTTATAAATGAAGCATAAAGCACGACATCACGTAGTTTGGGATTGATTTTATTACTTGGACAATTTTTCTTATCTTTTTTATCTCAATTTCATCAAAATATAGAAAATTGAGGTAGCTTACCGTGGGCATTGGATTTGTATCATTCTGAGCTATAAATTGAACGTTACCGACGATTTAGTGCGGACATATCAACTTGATCGGCGTGTTAATATGATTATTCTAAAATGATCATTGGTGCTCATTAGGTAAAGGCTTATAAATGAAGCATAATGCATGGTATCACAAAGTTTTGGATAGATTTGATTACTTGGACGCTTTGTCGTATCTAGTTCTGTCTCAAAATTTGTCAGAATATAAAAATTTGAACTATTTTAACGTGGGCATTGGATTCGTGTCATTCTGAGTTCTAAATCAAAAGTTGCAGACAATTTAGTTCGGACATGTCATGTTGATCGGCCAGTTAATGTGATCATTCTAAAGTGATCATAGGTGCTCATTGAGTAAAGCCTTATAAATGAAGCAAAATGCATGACATCACGCAGTTTTTGATAGATTGGGTAACTTGGAGGCTTTTTCGTATCTATTTCTATCGCAAATCTTTACTCAATATAGAAAATTGAACTAGATTAACGTGGGTATTGGATTCGTGTCATTCTGAACTATAAGTCAAAATTGATGGACGAGTTAGTGTAGACATGTCAAGTTGATCGGTCAGTTAAGATGAGCATTCTAAACTGATCATTGGTGTTCCCTAAATAAAAGCTTATAAATGAAGCATAGTGCATGGCATCACGCAGTTTGGGATAGACAAGATTACTTGGATTCTTTGTGGTATCTAGTTCTATCTCAAATTTTGTCACAATATAGAAAATAGAGAGCTTAACGTGGGCAATTGATTCGTGTCATTCTGAGCTATAACACAAAAGTTACAGATGATTCAGTATAGACATGTCTGTTGATCCGCAAGTTAATATGATCATTAAAAACTGATCATTGCTGCTCATTGAATCATGAGGCATAAATGAAGCTTAATGCATGACATTACGTGGTTTTTGGATAGATGGGATTACTTGGACACTTTGTCGAAGCAATTTTAGTTTTACATTTTATCACAATATAGAAAAATTGAGTTAGCTTAACGTGGGCATTGGATTCGTATCATTCTCAGATTTAAATCAAAAATTACGGACGATTTAGGGCGGACATGTCTAGTTGATCGGCCAGTTAAACTGATCATTCTAAACTGATAATTGGTGCTCATTGAGTAAAGGCTTATAAATGAAGTATAATGCATGACATCACACAATTTTAGATAAATTGGATTACTTGAACGCATTTTCGTATCTATTTTTGTGTCAAAATTGGTTACAATATAGATAATTGAATTAGTTTAACGTGGGCATTGGATTCGTGTCATACTGAGCTCTAAATCAAAAGTAATGGACTATTTAGTGCGGATATGTCAAGTTGATCGGCCAGTTAAAGTGATCATTCTAAACTGATAATTGGTGATTAATAAGTAAAGACTTATAAATGAAGCATTAAGCATGGCATCACATAGTTCGAGATAGATTTGTTTACTCGGACTCTTGGTGTTCTCTATGTTTTTCTCAAATTTTGTCAAAATATAGAAAATTGAGCTAGCCTAATGTGGGCATTTAATTCGTGTCATTTGGGCTCTAAATCAAAAGTTATGTACGATTTAATGCAGAAATTTCAAGTTGATCGTCAAGTTAATATTCTTATTCTAACCGGATCATGGTGCTCATTGAGTAAAGGCTTATAAATGAAACATAATGCATGGTATCATGCAGTTTTGGATAGACTAGATTACTTGGACGCTTTGTCATTTCTATTTCTGTCTCATATTTTGTCACAATATAGAAAATTGATCTAGCTTAGCATGGGCATCGGATTCGTGTCATTCAGAGATCTAAATCAAAAGTTACGGATGATTTAGTGCGGACATGTCAAGTTGATCGGACAGTTAAAATGATCATTCTATACTAATCATTGCTGCTGATTGAGTAAAGACTTATAAATGAGGTATAATGCATGGAATCACACAATTTTGGATAGATTTGATTATTTGTATGCCTTGTTGTATATAAATTTGTCTCAAAATTTGTCAAAATATAAAAAATTGAACTAGTTTAATGTGGGCATTAGATTGGTGTCATTCTGAGCAATAAATCAAAGCATGTCAAGTGGATCGACCAGTTAAAATAATAATTTTAAACTAATCATTGGTGATCGTTGCGTAAATGCTTATAAATTAATAATAATACAGGGCATCATGCAATTTGGGATAGACTGGATTACTTGGACGATTTCTCGTATCTATTTTTGTCTCAAATTATGTCAGAATTTAGAAAATTGAGCTAGCTTAAGTTGGGTATTGTATTCGTGTCATTATGAGATCTAAATAAAAATTTACGGACGATTTAGTGCGGACATGTCTAGTTGATCGACCAGTTCATGTGATTATTCTAAACTGATAATTGGAGATCGTTGAGTAAAAGCCTATAAATGAACATAATGCATGGCATCACACAGTTTTAGATAGATTAGATTAATTGGATGTTTTTTCTATCTATTTTTGTCTCAAATTTTCTTAAAATATAGATAATTGAGCTAGCTTAAAGTGGGCATTGCATTCGTGTCATTCTGAGCTCTAAACCAAAAGTGACGGATGACTTAGTTCGTACATGTCAAGTTAATCGGCATGTTAAAGTGATCATTTAAAACTGATCGTTAGTGCTCATTAAGTAAATGCTTATAAATGAAGCATAAAGCACGACATCACGTAGTTTGTGGTAGATTTCATTACTTGGACAATTTTTCTTCTTTATTTTTATCACAAATTTCATCAAAATATAAAAACACTGAGGTAGCTTAACGTGGGAATTTGATTCGTATCATTCTGAGCGATAAATCGAAAGTTACTAACGATTTAGTGTTGATATGTCAACTTGATCGGCCAGTTAATATGATTATTCTAAAACGATCATTAGTGCTCATTAAGTAAAGGCTTATAAATGAAGTTTAATGCATGGCATCACGAAGTTTTGGATAGATTAGATTACTTGAACCCTTTGTCATATCTAGTTCTGTCTGAAATTTTGTCAGAATCTAAAAAATTGTACTAGCTTAACGTGGGCATTGGATTCATGTCATTTTGAGCTCTAAATCAAAAGTTATGGACAATTCAGTGCGGACATGTCAAGTTGATCGGCCAGTTAATGTGATCATTCTCAAGTGATCGTTGGTGCTCATTGAGTAAAGGCTTATAAATGAAGCATAATGCATGGCATCACTCAATTTTTGATAGATTGGGTTACTTGGATGCTTTGTCGTATCTATTTCTATCGCAATTCTTTTCTCAATATAGAAAATTGAACTAGTTTAACGTGGGCATTGGATTCGTGTCATTCTGAACTATAAGTCAAAAGTTACGGACGAGTTAGTGTAGACATGTCAAGTTGATCGGTCAGTTAAAATGAGAATTCTAAACTGATCATTGGTGGTAACTGAGTAAAAGCTTATAAATGAAGCATAGTCCATGGCATGACGCAGTTTGGATAGACAAGATTACTTGGATGCTTTGTCGTATCTATTTCTGTTTCAAATTTAGTCACAACATAGAAAGTTGAGGTAGCATAACGTGGGCAATTGATTCGTGTCATTCTAAGCTAGAAAACAAAAGTTACAGACAATTCAGTACGGACATGTCATGTTAATCTTTAAGTTAATATAATCATTATAAACTGATCATTGGTGCTCATTGGATAATGAAGCATAGCTGAAGCATAATGCATGACATTACACAGTTTTGGATAGATGGGATTAAATGGACTCTTTATTGAAGCAAATTTAGTTTTAAATTTTATCAAAATCTAGAAAATTGAGCTACCTTAATATAGACATTGGATTCGTGTCATTCTGAAATCTAAATCAAAAGTTACGGATGATTAGCACGGACATGTCTAGTTGATCGGCCAATTAAACTGAACATTCTAAACTGAGAATTGGTGCTCATTCAGTAAAGGCCTATAAATGAAGCATAAAGCATGGCATCACACAGTTTTAGATAGATTGGATTACTTGGATGCTTTTTCGTATCTATTTTGTCTCAAATTTTGTCACAATATTGAAAGTTGAGCTAGCTTAACGTGGGCATTGGATTCGTGTCTTTATGATATCTAAATCAAAATTTACGGATGATTTAGTGTGGACATGTCTAGTTGATCATTCTAAACTGATAATTGGAGCTCATTGAGTAAAGGCTTATAAATGAAACATAATGACTGGATTACTTGGAGGCTTTGTCATATCTATTTCTGTCTCAAATTTTTTCACAATATAGAAAATTGATCTAGCATAGCTTGTGGCCATCGGATTCGTGTCATTCGGAAATTTAAATCAAAAGTTACGGACGATTTAGTGTAGACATGTCAAGTTGATCGGACAGTTAAAGTGATCATTCTAAACTGATCATTGGTGCTTATTAAGTAAAGGTTTATAATTGAAGAATAAAACATGGCAACATGCAATTTTGGAAAGATTTGATTGCTTGGACACTTCGTCGTAACCAGTTCTTTCCCAAATTTTTTCACAATATAGAAATTGAGCTAGCTTAACGTGGGCATTGGATTCGTGTCATTCTGAGATCTAAATCAAATGTTACAGACGATTTAATGTGGACAAGTCTAGTTGATCGGGCAGTTAAAGTGATCATTCTAAACTGATCATTGGTACTGAATGAGTAAAGGCTTATGAATGAAGTATAGTGTGTGACATCACACAATTTTAGATAGATTGGATTACTTGGACACTTTTTCGAATCTATTTTTGTCACAAACTTTGTTACAATATAAAAAATTGAGCTAGCTTAACGTGGTGATTGGATTAGTGTCATCCTGAGCTCTAACCAAAAATTATGGACGATATAGTGTGGACATGTCAAGTTGATCGGCCAGTTAAAGTGATCATGCCAAACTGATCATTGGTGCTCATTGAGTAAAGGCTTATAAAATAACTATGAAGTATGACATCATGTAGTTTGGGATAGATTTGATTACTTGGAGCTTTTTCGTCTCCATTTCTATCTCAATATTTGTCAAAATAGAGAAAATTGACGTAGTTTAACGTTGGAACTGGATTCATATCATTCTGAGCCAAAAGTTAAAAGTTACGTACGATTTAGTGCGGACATATCAAGTTGATCGGCCAGTTAATATGATTATTCTAAATTGATCATTCATGCTCATTGAGTAAAGGCATATAAACAAAGCATAATGCATGGCATCACGCAGTTTTGCATAGATTTGATTACTTGGACCCTTTGTCGTATTTAGTTCTGTCTCAAATTTTCTCACAATATAAAAAATTGAACGAGCTTAACGTGGGCAATGGATTCCTGTCATTCTGAGGTCTAAATCAAAAGTTACAGACCATTTCGTGCAGACATGCCAAGTTGATCAGCCAGTTAAAATGATCATTCTGAACTGATCATTGGTGCTCATTGAGTAAAACCTTATAAATGAAGAATAATGCATGGCATCACACATTTTAGGATAGACTGGTATACTTGGATGCTTTGTCCTGTCTATTTCTATCTCAAAATTTGTCACAATATAGAAAATTGAGCTAGCTTAACGTGGGCATTGGATTCGTGTCATTCTGAACTATAAGTCAAAAGTTACGGACGAGTTAGTGTAGACGTGTCAAGTTGATCGATCAGTTAAAATGAGAATTCTAAACTGATCATTGGTGGTAACTGAGTAAAAGCTTATAACCGAAGCATAGTGCATGGCATGACGCAGTGTGGGATAGACAAGATTACTTGGATGCTTTGTCATATCTATTTCTGTTTCAAATTTAGTCACAACATAGAAAGTTGAGGTAGCATAACGTGGGCAATTGATTCGTGTCATTCTAAGCTAGAAAACAAAACTTACAGACAATTCAGTACGGACATGTCATGTTGATCGGCAAGTTAATATAATCATTATAAACTGATCGTTGGTGCTCATTGGATAATGAAGCATAACTGAAGCATAATGCATGACATTACACAGTTTTGGATAGATGGGATTAAATGGACACTTTATCGAAGCAAATTTAGTTTTAAATTTTTTCAAAATCTAGAAAATTGAGCTACCTTAACGTGGACATTGGATTTGTGTCATTCTGAGATCTAAATCAAAAGTTACAGACGATTAGCACGGACATGTCTAGTTGATCAGCCAATTAAACTGATCATTCTAAACTGAGAAATTGTGCTCATTCAGTAAAGGCTTATAAATGAAGCATAAAGCATGGCATCACAGAGATTTAGATAGATTGGATTACTTGGACGTTTTTTCCTATCTATTTTTGTCTAAACTTTTGTCACAATATTGAAGGTTGAGCTAGCTTAACATGGGCATTGGATTCGTGTCTTTATGAGATCTAAATCAAAATTTACGGATGATTTAGTGTGGACATGTCTAGTTGATCATTCTAAACTGATAATTGGAGCTCATTGAGTAAATGCTTATAAATGAAACATAATGCATGGCATCATGTAGTTTTAGATAGACTGGATTACTTGGAGGCTTTGTCATATCTATTTCTGTCTCAAATTTTGTCATAATATAGAAAATTGATCTAGCATAGCTTGTGGCCATCGGATTCGTGTCATTGAGTAAAGGCTTATAAAGGAACTATAAAGCATGACATCACGTAGTTTGGGATAGATTTGATTACTTGGACGCTTTCTCGTCTCCATTTCTATCTCAATATTTGTAAAAATAGAGAAAATTGACGTAGTTTAACGTTGGAACTGGATTCATATCATTCTGAGCCATAAGTTAAAAGTTACGTACGACTTAGTGCGGACATGTCAAGTAGATCGGCCAGTTAATATGATTATTCTAAATTGATCATTCATGCTCATTGAGTTAAGGCATATAAATGAAGCATAATGCATGGCATCACGCAGTTTTGCATAGATTTGATTACTTGGACCCTTTATCGTATTTAGTTATGTATCAAATTTTCTCACAATATAAAAAATTGAACGAGCTTAACGTGGGCAATGGATTCCTGTCATTCTGAGGTCCAAATCAAAAGTTACAAACCATTTCGTGCAGACATGCCAAGTTGATCAGCCAGTTAAAATGATCATTCTGAACTGATCATTGGTGCTCATTGAGTAAAAGCTTATTAATGAAGAATAATGCATGGCATCACACAGTTTAGGATAGACTGGTATACTTGGATGCTTTGTCCTATCAATTTCTATATCAAAATTTGTCACAATATAGAAAATTGAGCTAGCTTAACGAGGGCATTAGATTCGTGTCATTCGGAACTATAAGTCAAAAGGTACGGACGAGTTAGTGTAGACATGTCAAGTTGATCGGTTAGTTAAAATGAGAATTCTAAACTGATCATTGGTGGTAACTGAGTAAAAGCTTATAAACGAAGCATAGTGCATGGCATGACGCTGTTCGGGATAGACAAGATTACTTGGATGCTTTGTCGTGTCTATTTCTGTTTCAAATTTAGTCACAACATAGAAAATTGAGGTAGCATAACGTGGGCAATTGATTCGTGTCATTCTAAGCTAGAAAACAAAACTTACAGACAATTTAGTACGGACATGTCATGTTGATCGGCAAGTTAATATAATCATTATAAACTGATCATTGGTGCTCATTGGATAATGAAGCATAACTTAAGCATAATGCATGACATTACACAGTTTTGGATAGATGGGATTAAATGGACACTTTATTGAAGCAAATTTAGTTTTAAATGTTATCAAAATCTAGAAAATTGAGCTACCTTAACGTGGACATTGGATTCATGTCATTCTGGGATCTAAATCAAAATTTACAGACGATTAGCACGAACATGTCTAGTTGATCGGCCAATTAAACTGATCATTCTAAACTGAGAATTGGTGCTCATTCAGTAAAGGCTTATAAATGAAACATAAAGCATGGCATCACACAGATTTAGATAGATTGGATTACTTGGACGCTTCTTCATATCTATTTTTGTCTCAAATTTTGTCACAATATTGAAAGTTGAGCTAGCTTAACATGGGCATTGGATTCGTGTCTTTATGAGATCTAAATCAAAATTTACGGATGATTTAGTGTGGACATGTCTAGTTGATCATTCTAAACTGATAATTGGAGCTCATTGAGTAAAGGCTTATAAATGAAACATAATGCATGGCATCACGTAGTTTTGGATAGACTGGATTACTTGGAGGCTTTGTCATATTTATTTCTGTCTCAAATTTTGTCACAATATAGAAAATTGATCTAGCATAGCTTGTGGCCATCGGATTTGTGTCATTCGAAAATTTAAATCAAAAGTTACGGACGATTTAGTGCAGACATGTCAAGTTGATAGGACAGTTAAAGTGAACATTCTAAACTGATCATTGGTGCTCATTAAGTAAAGGTTTATAATTGAAGAATAAAACATGGCAACATGCAATTTTGGAAAGATTGGATTGCTTGGACGCTTCATCGTAACCAGTTCTTTCGCAAAATTTGTCACAATATAGAAAATTGAGCTAGCTTAACATGGGCATTGGATTCGTGTCATTCTGAGATCTAAAGCAAATGTTACAGACGATTCAATGTGGACATGTCTAGTTGATCGGGCAGTTACAGTGATCATTCTAAACTGATCATTGGTACTGAATGAGTAAAGGCTTATGAATGAAGTATAATGTGTGACATCACACAATTTTAGATAGATTGGATTACTTGGACACTTTTTCGAATCTATTTTTGTCACAAACTTTGTTACAATATAAAAAATTGAGCTAGCTGAACGTGGACATTGGATTAGTGTCATTCTGAGCTCTAACCAAAAATTACGGACAATTTAGTGTGGACATGTCAAGTTGATCGGCCAGTTAAAGTGATCATTCCAAACTGATCATTGGTGCTCATTAAGTAAAGGCTTATAAATGAACTATAAAGCATGACATCACGTAGTTTGGGATAGATTTGATTACTTGGACGCTTTCTCGTCTCCATTTCTATCTCAATATTTGTAAAAATAGAGAAAATTGATGTAGTTTAACGTTGGAACTGGATTCATATCATTCTGAGCCATAAGTTAAAAGTTACGTACGACTTAGTGCGGACATGTCAAGTAGATCGGCCAGTTAATATGATTATTCTAAATTGATCATTCATGCTCATTGAGTTAAGGCATATAATTGAAGCATAATGCATGGCATCACGCAGTTTTGCATAGATTTGATTACTTGGATCCTTTGTCGTATTTAGTTATGTATCAAATTTTCTCACAATATAAAAAATTGAACGAGCTTAACGTGGGCAATGGATTCCTGTCATTCTGAGGTCCAAATCAAAAGTTACAAACCATTTCGTGCAGACATGCCAAGTTGATCAGCCAGTTAAAATGATCATTCTGAACTGATAATTGGTGCTCATTGAGTAAAAGCTTATAAATGAAGAATAATGCATGGCATCACACAGTTTAGGATAGACTGGTATACTTGGATGCTTTGTCCTATCTATTTCTATCTCAAAATTTGTCATAATATAGAAAATTGAGCTAGCTTAACGTGGGCATTGGATTCGTGTCATTCTGAACTATAAGTCAAAAGTTACGGACGAGTTAGTGTAGACATGTCAAGTTGATCGGTCAGTTAAAATGAGAATTCTAAACTGATCATTGGTGGTAACTGAGTAAAAGCTTAGAAACGAAGCATAGTGCATGGCATGACGCTGTTTGGGATAGACAAGATTACTTGGACGCTTTGTCGTATCTATTTCTGTTTCAAATTTAGTCACAACATAGAAAGTTGAGGTAGCATAACGTGGGCAATTGATTCGTGTCATTCTAAGCTAGAAAACAAAAGTTACAGACAGTTCAGTACGGACATGTCATGTTGATCGGCAAGTTAATATAATCATTATAAACTGATCATTGGTACTCATTGGATAATGAAGCATAACTGAAGCATAATGCATGACGTTACACAGTTTTGGATAGATGGGATTAAATGGAGACTTTATTGAAGCAAATTTAGTTTTAAATTTTATCAAAATCTAGAAAATGGAGCTACCTTAATGTGGACATTGGATTCGTGTCATTCTGAGATCTAAATCAAAAGTTACGGATGATTAGCACGGACATGTCTAGTTGATCGACCAATTAAACTGATCATTCTAAACTGAGAATTGGTGCTCATTCAGTAAAGGCTTATAAATGAAACATAAAGCATGGCATCACACAGATTTAGATAGATTGGATTACTTGGATGTTTTTTCGTATCTATTTTTGTCTCAAATTTTGTCACAATATTGAAAGTTGAGCTAGCTTAACGTTGGCATTGGATTCGTGTCTTTATGAGATCTAAATCAAAATTTACGGTTGATTTAGTGTGGACATGTCTAGTTGATCATTCTAAACTGATAATTGGAGCTCATTGAGTAAAGCCTTATAAATGAAACATAATGCATGGCATCATGTAGTTTTGGATAGACTGTATTACTTGGAGGCTTTGTCATATCTATTTCGGTCTCAAATTTTGTCACAATATAGAAAATTGATCTAGCATAGCTTGTGACCATCGGATTCGTGTCATTCGAAAATTTAAATCAAAAGTTACAGACGATTTAGTGCAGACATGTCATGTTTGTAGGACGGTTAAAGTGATCAATCTAAACTGATCATTGGTTCTCATTAAGTAAAGGTTTATAATTGAAGAATAAAACATGGCAAAATGCAATTTTGGAAAGATTGGATTGCCTGGATGCTTCGTCGTAACCAGTTCTTTCCCAAATTTTGTCACAATATAGAAAATTGAGCTAGCTTAACGTGGGCATTGGATTCGTGTCATACTGAGATCTAAATCAAATGTTACAGACGATTTAATGTGGACATTTCTAGTTGATCGGGCAGTTACAGTGATCATTCTAAACTGATCATTGGTACTGAATGAGTAAAGGCTTATGAATGAAGTATAATGTGTGACATCACACAATTTTAGATAGATTGGATTACTTGGACACTTTTTCGAATCTATTTTTGTCACAAACTTTGTTACAATATAAAAAATTGAGCTAGCTTAACGTGGACATTGGATTAGTGTCATTCTGAGCTCTAACCCAAATTACGGACGATTTAGTGTGGACATGTCAAGTTGATCGGCCAGTTAAAGTGATCATTCCAAACTGATCATTGGTGCTCATTAAGTAAAGGCTTATAAATGAACTATAAAGCATGACATCACGTAGTTAGGGATAGATTTAATTACTTGGACACTTTTTGTATCTATTTCTGTCTCAAATTTTGTCACAATATAGAAAATTCATCTAGCTTAACGTGGGTATCGGATTCGTATCATTCCGATATCTAAATCAAAAGATAGAGATTAATTAGTGCAGACATGTCAAGTTGATCGGACAGTTAAAGTGATCATTCTAAACTGATCATTGGTGCTCATTCAGTAAAGGCTTATAATTGAAAAATAAAGCATGGCATCACAGAGTTTTGGATAGATTTGATTACTTGGACGCTTTATCGTATCTAGTTCTATCTCAATTTTTGTCATAATATAAAAATTCAACTAGCTTAACGTGGGCATTGGATTCGTGTCATTCTGAGTTCTAAATCAAAAGTTACGGACCATTTTGTGCAGACATGTCAAGTTGATCGTCAATTTGAAATGATCATTCTAAACTGATAATTGGTGCTCAATGAGTAAAAGCTTATAAATGAAGAATAATGAATGGCATCACACAGTAAAGGATAGACTGGATTGCTTTGACGATTTGTTGTCTTTATTTTGTCTCAAGTTTTGTCAAAATATAGAAAATTGAGGTAGCTTAACGTCGGCATTGGATTCGTGTCATTCTAAGCTCTAAATCAAAAGTTACAGACGATTTAGTGTGGTCATGTCAAGTTGATCAGCCAGTTGAAATGATTATTCCAAACTGATCATTGGTGTTCATTGTGTAAAGGCTTATAAATGAAGCATAATGCATGGAATCACGCAATTTCTGATAGATTTGATTACTCGGAAGTTTTGATATATCTAGTTTTGTCTCAAATTTTTCAAAATATAGAAAATTGAACTAGTTTAATGTGGGCATTGGATTCGTGTCATTCTAACCTATAAATCAAAAGATACTTGTGCTGTCATGTCATATTGATCGTTGAGTTAAAATGTTCATCCTAAACTGATCATTGGTGCTCCTTGAGTAAAATCATATAAATGAAGAATAATACATGGCATCACACAATTTGGAATAAACTGGATTGCTTAGATGCTTTCTCGTATCTATTTTGGTCTCAAATTTTATCACAAAATATAAAATTGAACTAGCTAAACGTGGGCATTGGATTCGTGTCATTATGAGATCTAAATCAAAATTTACGGAAGATTTAGTGCAGACATGTCTAGTTGATCGGCCAGTTAACGTGATCATTCTAAACGGATCATTAGCACTCGATGAGTAAAGGCTTATAAATGAAGCATAATGCATGGCATCACACAATTTTAGATAGATTGGATTACTTGGACGCTTTGGCGAATCTATTTTTGTCTTAAATTTTGTTACAATGTAAAAAATTGAGCTAGTTTAATGTGGGCATTGGACTAGTGTCATTCTGACCTCTAATCAAAAAATATGGACGACTTAGTGTGGACATGTCAAGTTGATTGGCCAGTTAAAGTGATCATTCCACACTGACCATTGGTGCTCATTAAGTAGAGGCTTATAAATGAAACCTAAAGCATGGCATCACGTAGTTTGGAATAGATTTGATTACTTGGACGCTTTTTCGTCTCTATTTCTATCTCAAATTTTGTCAAATTAAAGAAAATTGAGGTAGTTGAACGTGGGAACTTGATTCGTATCATTCTGAGCTATAAGTCAAAAGTTACAGAAGATTTAGTGCAGACATGTAAGTTGATCAACCAGTTAATATGATTATTCTAACTGATCATTAATGCTCATCGACTAAATGCCTATAAATAAAGCATAATGCATGTCATCACGCAGTTTTGGATATATTTGATTAGTTGGACCCTTTGTTGTATCTAATTCTGTCTCAAATTTTGTCACAATATAAAAAATTGAATGAGCTTTTTGTGGGCAATGGATTCGTGTTATTCTGAGCTCTAAATCAAAAGTTACAGACATTTTCTTGCAGACATGTCAAGTTGATGAGCCAGTTAAAATGATCATTCTTCACTGATCATCGGTGCTCATTGAGAAAAAGCATATAAATGAAGAATAATGCATGGCATCACACAGTTTAGGATAGCCCGGTATACTTGGATGCCTTGTCGTATCTATCTCTATCTCAAATTTTTTCACAATATAGAAAATTGAGCTAGCTTAACGTGGGCGTTGGATTCGTGTGATTCTGAGCTCTAAATAAAAAGTTACGGACAATTTAGTGCGGACATGTCAAGTTGATCGACCTGTTAATATGATCATTCTAAAGTGATCATTGGTGCTCATTGATTAAAGGCTTATAAATGAAGCATAATGCATGAAATCACGCATTTTTTGATAGATTTGGTTACTTGGACGCTTTTTCGTATCTCTTTCTATTGCAAATTTTGTCTCAATATATAAAATTGAACTATTTTAACGTGGGCATTAGATTCGTGTCATTATGAACCATAAGTCAAAAGTGATGGACGAGTTAGTGTAGACATGTCAAGTTGATCGGCCAATTAAAATGATCATTCTGAACTGATCATTGGTGCTCATTGAGTAATAGCTTATAAATGAAGCATAATGAATGGCATCATGTAGTTTGGGATAGAAAATATTACTTGGATGCTTTTTCTTATCTATTTCGGTCTCAAATTTTGTCACAATATAGGAAATTGAGTTATTTTAACGTGGGCATTGGACTCTTGTCATTCCGAGCTATAAACAAAAGTTACGGACGATTTAGTGTGCACATGTCATGTTGATCGGTCAGTTAATATGATAATTCTAAAATGATCAATGGTGCTCATGAGTAAAGGCTTATAAATGAAACATAATGCATGACATTACACTGTTTTAGATAGATGGGATTAGTTGGATTCTTTGTCGAAGCAATTTTAGTCTTGAATTTTATAATAATATAGAATATTGAGCTACCTTAATGTGGGCATAGAATTCGTGTCATTCTGAGATCTCAATCAAAAGTTACGGACGATCTAACGCGGACATGTCTAGTTGATCGGGTAGTTAAAGTGACAGTCTAAAGTAATAATTGGTGCTAACTGAGTAAAGGCTTATAAATGAAGCATAATGTATGGCATCACACAATTTTAGATAGATTGGATTGCTTGGACGCTTTTTCGTATCTATTTTTGCCTCAAATTTTGTTACAACATAGATAACTGAAATAGCTTAACGTGGGCATTGGATTCATGTCATTCTAAGTTCTAAATCAAAAGTTACAGACAATTTAGGGCTGACATGTCAAGTTGATCGGCGTGTTAAAATGATCATTCTAAACTAATCATTGGTGCTCATTAAGTGAAGGCTTATAAATGAAGTATAAAGCATAGCATCACGTAGTTCGGGATAGATTTGATTACTTGTACGCTTTGTCTTCTCTATTTTTATCTCAAATTTTGTCAAAATATAGAAAATTGAGCTAGCCTAACGTGGGCATGTGATTCGTATCATTCTGGGCTCTAAATCAAAAGTTATGGAGGATTTATTGCGGACAATTCAAGTTGATGAGCTAGTTAATATGATTATTCTAACCTGATCATGTGTGCTCATTGAGTAAACGCTTATAAATGAAATATAATGCATGGCATCACGTAGTATTGGATAGACTAGATTACTTGGACGCTATATCATATTTATTTCTGTCTCAAATTTTTTAACAATATAGAAAATTGATCTAGCTTAACGTGGGCATCGGATTTGTATCATTCAGAGATCTAAATCAAAAGTTAAGAACGATTTAGTGTGGACATGTCAAGTTGATCGGACAGTTAAAGTGATCATTATAAACTGATTATTGGTGCTCATTAAATAAAGGCTTATACTTGAAGAATAAAGTATGGCATCACTCAGTTTTGGATAGATTTGATTACTTGGACAATTTATAATATCTAGTTCTATCTCAAATTTTATCACAATATAAAAAATTCAACTAGCTTAACGTGGGCATTGTATTCATGTCATTCTGAGCTGTAACTCAAAAGTTACGGACCATTTCATGCAGACATGTCAAGATGATCGTCGAGTTAAAATGATCATTCTAAACTGATCATTGGTGCTCATTGAGTAAATTCTTATAAATGAAGCATAATGCATGAAATCACACAATTTTGGATATATTTGATTACTTGGAAGCTTTGTTTTATCTAGTTTTGTCTCAAATTTTGTCAAAATATAGAAAATTGAACTAACTTAATGTGGCCATTGGATTCATGTCATTCTAACCTATAAATCAAAAGTTATGGACGATTTAGTGCATGCATGTCAAGTTGATCGGCCAGTTAAAATGATCATTCCAAACTGATCATTGGTGCTCGTTGAGTAAAAGCTTCTAAATGAACATAATGCATGGCATCACATAGTTTTAGATAGATCGGATTATTTGGACGCTTTTTGTATCTATTTTTGTCTCAAATTTTGTTACAATATGGATGTTAACATAGTCATTGCATTTATGTCATTCTGAGCTCTAAACCAAAAGTCACGGATGACTTAGTGCGGACATGTCAAGTTGATCGGCCTATTAAAGTGATCATTCTAAACTGATCATTGGTGCTCATTAAGTAAAGGTTTATAAATGACGCATAAAGCATGACATCACGTAGTTTGGGATAGATTTCATTACTTGTACAATTTTTCTTCTCTATTTTTATCTCAAATTTCATCAAAATATAGAAAATTGAGGTAGTTTAACGTGGGCATTGGATTCGTATCATTATGAGCTATAAATAGAAATTTACTGATGATTTAGTGCGGATATGTCAAGTTGATCGGCCAGTTAATATGATTATTCTAAAATGATCATTGGTGCTCCTTAGGTAAAGGCTTATAAATGAAGCATAATACATGGCATCACACAGTTTTCGATAGATTTGATTACTTGGGCGCTTTTTCGTATCTATTTATGTCTAAAATTTTGTCACAATATAAAAAATTGAACTAGCTTAACGTGGGCATTTGATTCCTGTCATTCAGAGCTCTAAATAATAAGTTACAAACAATTTAGTATGGACATGTCAAGTTGATCGGCCAGTTAATATGATCATTCAAAAGTGATCCTTGGTTCTCATTGAGTAAAGGATTATAAATGAAGCATAATGCATGACATCACGCAGTGTTAGATAGACTGGGTTACTTGGCTGCTATGTCGTATCTATTTCTATCGCAAATCTTTTCTCAATATAGAAAATTGAACTAGTTTAACGTGGGCATTGGATTTGTGTCATTCTGAACTATAAGTCACAAGTTAAGGACGAGTTAGTGTAGACTTGTCAAGTTGATCGGTCAGTTAAAATGAGCATTCAAAACTGATCATTGGTGATCACTGAGTAAAAGCTTATAAATGAAGCATAGTGCAAGGCATCACGCAGTTTGGGATAGACAAGATTACTTGGATGCTTTGTTGTATCTATTTCTGTCCCAATTTTTTGTCACAATATAGAAAATTAAGGTAGCTTAACGTGGGCAATTGATTCATGTCATTCTAAGATATAAAGCAAAAGTTACAGAAGATTCAGTTTGGACATGTCATGTTGATTGGCAAGTTAATATGATCATCATAAACTGATCATTGGTGATCATTGAATAATGAAGCATAAATAAAGCATAATGCATGACATTACGCAGTTTTGGATAGATGGGATTACTTGGACACTTTGTTGAAGTAGTTTTAGTTGTATATTTTATCACAATATAGAAAATTGAGCTAGATTAATGTGGGCATTGGATTCGTATCATTCGGAGATCTAAATCAAAAGTTACATACGATTTATCGTAGACATGTCTAGTTGATCGGCGAGTTAAACTGATCATTCTAAACTGATAATTGGTGCTCATGCAGTAAAGGCTTATAAATGAAGCATAATGCATGGCATCACACAGTTTTAGATAGATTGGATTACTTGGATACTTTTTCGTATCTATTTTTGTCTCAAAATTTGTTACAATATAGATAATTGAATTAGTTTAACATGGGCATTGGATTCGTATCATTCTGAGCTTTAAATCAAAATTTATCGACGATCTAGTGTGTACATGTCAAGTTGATCGGCTAGTTAAAGTGATCATTCTAAAACGATCATTGATGCTCAATAAGTACAGACTTATACATGAAGCATAAAGCATGACATCACGTAGTTTGAGAGAGATTTGATTACTTGGACGCTTTCTCTTTTCTATTTTTTATCAAATTTTGTCAAAATATAGAAAATTGAGCTAGCCTAATGTTGGCATTAGATACATATCATTTTTGGTTCTAAATCAAAATTTATGGATGATTTAGTGCGGACATTTCAAGTTGATCGTCTAGTGACTATGATTATTCTTGTGACACAGTTTTAGATAGATTGGATTACTTGGATACTTTTCGTATCTATTTTTGTCTCAAAATTTGTTACAATATAGATTATTGAAATAGTTTAACATGGGCATTGGATTCGTATCATTCTGAACTCTAAATCAAAATTTATCGACGATCTAGTGTGTACATGTCAAGTTGATCGGCTAGTTAAAGTGATCATTCTAAAACGATCATTGATGCTCAATAAGTACAGACTTTTACATGAAGCATAAAGCATGACATCACGTAGTTTGAGAGAGATTTGATTACTTGGACGCTTTCTCTTTTCTATTTTTTTATCAAATTTTGTCAAAATATAGTAAATTGAGCTAGCCTAATGTTGGCATTAGATACGTATCATTTTTGGTTCTAAATCAAAATTTATGGATGATTTAGTGCGGACATTTCAAGTTGATCGTCTAGTGACTATGATTATTCTAGTGACACAGTTTTAGATAGATTGGATTACTTGGATACTTTTTCGTATGTATTTTTGTCTCAAAATTTGTTACAATATAGATAATTGAATTAGTTTAACATGGGCATTGGATTCGTATCATTCTGAGCTCTAAATCAAAATTTATCGACGATCTAGTGTGTACATGTCAAGTTGATCGGCTAGTTAAAGTGATCATTCTAAAACAATCATTGATGATCAATAAGTACAGACTTATACATGAAGCATAAAGCATGACATCACGTAGTTTGAGAGAGATTTGATTACTTGGACGCTTTCTCTTTTCTATTTTTTTATCAAATTTTGTCAAAATATAGAAAATTGAGCTAGCCTAATGTTGGCATTAGATACGTATCATTTTTGGTTCTAAATCAAAATTTATGGATGATTTAGTGCGGACATTTCAAGTTGATCGTCTAGTGACTATGATTATTCTAACCTGATCATGGTGCTCATTGGGTAAAGGCTTATAAATGAAATATAATCCATGGTATAACGTAGTTTTGGATAAAATGGATTACTTGGACGCTTTGTCATATCTATTTAGGTCTCAAATTTTGTCACAATATAGAACATTGATCTAGCTTAACGTGGGCATCGAATTCTTGTCATTTGGAGATCTAAATCAAAAGTTACTGACGATTTAGTGCGAACATATCAAGTTGATCAGACAGTTAAAATGAATATTCTAATCTGATCATTGGTGCTCATTAAATAAAGGCTTATAATTGAAGAATAAAGCATGGCAACACGCAGTTTTGGATAGATTGGATTGCTTGGACGCTTTATCGTATCTAGTTCTTTCCCAAATTTTGTCACAATATAGAAAATTGAGATAGCTTAACGTGGGCACTGGATTCGTGTCATTCGGAGATCTAAATCAAAAGTTACAGATGATTTAATGTGGACATGTCTAGTTGATCGTCCAGTTAAAGTGATCATTTTAAAGTGATCATTGGTACTCAATGAGTAAAGGCTTATAAATAAAGCATAATTCATGGCATCACACAGTTTTAGATAGATTGGATTACTTGGACGCTTTGTCGAATCTATTTGTGTCTCAAATTTTGTTACTATATAGAAAATTAAGCTAACTTAACGTGGGCATTGGATTAGTGCCATCCTGAGCTCTATTCAAAAGTTACGGACGATTTAATGTGGACATGTCAAGTTGATCGGCTAGTTAAAGTGATCATTCCAAACTGATCATTGGTGCTCATGTAGTTTGGGACAAATTTTATTACTTGGACGCTTTTTCGTCTTTTTCTATCTCATATTTTGTCAACTTAGAGAAAATTGAAGTAGCTTAAAGTGGGAACTGGATTTGTATCATTCTGAGCTGTAAGTCGAAAGTTACAAACGATTTATTGCGGACATGTCAAGTTGATCGGCCAGTTAATATGCTTATTCTAAACTGATCATTCATGCTCATTGAGTAAAGGCTTATAAATGAAGCATAATGTATGGCATCACACACTTTTGAATAGATTTGATTACTTGGACCCTTTGTCGTATCTAGTTATGTCTCAAATTTTGTCACAATATAAAAAAATTGATCGAGCTTAACGTGGGCAATTGGTTCATGTCATTCTGAGCTCTGAATCAAATGTTACAAAGCATTTCGTACAAACATGTCAAGTTGATTAGCCAGTTAAAATGATCATTCTGAATTGATCATTGGTGCTCTTTGAGTAAAAGCTTATAAATGAAAAATAATGCAAGGCATCACGCAGTTTAGAATTTACTTGTTTACTTGGACGCTTTTTCGTATCTATTTCTATTTCAAATTTTGTCACAATACAGAAAATTGAGCTTGCTTAACGTGGGCATTGGATTCGTGTGATTCTGAGCTCTAAATCAAAAGTTACGGACAATTTAGTGTGGACATGTCAAGTTGATCGGCCAGTTAATATGATCATTCTAAAGTAATCACTGGTGCTCATTGAGTAAAGGCTTATAAATGAAGCATAAATAATGAAATCACGCAGTTTTTAATAGATTGGATTACTTCGTTGCTTTTTCGTATCTATTTCTATCTCAAATTTTGTCTAAATATAGAAAATTGAACTTGTTTAACGTGGACATTGGATTTGTGTCTTTTTGAACTATAAGTAAAATATTACGGACGAGTTATTGTAGGCATGTCAAGTTGATCGGCCAATTAAAATGATCATTCTAAACGGATCATTGGTGCTCATTGAGTAAAGGCCTATAAATAAAGCATAATGCATGGCATCACACAGTTTGGGATAGATTGAATTACTTGTACACTTTGTTGTATCTATTTCTCTTTCAATCATTGTCTCAATATAAAAAATTGAGCTAAATCAAAGTGGGTATTGGATTAGTGTCATTCGGAGCTATAAATAAAAAGTTAGGGACAATTTACTGAAGACATGTAAAGTTGATCGGTCATTTAAAATGATCATTCTAAACTGATCATTGGTGCTCATTGAGTAAA
Organism: Pugionium cornutum; assembly: GCA_018901935.1. Lineage (NCBI taxonomy): Eukaryota > Viridiplantae > Streptophyta > Magnoliopsida > Brassicales > Brassicaceae > Pugionium > Pugionium cornutum. The sequence continues at coordinate 32,339,459 of CM032157.1, read as the reverse complement.
ATCTTATAAATGAAGCATAATGCATGACATCTCGAAGTTTGGTTATGAATGAAGCATAATGCATGACATTACACAGTTTCGGATATATTTGATTACTTGGACGCTTTTTCGAAGCAATTTTAGTCTTAAATTTTATCACAATATAGAAAATTGAGCTAGATTAACGTGGGCATTGGAGTCGTGTCATTTTGTGCTCTAAATCAAAAGTTACCAACGATTTAGTGCGGACATATCAAGTTGATCGGCCAGTTAATATGAGTTTTCTAAACTGATCATTAGTGCTCATGGAGTAAAGGCTTATAAATGAAGCATAATGCATGGCACCATGCAGTCTTGGATAGATTGAATTACTTGAACGCTTTGTCGTATCTAGTTCACTCTCAATTTTGTCACAATATAGGAAATTGAACTAGCTTAACGTGTGCATTGGATTCGTGTCATTCTAAGCTATAAATCAAAAGTTACAGACGATTTACTACAGTCCTGTCAAGTTGCTCGACCAGTTAAAATGATCATTATAAACTGATCATTGGCGTTCAGTGAGTAAAAGCTAATAAATAAAGCATAATGCATGACCAAATGTAGTTTGTGATAGACTGGATTACTTGGACACTTTTTCGTATCTATGTCTGTCTCAAATTTTGTCACATATTGAAAATTGAGCTAGCTTAACTTTAGCATTGTATTCGAGTCATTCTGAGCTTTGATTCAAAAGTTATGGACGATAGTATGGACATATCAAGTTGATCGGCCAGTTATTATGATCATTCTAAATAAATCATTGGTGCTCATTGAATAAAGTCTTATAAATGAAGCATAATGTTTGGCGTCATGCAGTTTGGGATAGATTCGATTACTTGTACACTTTGTTGTATCTATTTCTATCTCAAATTTTGTCTCAATATAGAAAATTGATTTAGCTTAACGTACGCATTGGATTCTTTTCATTTTGAGCTATAAATCAAAAGTTACGGATGATTTATTGCTAACAATCAAGTTGATCGGTCTATTAAAATGATCATTCTAAACTAATCCTTGGTGCTCATTGAGTAAAGGCTTATAAATGAAGCATAATGCATTGCATCACGCAGTCCTGAATATATTGAATTAATTGGATGCTTTGTCATTTCTAGTTCCGTTTCAAAATTTATCACAATATAGAAAATTGAACTAGGTTAACGTGGGGATTGGATTCGTGTCATTCTGAGCTATAAATGAAAAGTTACGGACTATTTAGAGCCGACATATAAAGTTAATCGGCCAATTAAAATGATCATTCTAAACTTATCATTGGTACTCATTGAATAAAAGATTATAAATAAAGCATAATGCACGACATCACACAGTTTGGGATAGATTAAATTACTTGTACACTTTGTTGTATCTATTTCAATCTCAAATGTTTTCTGAATATAGAACATTGAGCTAGCTTAACGTGAGTATTGGATTCGTTTCATTCTGTGCTATAAATCAAAAGTTACAAACGATTTAATGCAAATATGTCAAATTGATCAGCCAGTTAAAATGATCATTCTAAACAAATCATTTGGTGCCCATTGAGTAAATGCTTATAAATGAAGCATAATGCATGGCATCACTCAGTCTTGGATATATTGAACTACTTGCACACTTTGTCGTATCTAGTTCTGTCTCAAATTTCGTTATGATATAACAAATTAAACTAGTTTAACATTGGCATTGGATTCGTGTCATTGTTAGGTATAAATCAAAAGTTATGGATGATTTAGTGCAAGCATGTTAAGTTGATCGGCCAGTTAAAATTATCATTCTAAACTGATCATTGGTGCTCATTCAGTAAAAGCTTATAAATAAAGAATAATGCATGGTATCATGCATTTCGCGATAAACTGGATTACTCGGACGCTTTGTCGTATCTATTTCTGTCTCAAATTTTGTCACAATATAGAAAATTTAGCTAGCTTAACGTGGGCATTGGATTTGTGTCATTCTGAACTCTAATTCAAAAGTTACGAACGATTTAGTTTGGGCATGTCAAGTTGATCGGCCAGTTAATATGATCATTCTGAACTAGTCATTGGTGCTCATTGAGTAAAGGCTAATAAAAGAATAATAATGCAAGGCATCACGTAGTTTGGGATAGATTGGATTATTAGGACACTTTGTCGCATCTATTTTTGTCTCAAATTTTGACTGAATATAGAAAATTGAGCTAGGTTAACGTGGGCATTGGATTTGTGTCATTCTGAGCTATAAATCAAATGTTATGGACTATTTAATGCCAACATGTCAAGTTGATCGACGAGTTAAAATGATCATTATATACTAATCATTGGTACTCATTGAGTAAAGGCTTATCAATGAATCATAATGCATGGCATCTTGCAGTTTGGGATAGAATGGATTACTTAGACGCTTTGTCATATCTAGTTCTCTCTCATGTCACAATATTGCTAAATTGAGCTAGCTTAACGTGGGCATTGGAATCGTGTCATTCGGAGCTCTAAATCAAAAGTTACGGACGTTTTAATGCGGACATGTCAAGTTGATAGGCCAATTAAAGTGATCATTGGTGCTCATTCAGTTAAGGCTTATAAATGAATCATAATGCATGGCATCACGCAGTTTTCGATATATTGGATTACTTAGACGCTTTGTCGTATCTTTTTCGGTCTCATATTTTGTCACAATATAAAACATTAAGCTAGAATAACGTCGGCATTAGATTCGTGTCATTCAAAGCTCTAAAGCAAAAGTTACACACGATTTAGTGCGGACATGTCATGTTGATCATCCAGTTAATAGTATCATTTTAAAATGATTGTTGGTGCTCATTCAGTAAAAACTTTATAGATGAAGCATAATGCAAGACATGACACAGTTTTGGATGGATTTGATTACTCGGAGGACTTGTCGAAGCAATTTTAGTCGTAAACTATATCGCAATATAGAAAATTAAGCTAGCTTAAAGTGGGCATTGGGTTCGTGTCATTCTAAGCTCTAAATTAAAAGTGACAGACGATTTAGTGCAGAAAGTTCAAGTTGATCGGCTAGTTAAAATGATCATTCTAAACTCCTCATTGGTGCTCATTGAGTAAGGGCTTATAAATGAAGCACAATGCATGGCATCACGCAGTTTGGGATAGATTGGATTACTTGAACCCTTTGTCGTATATAGTTCTCTCTCAAATTATGTCACAATGTAGATAATATGAGCTATCTTAACGTGGGCATTGGAATCGTGTCATTCGGAGCTCTTAATCAAATGTTACGGACGATTTAGTGTGGACATGTCAAGTTGATCGGCCAGTTAATGTGATCATTCTAAACTGATCATTGGTGCTCATTGAGTAAAGGCTTATAAATGAAGCATAATGCATGACATCATACAGTTTTGGATAGATTGGATGACTTAGACGTTTTTATTGCTGTCTCAAATTTTGTTACAATATAGAGCTAGCGTAATATGTGCATTGGATTCGTGTCATTATAAGATATAAATCAAAAGTTATGGACGATTTAGTGCAGACATGTAGAGCTAATCGGCCAGTTAAAAGGATCATTCGAAAAGGAACTGTGGTGCTCATTGAGTAAAGGCTTATAATGAAGCATAATGCATGATATCACACAGTTTTGGATAGATTTGATTACTTGGAAGACTTGGCGGAGCAATTTTTCGTTTTAAATTTTATCACAATATAAAAAAATGAGCTACATTAACATGGGCATTGGATTCTTGTCATTCGGAGCTCTAACTCAAAAAAGTTATGGACGTTTTAGTGAAGACATGTCAAGTTAATCGGCCAACTAAAATTATCATTCTAAACTGATCATTGGTGCTCATTGAGTAAAGGCTTATAAATGAAGCATAATGCATGGCATCACATAGTTTTGGAAAGATTGGATTACCTGGAAGGTTTGTCATATCTAGTTCTCTCTCAAATTTCGTTACAATATAGATAAATTAAGCTAGGTTTATGTGGGCATCAGAATTGTGTCATTCGGAGCTCTAATTCAAAAGTTACGGACGATTCAATGACATGTCAAGTTGATCGGCCTATTAAAGTGATCATTCTAAACTGATCATTGGTGCTCATTGAGTCAAGGCTTATAAATCAAGCCTAATGCATGGCATCACACAGTTTTGGATACGCTTTGTCGTATCTAGTTCTCTCTCAAATTTTGTCACAATATTGATAAATTGAGCTAGCTTAACGTGGGCATTGGAATTGTGTCATTCAGAGCTCTAAATCAAAAGTTACGGACTATTTAGGGCGGACATGTAAAGGTGATCGGCCACTTAAAGTGATCATTCAAAACTGATCATTGGCGCTAATTGAGTAAAGGCTTATAAATGAAGAATAATGCATAGTATCACGTAGTTTTGGATAGATTATATTGATTGGACGCTTTGTCGTATCTATTTCTATCTCGTTTTGTCACAATATAGATAATTGAGCTAGCTTAACGCTGGCATTGGATTCATATCATTTCGAGCTACCAAAGTTACACACGATTTAGTGCATACATGTCAACTTGATAGGCCAGTTAAAAAGATCATTGTAAAATGATCATTGGTGCTCATCGAGTATGCAGTTTGGGATAGATTAGATTACTTAGACACTCACTCGTATCTAGTTCTCTCTAAAATTTTGTCACAATATACATAAATTGAGCTAGCTTAATGTGGGTATTGTAATCGTGTCATTCTGAGCTCTAAATCAAAACTTATGGATGATTTAGTGCGAACATGGTAAGTTGATCGGCCAGTTAAAGTGATCATTCTAAACTGATCACTGGTGCTCATTGAGTAAAGGCTTATAAATGAAGCATAATGCATGGTATCATGAAGTTTTAGATAGATTGGATTACTTGGATCCTTTGTCGTATCTATTTATGTGTCAAATTTATGTATGACATTACGCAGCTTTAAATATATTGGAATACTTGGACGCTTTGTTGTATCTATTTATGTGTCAAATTTAGTCAAAATATAGACAATTGAGGTAGCTTAACGTGGGTATTGGATTCGTGTCATTATGAGCTACAAATCAAAAGTTATGGACAACTTATTGCACACATGTCAAGTTGATCGGCCAGTTAAAATGATCATTCTAAAATGATTATTGGTGCTCATTGAATAAAGACTTATAAATGAAGCATAATGCATGGCATCATGCAGTTTTTGATAGATTGGATTACTTGGACGCTTTGTCGAATCTAGTTCTCTATCAAATTTTTTCACAATAAAGGTAAATTGAGCTACCTTAACGTGGGCATTGGAATCGTATCATTCTGACCTTTTTAAAAAATTTACGGATGATTTAGTGTGGACATGTCATGTTGATCGGCCATTTCAAGTGATCATCCTAAACTGATCATTGGTGCTCATTGAGTAAAGGCTTATAAATGAAATATAATGTGTGGCATCATGATGTTTTACATAGATTGGATTACTTGTACCCTTTGTCGTATCTATTTATGTGTCAAGTTTTGTCAAAATTTAGACAAATGAGGTAGCTTAACGTGGGCATTGGATTTGTGTCATTATGAGCTACAAATCAAAAGTTATGGACAATTTAGTGCACACATGTCAAGTTGATCGGCCAGTTGAAATGATCATTCTGAACTGATTATTGGTGCTCATTGAATAAAGACTTATAAATGAAGCATAACGCATGATATCATGCAGTTTTTGATAGATTGGATTACTTGAATGCTTTGTCGAATCTAGTTCTCTCTCAAATTTTGTCACAATATAGGTAAATTGAGGTAGCTTAACATGGGCATTGGAATCGTGTCATTCTAAGCACTAAATCAAAAGTTACGGATGATTTAGTGTGGACATGTCAAGTTGATTGGCCATTTAAAGTGATCATCCTAAACTGATCATTGCTGCTCATTGAGTAAAGACTTTTAAATGAAGCATAATGCATGGTATCATGAAGTTTTAGATAGATTGGATTACTTGGATCCTTTGTCGTATCTATTTATGTGTCAAGTTTTGTCAAAATTTATACAATTGAGGTAGCTTAACGTGGGCATTGGATTCGTGTCATTATGAGCTACAAATCAAAAGTTATGGACAATTTAGTGCACACATATCAAGTTGATCGACCAGTTAAAATGATAATTCTGAACTGATTATTTGTGCTCATTGAATAAAGACTTATAAATGAAGCATAATGCATGACATCACACAGTTTTGGATAGATTGAATTACTTGGACACTTTGTTGTATCTATTTATGTCTCAAATTTTGTCACAACATAGATAAATTGAGGTAGCTTAACATGGGCATTGGAATTGTTTCATTTTGAGCTCTAAATCAAAAGTTACGGATGATTTAGTGTAGACATGTCAAGGTCATCGGCCAGAAAGGATCATTCTAAAATGATCATTGGTGCTCCTTGAGTAAAGGCTTATAAATGAAGCATAATGTATGACATCACACAATTTTGGATATATTAGATTACTTTGAGGACTTGTCGATGCAGTTTTAGTTTTAAATTTTGTCACAATATAGAAAACTGAGCTATCTTAACGTGGGCATTGGGTTCGTGTCATTCTGAGCTCTAAATCAAAAGTTACCGATGATTTAGTGCGGACATGTCAAGTTGATCAGGCAGTAAAAATGATCATGATTAATAGATCATTGGTGCTCATGGAGTAAAGGCTTATAAATGAAGCATAATGCATGGCATCACATAGTTTGGGATATATTTGATATCTTGGACACTTTGTCGTATCTCTTTCTTTCTCAAATTTTGTCACAATATACTAAATTGAGCTAGCTTAACATGTGCATTGGATTTATGTCATTCTGAGCACTAAATCAAAAGTTACCGACGATTTAGTGCAGACATGTCAAGGTGATCAGCTAGTTAATGTGATCATTCTAAACTGATCATTGGTGCTCTTTAAGTAAAGGCTTCTAAGTGAAGCATAATGCATGGTATCATACAAGTTTGGACAGATTGGATTACTTGGAAGCTTTCTGGTATCTATTTCTGTCTAAAGTTTTGTTACAAAATAGGCAATTGACCTAGCTTAATGTTGGCATTGGATTCGTGTCATTCGAAACTATTAATCAAAAGTTACAAAGGATTTAGTGCAGACATGTCAACTTGATCGACCCGTTAAAAGGATCATTCTAAAATGACCACTAGTGCTCATTGAGTAAAGGATTATACATGAAGCATAATGCATGACATCACGTAGTTCATGATAGATTGGACTATTTAGATGTTTTGTCGTCTCTATTTTATCTCAAGTTTTGTCAAAAATATAGAAAATATAGCTAGCTTAATGTGGGAATTGGATTCATGTCATTCTGAGCTCTAAATCAAAAGTTACGGACGATTTAGTGCAGACTTGTCAAGTTGATCGGTCAGTTAAAATGATCATTATAAACTGATCGCTGTTGCTCACTGAGAAAAGACTTATAAATGAAGCATAATGAAAGGTATCACCCAGTTTGGGATAGATGGGATTACTTGAACGTTTTGTCGTATCTAATTCTTTCTCAAATTTTGTCACAATATAGATAAAGTGAGATAGCTTAACGTGTGCACTGGAATCGTGTAATTCTGAGCTCTAAATCAGAAGATAGGGAAGATTAAGTGCGGACATGTCAAGTTGATAGGCCACTTATAGTGATCATTCCAAACTTATCATTGGTGCTCATTGAGTAAAGGCTTAAAAATGAAGCATAATACATGGTATCACACAATTTTGGATAGATTGGATTACTTGGACGTTATGTCATATATAGCTCTCTCTCAAATTTTGTCACAATATAGATAAATTGAGCTAGCTTAATTTGGGCATTGGAATCGTGTCATTCTAAGTTCTAAATCAAAACTTACGAATGATTTAGTGCGGACATGTGAAGTTGATCGGCCAAGTTAAAGTGATCATTGGTGCTCATTGAGTAAAGGCTTATAAATGAAGCATAATGCATGGCATCACACAATTTTTGATATATTGGATTACTTAGACACTTTTTCTATCAATTTTAGTCACAAATTTTGTCACAATATAGATAAATTGAGCTAGCTTAAGGTGGGCCTTGATATCGTTTCATTTTGAGCTCTAAATCAAAAGTTACGGATGATTTAGTGTGGACATGTCAATTTGATCGGCCATTTAAAGTGATCACTCTAAACTGATCTTTGCTGCTGATTGAGTAAAGGCTTATAAATGAAGCATAATACATGGCATCACGTATTTTTTGATAGATTGGATTACATGGACGCTTTGTCGTATCTATTTCTGTCTCTAATTTTGTTACAATATCAAAAACAGAGTAGCGTAAAGGGCATTGGATTCGTGTCATTATGAGCTATGAATAAAAAGTTACAGACAATTTACTAAAGAATCAGCCAGTTAAAAGGATCATTCTAAAATGATCATTGGTGCTCCTTGAGTAAAGGCTTATAAATAAAGCATAATCCAAGATATTATGTAGTTTTGGATAGATTTCATTTCTTGGAGGACTTGTCTAAGAAATTTTAGTCTTTAATTTTATCACAATATAAAAATTGAGCAAGCTTTACATGGGCATTAGATTCGTGTCATTCTCGGCTCTAAATCAAATGTTACGGACGATTTAGTGCAGATATGTCAAGTTGATCTGCCATTTAAAATGATCATTCTAAACTGATCATTGGTGCCCATTAAGTAAAGGCTTATAAATGAAGCATAATGCATGGCGTCACGCAGTTCGGGATAGATTGGATTACTTGGACTCTTTGTGGTACCTAGTTCTCTCTTAAATGTTGTCACAATATAGATAAATTGAGCTAGCTTATTGTGGACATTGGAACCGTGTAATTCTGAGCTCTACATCAAAAGTTATGGATGATTTAGTGTGGACATGTTAAGATGATCGGCCATTTAAAGTGATCACTCTAAACTGATCAATGGTGCTCATTGAGTAAAGGCTTATAAATGAAGCATAATGCATTATATAAAGCAGTTTTGGATAGATTTGATTTCTTGGAGGACTTGTCGATGCAATTTTAGTCTTAAATTTTATCAAAATATAGAAAATTGAGCTAGTTTAACGGGGGCGTTGGATTCATGTCATTGTGATCTCTAAATCAAAAGTTACGTACGATTTAGTGCAGACATGTCAAAATGATCGGCCATTTAAAATAATTATTCTGAACTGATCATCGTTGCTCATTGAATAAAGGCTTATAAATGAAGCATAATGCATGGCATCACAAAGTTTTGGATAGGTTGTATTACTTGTACGCTTTGTCGTATCTATTTCTGTCTCAAATTGTGTCAAAATATAGATAAATTGAGCTACCTTAACATGGGCATTGGAATCGGTTCATTCATCTGTTAAAGCATCCTTCTTCTCCCCCGGGTGTGGTTTAGTTGCTTTAAATCAAAATTACGGATGATTTAGTGTGGACATATCAAGGTTATCGGCCATTTAAAGTGATCACTCTAAACTGATCTTTCGTGCTATTGAGTAAAGGCTTATAAATGAATCATAATGCATGTTATCATATAGTTTTGGAGAAATTGGATTAATCGGACGATTTTTCATATATATTTTTGTGTCAGATTTTGTCACAATATATACAATTGAGGTAGCTTAACGTGGGCATTGGATTTGTGTTATTATGAGCTATAAATCAAAAATGATCCATGATTTAGTGCCCATATGTTAAGTTTATCGGCCAGTTAATATTATCATTCTAAACAGATCATTGGTGCTCAATGAGTAATGGCTTCTAAATGAAGCATAATGCATGGCGTCACAAAGTTTTGGATAGATTGGATTACTTGGACACTTTATCGTATCTATTTTTGTCTCAAAATTTGTAACACTATAGAAAATTGGACAACTTAACATGGGCAATTGATTCGTGTCATTGTGAGCTATAAATCAAAAGTTACGGATGATTTAGTGTGGACATGTCATGTTGATCTGCCAGTTAATATGATCATTCTAAACTGATCATTGGTGCTTATTGAGTAAAGACTTATAAGTGAAGCATAATGCACAAGTTTGTGATAGATTGGATTACTTGAACGCTTTGTCGTATCAAATTCTCTCTCAAAGTTTATCGCAATATAGAAAATTTAGCTAGCTTAACGTGGGCATTGCATTTGTGTCATTCTGAGCTATAAATAAAAACATACGGACGATTTATTGCAAACATGTCAAGTTGATCGTCTAGTTAAAATGATCATTCTAAACTGATCATTAGTGCTCATTGAGTAAAGGCTTATAAATGAAGCATAATGCATGGCATCATGCAATCTGGAATAGATTGGATTACTTGGACGTTTTGTCGTATCTTATTTTGTCTCAAATTTTGACACAATATATATAATTGAGCTACCTTAACATGACCATTGGATTTGTGTCATCAGAGCGATAAATAAAAAAGTTACAGACGTTTTAGGTAAGATATGTCAAGTTGATCGCCCAGTTAAAATGATCATTCTAAACTTATCATTGCTTCTCATTGTGTAAAGGCTTATAAATGAAGCATAATGCATGGCAACACGCAGTTTGGGATAGATTGGATTACTTGAACGCTTTGTCTTATCTATTACTGTCTCAAATTTTGCCACATATACAATTGAACTAGCTTAACGTGAGCATTGGATTCGTGTAATCCTAAGGTATAAATAAAAGAAGTTACAAACGGTTTAGTGCGTACATGTCACGTTGATCGGTCAGTTAGAATGATAATTATAAAATGATCTTTATTGCTCATTGAGTAAAGGCTTATAAATAAAGCACAATGCATGGCATCAGGCAGTTCGGGATAGATTGGATTATTTGGACGCTTTGTCGTGTCTATTTCTATCTCAAATTTTGTCATAATATAGAAAATTGGGCTACCTTAACGTGGGCATTGGATTCGTGTCATTCGAAGCTCTAAATCAAAATTTACGGTTGATTTAGTGCGGACATGTCAAGTTGATCGGCCAGTTAGAATGATAATTCTTATTTGATCATTACTGCTCATTGAGTAAAGTCTTATAAATGAAGCATAATGGATGGCATCTCTCATTTTGGGATAGACTGGATTACTAGGTCAAATGTTTGTATTTATTTCAGTCTAAAATTTTGTCGTAATAGAGAAAATTGAACTAGCTTACCGTGGGCACTAGATTTGTGTTATTCGGAGTTATAAATGAAATGTTACGGACGATTTAGTGCAGACATGTCAAGTTGATAGGCCAGTTAAAATGATTATTCTAAACTGATCATTGGTGATCATTGAGTAAAAGCTTATAAATGAAGCATAATGCATGGCATCAATCAGTTTGGGATAGAATGGATTACTTGAATGCTTTGTCGTATCTATTTCAGTCTCAAATTTTATCACAATATAGAATATTGAGCTAGCTTAACGTGGGCAATGGATTTGTGTCATTCGGAGCTATAAATCAAAAGTTTCGGACGATTTAATGGCAACATGTCAAGTTGAACGACCAGTTAAAATGATTATTCTAAACTAATCATTGGTGCTCATTGAGTAAAGACTTATGAATGAAATATAATGCATGACATCACGCACTTTGGGATAGATTGGTTTACTTGGACACATTGTCGTATCTTATTTTGTCTCAAATTTTCTCAAAATATAGATAATTGAGTTAGCTTAACGTGTGCATCGGATTTGTGTCACTCTGAGCTATAAATAAAAAAGTTACAGACATTTTACTACAAACATGTCAAGGTTATAGACCAGTTAAAATGATCATTCTAAACTAATCATTGGTGCTCATTGAGTAATGGCTTATAAATGAAGCATAAAGCATGACATCACGCAGTTTGGGATAGATTAGATTACTTGGACGCTTTGTCGTATCTAGTTGTTTCTTAATTTTTTTTTGACAATTGAAAACTGAGCTAGCTTAATGTGGGCATTGGATTCCTACAATTCTGAGCTCTAAATCAAAAGTTACAGAAGATTTAGTGCGGACATGTCAAGTTGTTCGACCAGTTAAGGTGATCATTCTACACTGATCATTGGTGCTCATTGAGTAAAGTTTTATAAACGAATCATAATGCATGACATCACACAGTTGAGATAGATTTTATTAATTGAACGCTTTGTCGGATCTAATTCTGTCTAAAATTTTATCACAATATAGATAATTGAGCTAGCTTAAAGCGGACATTGAATTCATGTCATTTTGAGCTATAAATAAAAGTTACAGACGTTTTAGTGCAGACATGTCAAGTTGATCGGCCAGTTAAAATGATCATTCTAAACTGATCATTAGTGCTCATTGAGTAAAGGCTTATAAATGAAGCATAATGCATGGCATCACGAAGTTCAGGATAGATTGGATTACTTGAACGCTTTGTCGTCTCCATTTCTGTCTCAAATTTTGTAACGATATAGACGATTGAGCTAGGTTAACGTGGGCATTGGATTTGTGTTATTATAAGGTATAAATCAAAAGTTACGGATGATTTAGTGCAGATATGTCAAGTTGATTGGCCAGTTAAAATGGTCATTCTAAACTGATCAATTATGTTGATTGAGTAATGACTTATAAATGAAGCATTATGCATGATATTACGTAGTATTGGATAGATTTTATTACTTGGAGGATTAGTCGAAGCAATTTTAGTCTTAAATTTTATCAAAATATAGAAAATTGAGCTAATTTAACCTGGGAATCGGATTTGTGTTATTCTGAGCTATAAATCAAAAGTTTCGGACAATTGACTGTAGACATGTCAAGTTGATCAACCAGTAAAAATGATCATTCTAAACTAATAATTGGCCTATTAAGTAAAGGCGTATAAATGAAACATAATGCATGCCATCACGTAGTTTGGAATAGATTGGATCACTTGAATGGTTTGTCGTATCTAATTCTATCTCAAATTTTCTCACAACATAGATAATTGGGCTAGCTTAACATGTCATCCTGAGCTATGAATCAAAAACCTACAAACGTTTTAGGGCAGACATGTCAAGGTTATCCACCAGTTAAAATGATCATTCTAAACTTATCATTGGAGCTTATTGAGTAAAGGCTTATAAATGAAACATAATGCATGGCATCATGTAGTTCTTGATAGATTGGATTACTTGTACGCTTTGTCGTATCTAGTTGTATCTCAAATTTTTTCAAAATATAGAAAATTGAGCTAGATTAACGTGGGTATTGGATTCTTATCATTTTGAGATCTAAATCAAAAGTTACGGACGATTTAGTGCGGACATGTGAAGTTGGTCGGCTAGTTAATTTGATCATTGGTGCTCATTGAGTAGAGGCTTATAAATTAAACATAATGCATGCCATCACACAATTTTGGCTAGATTGGATTACTTGGATGCTTTTTCTTATCTGTTTGTGTCTCAAGTTTTGTCACAATAATGAAAATTGAGCCCGCTTAACGTGGGAATTGGATTCGTGTCATTTTTAGCTCTAAATAATAAGTTATGAACGATTTAGTGCATACATGACAAGTTGAACGGACAGTTAAAGTAATCATTGGTGCTCATAAAGCAAACGATTATTAAGGATGTATAAAGCATGGCATCACACAGTTTTGGATATATTGGATTACTTGGACGCTTTGTTGTATCTATTTCATTCTCAAAAATTTTCAGAATATTAAAAATTCAACTAGCATAACGTGGGCATTGGATTGACATCATTCTGAGCTCTAAACAAAAGTTACAAACGATTTAATGGGCACATGTCAAGTCGATCGGCCAGTTAAAATGGTCATTTTAATTTGATCATTGGTGCTCATTGATTAAAAGCTTATAAATGAAGAATAATACGTGGCACCACGCAGTTTGGGATAGATTGGATTACTTGGACACTTTTTCGTCTCTATTTCGGTCTATAATTTTGTCACAATATGGAAAATTAAGCTAGCTTAGCGTGGCCATTGGATTTTTGTCATTCGGAGCTCTAAATCAAAAGTTACGGAGGATTTAGTGCGGACATGTGAAGTTGATCAGCCAGTTAAAATGATCATTCTAAACCAATCATTAGTGCTCATTGAGTACAAGCTTCTAAATGAAGAATCATGTAGAGTATCACACAGTTTTGGATAGATTGGATTAGTACGACGCTTTGTCATATCTATTTTTATCCCAAAATTTGTCACAGTATAAAAAATTTAACTAGTTTAATGTTGGCAATGGATTCGCATCATTCGGAGCTCTAAATCAAAAGTTACACATATGTCAAGTTGATCGGTCAGTTAAAATGATCATTCTTAACTGACCATTGGTGCTTATTGATTAAAAGCTTATAAATAAAGCACAATACATGGCATCACACAATTTTGATAGATTGGATTATTGGGATAATTTTTGGTATCTATTTATGTCTCAAATTTTGCACAATATAGAAAATTTAGCCAGCTTAACATGGGCATTCGATTCGTGTCATTCTGAACTCTAAATCATAAGTTATGGACGATTTAGTGCAGACATGTCAAGTTGATCAGCAAGTTAAAGTGATGATTCTAAACTGATCGTTGGTGCTCATTAAGTAAACACTTATAAATAAAACATGAAGCATGGCATCACGCAGTTTGGGATAGATTGGATAACTTTGATGTTTTGCCGTATCTAGTTGTGTCGCAAATTTTATCACAATATAAAAAATTGAGCTAGCTTAACATCGGCATTGCATTCGTGTCATTCTGAGCTATAAATCAAAAGTTACACATGATTTAGTGCGTACATGTCAAGTTAATCGCCAGTTAAAATGAACATTTTTAACTGACCCTTGGTGCTCATTCAGTAAAAGCTTTTAAATGAAGTATAATGCATGGCATCACGCAATTTGGGATAGATTGGATTATTTGAACACTTGGTCGTCTCTATTTCTGTCTATAATTATGTCAACATATAGAAAATTGAGCTATATTAATATGGGCATTGGATTCGTTTCATTCCGAGATTTAAATCAAAAGTTACGGACGATTTACAATGCAAGAAAACATTGATTTTCCGACGACGAAATTCATCGGCAATCCGTCGGAAATATCATTTCCCGTTGAATATCTGACAAAAGTTTTCCATCAGGACTATTTCATCGGAAAACAATTTCCGTTGAAAAATTGTCGGGCATCAACGAGGGGTTTGCGATAAAAGTAGCCATCGGCAAATACCGATGGGTATTCGATGGGTCCAGTCCATTGGCAATTAGTGACATATTTGCGATTGATTTAGTCAGTCGGGCGGCGGATGACTTCCGATGACAAGTGCCGTTGGGAATGACAACCGATGGTATATCCCGACGGTTTTCAGCCGTCGAGATGGAACCAACGACATCACGATGAAATAAGCTTCTTGACGGAAATGTGTGCGTCGGTAATTCCCAACGGATTAGCGATAACACTATATGTTGAACTAGTGTCGATTTCCGATGACTCCTTCCGTATGATGACCATTACAAAATGGTATTTCCTGTAAAAACAAAAAAATATTATTAAAAATATTATATTATTAAATATAAAAATAACTAAAAAAGAGAAATCAATCTTACATCAAGAACCAGACGTTTAATCTCAGAACGAGGCAATTCGGCGACCGAAGATGAAGAACCAACATGAGACTGCTGAGAAAAAATATCATTTTTTTCACTTTTTCGATGATCTCACTAACGAAACCATCTTTGATGCAACCAATATTTTTTTTCGTGTGGATGGCCTCCAGAAGTTGCGAATGATCTAGAGGCGCTCCAAATTCTTGTGCCTAAAAGTTAAAAAAATACTAAATTAATATTTATAAAATTTTCAAATAATAATAAATAAAATTAATATAATAATAAATTTACCAATGTATCGGCTCGTCTCAGAAAACTAGTCGATCCAGCATTGTGAATGTAAATGCCTTTGCCACCTCGTCGCTTTTTTGGTGTCCTAAATTAGTACTCGAGATGGTCTCAATGCTAGAAGATTTCCAATAACGAATAAAGTCATTCCAAACCGACTCATTCAACCCTCTTGGTTTGCCTTTTCTTTTTTTCTACTTTTGTTTCCACTCGTTCATGTGGCGGGAAAATTGTACGGCAGCCTCTTTTTGAAAAACTTCTTCCGCCAATTTTGTGTTCATGGGATCCCATGTAAATTATTGCTACGAAATTTACTTATTTATTATTAAAAAATATTTTAAACAATTACATATTTAAAAATAAATTAACGTACCGCAAACGTCCTAAACCCAATCTAACGTTTTTCGTACGGAATATCTCTAAATTTTGTATACGGTTTGTTCAAAAGAGAATGAAGCATATTTAATATAGATTTGCTTATCCCGTTGTTTGAAAGACCAAACCTATGAAATTTTATTACAATAACGCCAAAATAATTATTTTACATCTAATTATAGAAAATTTAATATACCATATCAAATTTTCTTGACGCCTCGGATCAAGAAAAGTAAGATGTTCACGACCAGGTTGTTGAACCGATTCTTCAATTGGCATTGGTCGAAAAAAATCATTTCCAGATTCTGGAAGTTGAGTTGGTATAAAACTCGGAGTAGACGACTCACCACGCTGGTACTCTTGTTACGACCTTAAAAATATTATTATTACATTAATACGATGACTACACTTGATGTGAATAATAATATTTAACACACATAAACTAATACAAAATATAAATATAGAATATCTACCTGAATCGTTTAAATGCTTTCAAATGATAATAAATAAATGATTTTCTTTATACATAATTAATAAAAATATAGAATTTTTTAATAAAAATGTTGTTTTGTAAGAAAATAGTTTCACATTAGCCTAGGATCTCCATCATAATGTTAAGCATATTTCATGAATATACACATAAAATAACATTCATAACTAACTTATAAAATAACTTATATGTTACATAAAAAATTACCAATTCGAGTAATTATTTGACAAGGAAGACTATGGCTTTTTTAGCTAACTGCAACTTTCCATGATCAAATAGCACACGTAAAACGATGTTTGATCAAACAAGTAACATATACGTTTTGATCAAAGACTTGTTTTATCAAAGACTTGTTTTCCATGATCAAAGACTTGTTTGATCAAACAAGTAACATATACGTTTTACTTTTGCAAAAAAAAATTCAAAAAATTGTAATTTTTATCTAATTGACTTTTTGCTACAATCAATCGATGAAAATAAAAAGAATCAGACATGAAACTCATTTAGACAATTCATCGAACATATTAATTTCATCTAACATTACAAGAAACAATGTTCATAAGCTTATAAGAATTCATAATCACAAACACCCATAAATCCCACATCATGTGTGATTAGAAACTGAGAGTCAAAAATCTATTGGAACATTCAATTCAACAAGCGTCAGGTTCAAAGGGTTTAGGTAAGAAAGAAAACCTTATTGAAATTCTTCTGGATATTTTTTTGACCTCTATATCAAGGATATTTTTTTGACCTCTATAAAAATTGAGGGGAGAAGAAGAAAGAGAGATCTATATAACTCTCTCTCTCTAACCCAAATTAAGAACGGCTCCAAATTTAAAACGCCAAAATCTCTGAGAATAATATCGAGAGAGAGAGAGAGAAAGAACATTGTGAAGGTTTTATAAACTTACATTTCCGGCAATTACACTTATACAGACCGAGAGGAGACTTCCGGCGACGTCAGCGGTGGGAAGGAGAGGCAGATTTCTGAACGAGAGAGGAAGAGGCCAATTTCTGAACGGAAGAGAAGACTGATAGAGAAATCGTGGGGTCGTAGGTTATATTCAATATCTCTTATGGCAAAATCCATCGGAAACCCGTCGGCCAAATACTAAATATTTTCGAAAAAACCCCAGTGCTAAATTAACTATCCCACGTATAATTTCATATTTGTCGGTATTCTGTCAGAAGTTACCGACGGATTTCCGACGGAAACTGAAACTTTTGCATGCTCGCCAAATTGTCAGTCCACATGGTAAAGGATATTTTTGACGGTTTTCTATCTGATCTAGTGGCATGATCAGTAAGCCATCAGAATATTCCTATGGATTTCCGACGATCCTATTATTTGTTAACAAAAATAATGAATATTTTTATTTATAAAATGTGAAATAGCCCTTTCTCATAATTTATTATTTATTTAGATTTTGAAGTTTTTTTATCGTTAATAATGTTTATTGTATTTTTCATAGTATTGTTGTTTTTCGACCCGTACGCAAAGCTAGTTAAAGGTCACCACCTTTTTGGTGATAGTAACCAAAAGTTTGCTATATTCTATGAATTTAATTATAAATTTGAGAGTTCGCCATTTAACTAGGGAGATGACTAAGTCCCCTATATTGGATTTCTGTTTATATTAGAAATGTTTATAAACTATTTATTTTGAAAAAACTATGTAGTATATAACATTAGGAATGTGTACCATTTAATCGTAGCCCATATATTTTTTATACTTTTAAATCTATTAAACTTTACATTTGAAATTTATGTTCCTCGCATATCCGTCCAAAATTGCTGACGGAATCCCGACCGGTATTCAAATTCCATCGTCAATCCGTGGGATAATCTTCTCCGACACAATAGGGTATAGTATCAATAGCCTATGTCGTCAATAATCCGACTGTAGTTTCCGACGGCATTGCGATGGGTTCTGATGGGTATTCAAATTTCATCGGCAATCCGTCGAATAATCTTCTCCGACACGATAGGGTATAGTATCAATATCTTATGTCGTCGGACTCCAACTGGAGTTCCCGATGGAATTGCGATGGGTTTTGTAGTTCTGTCGAAAATCCATCGCACAAAGGAATATAAATTTTTTTAAAAACATTATTTGACAGAGAATATTAAAGTATCATAAAAATTAAAACATTGCAATCACATATTTAATCTGAATCTGATGAACATTTCGAAGTAGCTGAATTTTCGTCGTCAAGCTCTCCAATCTCCTCTTTTGAATATTTAAATACATTGTAAGGTTAACTTCAAGAGACGTCTCTATGGAACCTAAGTTACCAATTGTGATTTGCTGCATAGGGTCTTGCTCGGAAACACCACATACCATTCCTCTAGGGTGTATTAATGTAACTGTAGTCCAAGGATCTTGTTTTTTCTTCACACGAGGATATCGAATGTAACAAACCTGGTCCGCTTGTGATGCAAGTATAAAAGGATAATATTTTTGATGTCACTTACGAGAGTGGACAGATGTAACACCGAATTTCTCTTGACGTTGACCAATGACAGGGTCATACCAGTCACAGTATAACACAATACACCTCAAATCAATCATTGCAGGATAGTGAACTTCTAATATTTCACGAAGAACACAGTTGTATACAATTTTACCAGATTGAGATGATATACCATAATTAGAAGTTGTTTGTGAGCTTCCTTCGCGATGAGTCTTAAAAGCATATCCGGGAGTGCGGTACATTGGATAAGATTTTGTCGTAAATGTAGGACCAATCACCAACTCAACTAACCACGTGGGAAACGTTATCCCCCTAGAATGTCCCGTAGTAAGCTGTAAAATAGTTGAATACACTCAACTATATATTTATATATAGGAAAATATTATTGAAAATTACATAATTAATTAACACTAACGTAAAAGTGCAACCAACTTGCAAATTCGCTATTTTTAAGTTCGACCAACTCATTCTCTATGTAATTTGAATAATAAACACGTATTTGATCCATGTATATCCTGTTATTTATAAATAAAATAATTAAAAATAAAGTATAATAACATTTAAAAAAAAATTTAAATGAATGTACCTTTCATATTCCAAAACGTCATCGCAATTTATCAAAATATACAGATGCAAGTGTTTGTGTTCCTCCTCTTATAGGCATCGCGTCTTCCATTTTCCACTTAAACGTCCAATTTGTGCAAATACTTCTAGCACATACACTGGATAACTTGGTTTTTCTCCTCCATCATCATGTCATGCAGGTCGTCTATTTTTTGTTTGGACTTGCGATGGAAAATAGTAGCTGGCAAAGTTAGATGTTTCCTTATTAATACTTTGTGCAACGATTGAACTTTCAACCCTGACAAGATTTTTAACTTCTTTCTTTAGGTGGAACATATATCTCTCAAAAGGATATATCCATCGGTACTGAACAGGTCCTTCAAGTGCTTCTTCTCTAGGTAGGTGAATAGGAAGATGTTCCATAACATCAAAAAATGCTGGTGAAAATATTTTCTCAAGGTTACAAATAAGAACCGGTATTTTTTTTCTCCAAATTTCGTATATCGTCTCCAGCAAGTAATCTTGTACATAAATGTCGGAAAAAGCACCAATCCCTGCATAATAAATTAGTTAATCCAGCCGGAAAATAATGATTATATATAAAATAATGTAAACGTACCTGTATTTGCTCCGTGGCCATTTTTAGGCAAAAGATCGCTAAATGCAAATTGAAATAGTATTTGCATGATAACATGATAATCAAGACTCTTCATCCCTATAAATTTGCCTTCAATAGTATCGAGACAATTATGAAAATTAGATTTGTATCCGTATGGAAATTTGACAGTATGCTTAATCCACTCAAAAACTCATCTTTTGCATGCGCATCCAACCGGAATGTGGGAGATATTGATTTTCCATTCGATATTACATGTAGTTCCTTCCGAGAACAAATATATAGGAAATCCAATCTAGCTTTCAAATTACTTTTTTTTTCTTGCACATTTAGAATAGTATTCATTATGTTGTCAAAAAATTCTTTTCAATGTTCATAACATCTAGATTATGGCGCAACAGATGGTCCTTCCAATATGGTAAATCCTAAAAAATACTCTTCTTGTGCCAATTATGGTATTCGCCACAACCATCAATAGGATAATGTCTGTTACCACCACATGAAACCATTCTCTCAGCACCAAAATCTCTAAATTGTGTAATCATATAATTCCCGTCAAGCAAAGGAGGTGGACCATCAATTTTTTTTTTTCCTAAACATTGTCGTACTCCGGCGAATGGATGATCTTATGATAGAAAGCGTCGATGACAATCAAACCAACTAGTCTTTCATCCGTGTTTCAGTTAGAACGCATCAGTATTATCTTGACAATATGGGCATGCTAACTTTCCATGCGTCGACCATCCTGATCACATACCATATGCTAGAAAATCACTTATGGTTCACATAAGTATTGCTTGCATCAAGAAGTTCTATTGGTTGGAAACATCAAATGCTTCGGCAACATTTTCCCACAACATTTTTAACTCATGAATTAGTGACTGCAAGAAAATATCAAGCGATCACTTAGGATGCTCTGGACCGGGGACGAAAATTGTTAGAAACAAAAACCCTTGTTTCCTGCATAACGAAGGAGGCAAATTATAAGGTGTCATGATAACTGGCCACATAGAGTATTGTTAGAAACAAAAACTCTCGTTTCCTGCACAACAAAGGAGGCAAATTATAAGGTGTCATGATAACTGTCCACAACGAGTATTGCCTCCCATGCTTCCCAAAAGGGTTGAATCCATCTGTAGATAACCCGAGGTATATGTTCCTAGGATCATATGCAAAACTAGGATAAACTTCTTTAAAATGTTTCCATGCTTCTGCATCCAAGGGTTGCACAATTTCTTCATTCAAATTATGGTCTGCATGCCATCTCATACGCTTTGCCGTGTATTCAGATTGATATAACCTCTTTAACCTTTGTGTTAATGGAAAATACCACATCCGCTTATGTGGAATAGGTACTCTGCCACATGTCTCTTGAAATCGAGGTTTGTGACAAAATCGGCACTTCATGCGGTTTTCATCATATCTCCAACAGATTCATGCAGTTGTCAATACATACATCGATCATCTGATATGGCAATCCAAGGCCAGCTATATGTTTTTGAACCTCGTAATATGAAGCAGGTGCAATATTATCTTCATGTAATATATCTCTAACACATTTAATGCTTACTTGAAGAGTAGACATGTCAAATTGATCGGCCACTTAAAATGATCATTCTTAACTGATCATTGGCGCTCCTTCAGTAAAAGCTTATAAATGAAGCATAATGCATGGCATCACGCAGTTCAGGATATATTGGATCACTTGGACGCTTGGTCGTATCTACTTTTGTTTCAAATTTTGCTACAATAAAGAATATTGAGCTAGCTTAATGTGGGCATTAGATTCATGTCATTCGGAGCTCTAAATAAAAAGTTACGGACGATTTAGTGTGGACATGTCAAGTTGATTTTCCAGTCAAAATGATCATTCTTAACTGATCATTGGTGCTCATTCTTAGCTGATCACTGTTGCTCATTGATTAAAAGCTTATAAATGAAGCATCATGCATGGCATCACGCAGTTTGAGATAGATTGGATTACTTGGACGCTTGGTCATATCTATTTTTGTCACAATATAGAAAATTGAGCTATCTTAACGTGGGCATTGGATTCGTGTCATTATGAGCTATAAATCAAAAGTTATAGAAGATTTGCTGCAGACATGTAAACTTGATCGGCCAGTTAAATTGATCATTCTAAACTGATAATTTGTGCTCATTGAGTAAATGCATATAAATGAAGCATAATGCATCGTATCACACAGTTCGAGATAGATTGGTTTATAAATGAAACATAATGTCAAGCATCACGCAGTTTGGGATAGACTGGATTATTTGGACGCTTTGTCATATCTAAATTCATCTCAAATTTTTTCACAATATAGAAAATTAAGCTAGCTTAATGTGGGCATTATATTCCTGTCATTCGGAGCTCTGAATCAAAAGTTACGAACGATTTAGTGCAAACATATCAAGTTGATAGTCCAGTTAAAATGATCATTCTTAACTAATCATTGGTTCTCATTGAGTAAAGGCTTATAAATGAAGCATAATGCATAACATCATGCAGTTCAGGATAGAATGGATTACTTGGATGCTTTGTCATATTTATTTCTATCTCAAATTTTCTCTAAATATAGAAAATTGAACTAGCTTTACGTGGGCATTGGATTCGTGTCATTCGCTGCTCTAAATCAAAACTTATGAACAATTTAGTGTGCACATGTCAAGTTGATCGGCACGTTAAATTGATCATTCTTTACTGATAATTGGTGCTCATTGAGTAAAGGATTATAAATTAAGTATAATGTAGAGCATCACGCAGTTCAGGATTGATTGGATTACTTGGATGCTTTTTGTATTTTTTTTGTCTCAAATATTGTCACAATATAGAAAATTGAGCTAGTTTAACATGGGCATTAGATTCGTGTCATTCGGAGCTCAAAATCAAAAGTTAAGGATGATTTAGTGCAGACATGTCGAGTTGATCGTCCAGTTAAAATGATCATTCTAAGCTGATTACTGGTGCTTATTGAGTAAAAGCTATTAAATGAAGCATAATGCATGACATTACGCAGTTTGGGATAGATTGGATTACTTGGATGCTTGGTCATCTCTATTTCCATCTATAATTTTGTCAAAATATAGAAATTTAAGCTAGATTAACGTGGGCATTGTATTCGTGTCATTCGGAGCTCTGAATCAAAAGTTACAGACGACTTAGTGCGGACATATCAAGTTGATCGTCTGGTGAAAATGATCATTCTTTGATCATTGGTGCTCATTGATTGAAAGCTTATAAATGAAGCATAATGCATGGCATCACATAGTTCGAGATAGATTGGATTACTTGGGTGCTTGGTCGTATCTATTTTTGATTGAAATTTTGTCACAATATACAACATTGAGGTAGCTTAACGTGGGCATTAGATTCGTGTCATTATGACCTATATATCAAAAGTTATAGATGATTTAGTGGAGAAATGTGAGATTGATCAGCCAGTTAAAATGATCATTCTAAACTGATCATTCGTGCTCATTCTGTAAAGGCTTATAAAAGAAGCATATTGTAGAGCACCACGTAGTTTGGCATAGATTGGATTACTTGGATGCTTTTTGTATCTATTTTATCTCAAATTTTGTCACAACATAGAAAATTGAGCTAGCTTAACCTGGGCATTGGATTCGTGTCATTATGAACTATAAATCAAAAGTTATGGACGATTTAGAGCAAACATGTCAAGTCGATCGGCCAGTTAAAATGATCACTCTAAACTAATCATTGGTGGTTATCCAGTAAAGGCTCACAAATGAAGCATAATGCAGAGCATCACACAATTCAATATAGATTCGATTACTTGGATGCTTTGTTGTATCTATTTTTATTTCAAATTTTGTAACAATATAAGAAATTGAGCTACCTTAACGTATGAATTTGATTCGTGTCAATATGAGCTATAAATAAAAAGTTATGGAAAATTTAGTGCAGAAATGTCAAGTTGATCGTGCAGTTAAAATGATAATTCTAAGCTGATCATTGGTGCTCATTGATTAAAAGCTTTTAAATGAAGCATAATGAATGGCATCACGCAGTTTGGGATAGATTGGATTACTTAGACGCTTGGTCGTCTCTATTTCCATCTATAATTTTGTCAAAATAGGGAAAATTGAGCTAGCTTAACGTGGGCATTGGATTCGTATCATTCGGAGCTCTGAATAAAAAGTTACGGACGATTTAGTGTTGACATATCAAGTTGATCATCTAGTGAAAATGATCATTTTTAATGGTGCTCATTGATTGAAAGCTTATAAATGAAGCATAATGCATGGCATCACACAGTTCGATATAGATTGGATTACTTGGACCCTTGGTCGTATCTATTTTTGTCCGAGATTTTGTAACAATATAAAAAATTGAGCTAGCTTAATGTGGGCATTAGATTCGTGTCATTATGAGCTATACATCAAAAATTATAGATGATTTTGTGTAGACATGTGAGGTTGATCAGCCAGTTAAAATGATCATTCTAAATTTATGATTCGTGCTCATTGTGGAAAGGCTTATAAATGAAGCATAATGTAAAGCAACACACAGTTTCGAATAGATTGGATTACTTGGATGCTTTGTCAAATATATTTTTTGTTTCAAATTTTGTCACAATATAGAAAATTGAGCTAAATTAATGTGGGCATTGGATTCGTGTCATTATGAGCTATAAATCAAAAGTTATGTACGATTAAGTGAAGACATGTCAAGTTCATCGGGCAGTTAAAATGATAATTCTAAACTGATCACTGGTGCTTATTGAGTAAAGGCTTACAAATGAAGCATAATGCATAGCATCACACAGTTCAGTATAGATTGGATTACTTGGACGCTTTGTCGTATGTATTATTGTTTCAAATTTGTCACAATATAGAAAATTGAGCTAGCTTAACGTGGGAATTGGATTGGTGTCAATATGAGCTATAAATAAAAAGTTATGGACGATTTAGTGCCGACATGTCAAGTTGATCGGTCAGTTAAAATAATCATTATAAGCTGATCATTGGTGCTCATTGAGTAAAAACTTATAAATGAAGCATAATGCAGAGCATAACCCAGTTCAGGATAGATTGGATTACTTTGACGCTTTTTCATATCTCTTTATGTCTCAAACTTTGTCACAGTATAGAAATTCGAGCTAGTTTAACATGGGCATTGGATTTGTTTCACTTGGAGCTCTTAATCAAAAATTACAGACGATTTAGTGTGGACATGTCAAGTTGATCGGCCAGTTAAAATGATCATTCTTAAATGATCATTGGTGCTCATTGAGTAAAGGCTTATAAATGAAGCATAATGCAGAGCATCACGAAACTCTGGTTAGATTGGATTACTTGGATGCTTTTTCGTATTTATTTTTTTCTCAAATAATGTCACAATATAGAAAATTGAGCTAGTTTAACGTGGACATTGGATTCGTGTCATTAGGAGCTCTAAATCAAAAGTTAAGAACGATTTAATGCGGACATGTCAAGTTGATCAGCCACTTAAAAATGAGCATTCTTAACTGATCATTGGTGCTTATTAAGTAAAAGTTTATCAATGAAGCATAATGCATGGGATCATGCAATTCGGGATAGATTGAATTACTTGGACGCTTCTTTGTCTCTATTTCTATCGATAATTTTGGCAAAATATAGAAAATTGAGCTAGTTTAACGTGTGCATTGGATTCGTGTCATGATGAGCTATTGATCAAAAGTTAAAATGATCATTCTAAACTGATCATTGGTGCTTATTGAGTAAAGGCTTACAAATGAAGCATAATGATGAGCATCACGCAGTTCGGTATAGATTGGATTACTTGGATACTTTGTCGTCTCTATTTCTGTTTGTAATTTAGTTAAAATATGGAAAATTGAGCTACCTTAACGTGGGCAATTGATTCGTGTTATTCTTAGCTCTAAATCAAAAGTCACAGACTATTTAGTGCGGACATATCAAGTTAATCGGCCAATTAAAATGATCACTGTTAATTGATCGTTGGTGCTCACTGAGTAAAAGCTTTTAAATGAAGCATAATGGATGGCATCATGCAGTTTCGGATATATTGGATTACTTGGACGCTTCATCATATCTATTTTTCTTTCAAATTTTGTTACAATATAGAATAATGAGCTAGCTTAATGTGGGCATTGGATTCATGTCATTCGGAGCTCTAAATAAAAATTTACAGACGATTTAGTGTGGACATGTCAAGTTGATTCTCCAGTTAAAATGATTATTCTTAACTGATCATTGGTGCTCATTCTTAACTGCTCATTGGTGCTCATTCTTAACTGATCACTGGTGCTCATTGATTAAAAGCTTATTAATGAAGCATAATGCATGGCATCACGTAGTTTGAGATAGATTGGATTACTTGCACGCTTGGTCATATCTATTTTTGTCACAATATAGAAAATTGAGCTATCTTAATGTGGGCATTGGATTCATGTCATTATGAGCTATAAATTAAAAGTTATGAAAGATTTAGTGCAGACATGTCAAGTTGATCGGCCAGTTAAATTGATAATTCTAAACTGATCATTTGTGCTCATTCAGTAAATGCATATAAATGAAGCATAATGCATCATATCATGCAGTTCGAGATAGATTGGTTTATAAATGAAACATAATGTAGAGCACCACGTAGTTTGGGATAGACTGGATTATTTGGACACTTTGTCGTATCTATTTTCATCTCAAATTTTGTCACAATATAGAAAATTAAGCTAGCTTAGCGTGGGCATTGGATTCCTGTCATTCCGAGCTCTGAATCAAAAGTTACGATTAATTTAGTGCAAACATATCAAGTTGATAGTCCAGTTAAAATGATCATTCTTAACTAATCATTGGTGCTCATTGAGTAAATGCTTATAAATGAAGCATAATGCATAACATCACGCAGTTCAGGATAGAATGGATTACTTAGCTGCTTTGTCATATTTATTTCTATCTCAAATTTTCTCTCAATATAGAAACTGAACTAGCTTTACGTGGGCACTGGATTCGTGTCATTCGGTGGTCTAAATCAAAAGTGATGAACTATTTAGTGTGCACATGTCAAGTTGATCGGCATGTTAAAATGATCATTCGTAACTGATAATTGGTGCTCATTGAGTAAAGGATTATAAATTAAGCATAATGCAGAGCATCACGCAGTTCACGATAGATTGGATTACTTGGATGCTTTTTCGTATTTTTTGTCTCAAATATTGTCACAATATAGAAAATTGAGCTAGTTTAACGTGGGCATTGGATTCGTGTCATTCGGAGCTCAAAATCAAAAGTTAAGGATGATTTAGTGCAGACATGTTAAGTTGATCGTCCAGTTAAAATGATGATGCTAAGTTGATCACTAGTGCTTATTGAGTAAAAGCTTTTAAATAAATCATAATGCATGACATCACGCAGTTTGGGATAGATTGGATTACTTGGATGCTTGGTCATCTCTATTTTCGTCTATAATTTTGTAAAAATATAGAAAATTGAGCTAGCTTAACGTGGGAATTGGATTCGTGTCATTCGGAGCTCTGAATCAAAAGTTACGGACGACTTAGTGTGGACATATCAAGTTGATCGTCTAGTGAAAATGATCATTCTTTGATCATTGGTGCTCATTGATTGAAAGCTTATAAATGAAGTATAATGCATGGCATCACATAGTTCGAGATAGATTGGATTACTTGGAAGCTTGTTCGTATCTATTTTTGTTTGAAATTTTGTCTATAAAACATTTAGCTAGCGTAACGTGGGCATTAGATCCGTGTCATTATGAGCTATATATCAAAAGTTATAGATGATTTAGTGCAGAAATGTGAGATTGATCAGGCATTTAAAATGATCGTTCTAAACTGATCATTCGTGCTCATTGAGTAAAGGCTTATAAAAGAAGCATATTGTAGAGCAACACGCAGTTTGGCATAGATTGGATTACTAGGATGCATTGTCGTATCTATTTTTGTCTCAAATTTTGTCACAACATTGAAAATTGAGCTAGCTTAACGTGGGCATTGGATTCGTGTCATTATGAGCTATAAATCAAACGTTATGGACGATTTAGTGCAAGCATGTCAATTTGATCGGCCAGTTAAAATGAACATTCTAAACTGATCATTGCTGGTTATTTAGAAAAGGCTTACGAATGAAGCATAATGTAGAGCATCACACAGTTCAATACAGATTGGATTACTTGGACGCTTTGTCATATCTATTTTTGTTTCAAATTTTGTCACAATATAAGAAATTGAGCTAGCTTAACGTATGAATTGGATTCGTGTCAATATGAGCTATAAATAAAACGTTATGGACGATTTAGTGCAGACATGTCAAGTTGATCGTGCTGTTAAAATGATCATTCTAAGCTGATCATTGCTGCTCATTGAGTAAAAGCTTTTAAATGATGCATAATGCATGACATCAAACAGTTTGGGATAGATTGGATTACTTGGATACTTGGTCATCTCTATTTTCGTCTATAATTTTGTCAAAATAGAGAAAGTTGAGCTAGCTTAACGTGGGCATTGGATTCGTATCATTCGGAGCTCTGAATCAAAAGTCATGCACGATTTAGTGTGGACATATCAAGTTGATCGTCTAGTGAAAATGATCATTCTTAATGGTGCTCATTGATTGAAAGCTTATAAATGAAGCATAATGCATGGCATCACACAGTTCGAGATAGATTGGATTACTTGGACGGCTGATCGTATCTATTTTTGTCTGAAATTTTGTCACAATATAAAAAATTGAGCTAGCGTAATGGGGGCATTAGATTCGTGTCATTATGAGCTATACATCAAAAGTTATAGATGATTTAGTGCAGACATGTGAGGTTGATAAGCCAGTTAAAACTATCATTCTAAATTTATCATTCGTACTCACTGTGTAAAGGCATATAAATGAAGCATAATGTAAAGCAACACGCAGTTCCGAATAGATTGGATTACTTGGATGCTTTGTCGTATCTATTTTTTGTCTCAAATTTTGTCACAATATAGAAAATTGAGCTAGATTAACGTGGGCATTGGATTCGTGTCATTATGAGCTATAAATCAAAAGTTATGTACGATTTATTGCAGACATTTCAAGTTCATCGGCAAGTTAAAATGATCATTCTAAACAGATCATCGATGTTTATTGAGTAAAGGCTTACAAATGAAGCATAATGCATAGCATCACACAGTTCAGTATAGATTGGATTACTTGGATGCTTTGTCGTATCTATTTTTGTTTCAAATTTGTCACAATATAGAAAATTGAGCTAGTTTAACGTGGGAATTGGATTGGTGTGAATATGAGCTTTAAATAAAAAGTTATGGCCGATTTAGTGCCGACATGTCAAGTTAATCGGTCAGTTAAAATAATCATTATAAGCTGATCATTGGTAATCATTGAGTAAAAACTTATAAATGAAGCATAATGTAGAGCATAAGCCAGTTCAGGATAGATTGGATTACCTTGACGCTTTGTCATATCTCTTTATGTCTCAAATTTTGTCACAATATAAAAAATCGAGCTTGTTTAACGTGGGCATTGGATTTGTTTCACTCGGAGCTCTAAATCAAAAATTACGGACAATTTAGTGTGGACATCTCAAGTTGATCGGCCAGTTAAAATGATCATTCTTAAACGATCATTGGTGCTCATTGAGTAAAGGCTTATAAATGAAGCATAATGCAGAGCATCACAAAGCTCTGGTTAGATTGGATTACTTGGACGCTTTTTCGTATTTATTGTTTTCTCAAATATTGTCACAATATAGAAAATTGAGCTAGCTTAATGTGGACATTGGATTCGTGTCATTGGGAGCTCTAAATCAAAAGTTAAGAACGATTTAATGTGGACATGTCAAGTTGATCGGCCACTTAAAATGAGCATTCTTAACTGATCATTGGTGCTTATTGAGTAAAAGTTTATCAATGAAGCATAATGCATGGGATCATGCCATTCGGGATAGTTTGGATTACTTGGATGTTTCTTCGTCTCTATTTCTGTCGATAATTTTGGCAAAATATGGAAAAGTGAGCTAGTTTAACGTGGGCATTGGATTCGTGTCATTATGAGCTATTAATCAAAAGTTATGGACGATTTAGAGCAGACAAGACAAGTTGATCAGCCAGTTAAAATGATCATTCTAAACTGATCATTGGTGCTTTTCCGTATCTATTTATGTATAAATGAAGCACAATGCATGGCATCATGCAGTTCGGGATAGATTGGATTACTTGGACGCTTTTCCGTATCTATTTATGTCTATAATTTTGTCACAATATAGAAAATTGAGCTAGCTTAACGTGGACGTAGGATTTGTGTCATTTTGATCTCTAAATCAAAAGTTACAGATGATTTAATTCTGACATGTCAAGTTGATCGGCCTCTTAAAATGATCTCTAAATCAAAACTTAAGCTATAAATCAAAAGTTATGCACGATTTAATGCAGACATGTCAAGTTGAGCCACTAGTAAAATGATCATTCTAAACTTATCATTAGTACTTAATGAATAAAGGCTTATAAATGAAGCATAATTCATTGAATCACGCTCTTCAGGATAGATTGGATTACTTGAACTATTTTCCGTACTTATTTTTGTCTCTAATTTTATCACAATATAGAAAATTGAGCTAGGTTAATATGGTCATTTGATTCGTGTCATTTTGAGCTCTAAAACAAAAGTTACGGATGATTTAGTGTGGATATGTCAAGTTCATCGGCCAGTTAATATGATCATTCTAAACTGATCATTCCTCATCATTAGGTAAAAGAATATAAATGAAGCATAATGCATGGCATGTCACAGTTCGGGATCCATTGGATTTTTTGGACGCATTGTAATATCTATTTCAGTCTCAAATTCAGTCGCAATATAGAAAATTGAGTTAGCTTATCGTGGGCAGTGGATTCGTTTGATTATGACCTCTAAATCAACGTTACGGAGGATTTAGTGCTGACATGTCAGGGTCATCGGCTAGTTAAAATTATCATTCTTAACTTATCTTTGGGGCTCTTTGAGTAAAAGCTTATAAATGAAGCGCAATGCATGTCATCACGCAGTTCGGGATACATTGGATTACTTGGACAGTTTGTCATATCTTTTTCTGTCTCAAATTTTTTTACAATACAGAAAATTAGCTAGCTTAACATGGACATTGGATTCGTGTCATTATGAGCTATAAATCAAAAGTTATGGACGATTTAGTGCAGACCTGTCAAGTCGATCGGCTAGTTAAAATGATCATTGTAAACTGATCATTAGTGCTCGTTGAGTAAAGGCTTAAATGAAGCATAATGCATAGGATCACACAGTTTATGATAGATTGGATTACTTAAACTATTTGGCATACCTATTTTTGTCTCAAATTTTGTCACAATATAGAAATTTGAGCTAACTTAATGTGGGCATTCGGTTTGTGTCATTCTGAGCCCTAAATCAAAAGTTACGGATGATTTTGTGCGGATATGTCTAGTTGATCGGCCAGTTAAAATGTTCATTCTTAACTGATCATTGGTGCCCAGAGAGTAAAGGCTTATAAAAGAAGCATAAAAGCATGGCATCGTGAAGTTTAGGATATATTGGATTACTTGGATGCTTTGTCGTATCTAGTTCTATCTCAAATTTTGTCACTATACAAAAAATTGAGCTAGCTTAACATGGGCATTGGATTCGTGTCATTCTGAGCCTTTAATCAAAAGTTATGGACGATTTTGTACGGAACTGTTAAGTTGATCGCCCAGTTAAAGTGATCATTCTAAAATGATCATTGGTGCTCATTGAGTAAAGGCTTATAAATGAAGAATAATGCATGGTATCACACAGTTCGGTATAAATTGGGTTTTTTGAACGCTTTGTCGTATCTATTTCTGTCTCAAATTTTTTCACAATATAGAAAATTGAGCTAGGTTAATGTGGGCATTGTATTTGTGTCATTCTAAGCTCTAAATCAAAAGTTACAAACGATTTAACGTGGGCGTTGGAGTCTAACATTCTGAACTCTAAACCAAAAGTTACAGACGATTTAGTGCGTACATATCACGTTGCTCAGCCCGTAAAAGTGATAATGATCATTGGTGCTCATTAAGTAAAGGCTTATAAATGAAGCATAATGCATGGCATCACGCAGTTCGGGATAGATTGGATTACTTAAATGCTATGTTGTATCTATTTCTATCTATAATTTTGTCACAGTATATAAAATTAGGTGCTCATTGGTGCGTACATATCACGTTGCTCAGCCCGTAAAAGTGATAATGATCATTGGTGCTCATTAAGTAAAGGCTTATAAATGAAGCATAATGCATGGCATCACGCAGTTCGGGATAGATTGGATTACTTAAATGCTTTGTCGTATCTATTTCTATCTATAATTTTGTCACAGTATCTATAATTTTGTCACAGTATCTATTTCTATCTAGGTTAATGTGGGCATTGTATTTGTGTCATTCTAAGCTCTAAATCAAAAGTTACAAACGATTTAACATGGGCGTTGGAGTCTAACATTCTGAACTCTAAATCAAAAGTTACAGACGATTTAGTGCGTACATATCACGTTGCTCAGCCCGTAAAAGTGATAATGATCATTGGTGCTCATTAAGTAAAGGCTTATAAATGAAGCATAATGCATGGCATCACGCAGTTCGGGATAGATTGGATTACATAAATGCTTTGTCGTATCTATTTCTATCTATAATTTTGTCACAGTATATAAAATTGAAGTAGCTTTACGTGGGCATTGGATTCTTGTCATTCAGAGCTCTAAATAAAAACTTACGGATGATTTGGTGGGGACATGTGAAGTTGAATGGCCAGTTAAAGTTATCATTCTAAACTGATAATAGGTTCTCATTAAGTAAAAGCTTATAAATGAAGCATAATGCATGGCATCAAGCACTTTTAATACTTTAGATTACTTAGACGCATTTTTGTCTCTATTTCTATGTCAACTTTTGTCAACAAAATATAGAAAATTGAGCTAGCTTAACGTGTGCATTGGATTCGTGTCATTATGACCTCTGAATCAAAAGTGATGGATGATTTAGTGCGTACATGTCAGGTTGATCAGTCAATTAAAATGATTATTCTTAACTGATCATTGGAGCTCATTGAGTAAAGGCTTATAAATGAAGCGTAATGCATGGCATCATGCAGTTCGGGATACATACTTGGACGCTTTGTCATATCTTTTACTATTTGTACTTTTATCACAATATACAAAATTGAGTTAGCTTAACATGGGCATTGAATTTGTGTCATTATTAACTATAAATAAAAAGTTATGGATGATTTAGTGCAGACATGTCAAGATGATCGGCTAGTTAAAATTATCATTCTAAACTGATCATTGGTGTAGTGCTTATTGAGTAAAAGCATACAAATGAAGCATAATGCATAGAATCACGCAGTTCAGGATAGATTGGATTACTTGGATTATTTGTCATACCTATTTATGTCTAAAATTTTGTCACAATAAAGAAAATTGAGCGAGCTTAATGTTGGCATTGGATTCGTGTCATTATGAGCTCTAAATCAAAAGTTACGGATGATTTAGTGCGGAGATGTCAAGTTGATCGACCAGTTCAAATGATCATTCTTAACTTATCATTGGTGCTCAAAACGTAAAGGCTTATAAAAGAAACATAAAGCATGGCATCACAAAGTTGGGGGATAGATTGGATTACTTGGACACTTTGTTGTCTCTATTTCTGTCTCAAATTTTGTCAAAATATACAAAACTGAGCTAGCTTAACGTGGGCATTGGATTCGTGTTATTATGACCTCTAAATCCAAAGTTATGGAAGAATTAGTGTGGATATATAGGTTAATCGGCCTGATAAAATGATCATTCTTAATGGATCGTTGGTGCTCATTGAGTAAAGGCTTATAAATGAAGCGTAATGCATGACATCACGTAGTTCGGGATACATAGGATTACTTGGACGCTTTGTCGTAAATTTTTATCTATCAAATTTTGTCACGATATAGAAAATTGAGCTAGCTTAACGTGGACATTGGATTTGTGTCATTATGAGCAATAAACCAAAACTTATGGACGATTTAGTGTAGAAATGTCAAGCTCATCCGCCAGTTAAAATAATCATTCTAAGCTGATCATTGGTGCTCATTGAGTAAATACTTATAAATAAAGCATAATGCATAGAATCACGCAGTTCAGGATAGATTGGATTACATGGACTCTTTGTCGTACCTATTTTTGTCTCAAATTTTGTCATAATATAGAAAATTGAGCTAGCGTAATGTGGGCATTGGTTTCGTGTCATTCTGAGATTTTAATCAAAAGTTACATACGATTTAGTGCAGACATTTTTCGGCGATTTAAAATGGTTATTCTAAACTGCTCATTGGTGCTCATTAAATAAAGGCTTATAACTGAAGAATAAATCATGGTATCACGCAGTTTGGGATAGATTTGATTACTTGACTGCTTTGTCGTACCTATTTCGGTCTCAAATTTTTTCACAATGTTGAAAATTGAGCTAGCTTAACGTGGGCATTGGATTCGTGTCATTCTAAGCTCTAAATCAAAAGTTACAGATGATTTAGTGTAGATATGTCAAATTGATCGGCTAGTTAAAGTGATCATTCTAAACTGACCATTGGTGCTAAATAAGTAAAGGCTTATAAAAGCATAATGCATGGCATCACACAGATTGGGATAGATTGGATTACTTGGACGCTTTGTCGTATCTATTTCTGTCTCAAATTTTTTCACAATATAGAAAATTGAGCTAGCCTAACGTTGACAATTGATTCGTGTCATTATGAGCTATGATTCAAAAGTTGTGGACGGTTTAGTGCACACATGTCAAGTTGATTGTCCAGTTAAAATGATCATTATAAACTCATTATTGGTACTCATTTATTTAAGGCTTATAAATGAATCATAATGCATGGCTTCACGCAGTTTGGAATAGATTGGATTACTAGGATGAATTGTCGTATCTATTTTTTTCTCAAATATGACAAAATATAGAAAATTGAGGTAGCTTAGCGTGGGCATTGGATTTGTGTCATTATGACCTCTAAATCAAACGTTACGGACGATTTAGGGCAGACATGTCAGGTTGATCGTCCACTTAAAATGATCATTCTTAACTGATCAATGGTGTTCATTGAGTGAAGGCTCATCAATGAAGCGTAATGCATGGCATCACGCAGCTCAGGATACGTTGGATTACTTGAATGATTTGTCATATCTTTTTCTGTCTCAAATTTTGTCACCATATAGAAACTTGAGCAAGCTTAACATGGGCATTGGATTCGTTTCATTATAAGCTACAAAGTTATGAACGATATATTGCAGACATGTCAAGTTAATCCAGAAGTTAAAACGATCATTCTAAACTTATCATTAGTGCTCATTGAGTAAAGGCTTATCAATGAAGCATAATTCATAGACTCATGCTATTTAGGATATATTGGATTACTTGGACTCTTTGTTGTACCTATTTCTGTTACAATATAGAAATTGAGCTAGCTTAATATGGGCATTTGATTTGGGTCATTTTGAGCTCTAAATCAAAAGTTACGGACGATTTAGTGTGGACATGTCAAGTTGATCAGCCAGTCAGAATTAACATTCTAAATGGTACTCATTAGGTAAAGGAATATAAACGAAGCATAATACATGGTATCACGTAGTTCGGGATAGATTGGATTTTTTGACGCCTTATCGTATCTATTTATGTCTCATATTTTGTCACAATATAGAAAATTGACCTAGCTTAACATGGGCATTGGATTCATGTCATTCTGAGATTTTAATCAAAAGTTACGGACAATTTAGTGTGGACATGTCAAGTTGATCGGCCAGTTAATGTGATCATTCTAAACTTATCAATGGTACTCATTGAGTAAAGGCTTATAAATGAAGCAAATGCATGGCATCCCTCAATACGGGACATATTGGATTACTTGGATGCTTTTTTGTATCTATTTCTGTCTCACATTTTGTCACAATATGGAAAATTGAGCTAGCTTAACGTAGGTGTTGGGTTCGTGTCATTCTGAGCTCTAAATCAAAAGTTACGGACGGTCTAGTGCGGATATGTCAAGTTGATTGGACAGTAAAAGTGATACTGGTCATTGGTGCTCATTAAGTAAAGGCTTATAAATGAAGCACAATGCATGGCATCATGCAGTTCGGGATAGATTGGATTACTTGGACGCTTTTCCGTATCTATTTATGTCTATAATTTTGTCACAATATAGAAAATTGAGCTAGCTTAACGTGGACGTAGGATTTGTGTCATTTTGATCTCTAAATCAAAAGTTACAGATGATTTAATTCTGACATGTCAAGTTGATCGGCCTCTTAAAATGATCTTTAAATCAAAACTTAAGCTATAAATCAAAAGTTATGCACGATTTAATGCAGACATGTCAAGTTGAGCCACTAGTTAAAATGATCATTCTAAACTTATCATTAGTACTTAATGAATAAAGGCTTATAAATGAAGCATAATTCATTGAATCACGCTCTTCAGGATAGATTGGATTACTTGAACTCTTTTCCGTACTTATTTTTGTCTCTAATTTTATCACAATATAGAAAATTGAGCTAGGTTAATATGGCCATTTGATTCGTGTCATTTTGAGCTCTAAAACAAAAGTTACGGATGATTTAGTGTGGATATGTCAAGTTCATCGGCCAGTTAATATGATCATTCTAAACTGATCATTCCTCATCATTAGGTAAAGGAATATAAATGAAGCATAATGCATGGCGTGTCACAGTTCGGGATCCATTGGATTTTTTGGACGCATTGTAATATCTATTTCAGTCTCAAATTCAGTCGCAATATAGAAAATTGAGTTAGCTTATCGTGGGCAGTGGATTCGTTTGATTATGACCTCTAAATCAACGTTACGGAGGATTTAGTGCTAACATGTCAGGGTCATCGGCTAGTTAAAATTATCATTCTTAACTTATCTTTGGGGCTCTTTGAGTAAAAGCTTATAAATGAAGTGCAATGCATGGCATCACAAGTTCGGGATACATTGGATTACTTGGACAGTTTGTCATATCTTTTTCTGTCTCAAATTTTTTTACAATACAGGAAATTAGCTAGCTTAACATGGACATTGGATTCGTGTCATTATGAGCTATAAATCAAAAGTTATGGACGATTTAGTGCAGACATGTCAAGTCGATCGGCTAGTTAAAATGATCATTGTAAACTGATCATTAGTGCTCGTTGAGTAAAGGCTTAAATGAAGCATAATGCATAGGATCACACAGTTTATGATAGATTGGATTACTTAAACTATTTGGCATACCTATTTTTGTCTCAAATTTTGTCACAATATAGAAATTTGAGCTAACTTAATGTGGGCATTCGGTTCGTGTCATTCTGAGCCCTAAATCAAAAGTTACGGACGATTTTGTGCGGATATGTCTAGTTGATCGGCCAGTTAAAATGTTCATTCTTAACTGATCATTGGTGCCCAGAGAGTAAAGGCTTATAAAAGAAGCATAAAAGCATGGCATCGTGAAGTTTAGGATATATTGGATTACTTGGATGCTTTGTCGTATCTAGTTCTATCTCAAATTTTGTCACTATACAAAAAATTGAGCTAGCTTAACATGGGCATTGGATTCGTGTCATTCGGAGCTTTTAATCAAAAGTTATGGACGATTTTGTACGGAACTGTTAAATTGATCGCCCACTTAAAGTGATCATTCTAAAATGATCATTGGTGCTCATTGAGTAAAGGCTTATAAATGAAGAATAATGCATGGTATCACACAGTTCGGTATAAATTGGGTTTCTTGGACGCTTTGTCGTATCTATTTCTGTCTCAAATTTTCTCACAATATAGAAAATTGAGCTAGGTTAATGTGGGCATTGTATTTGTGTCATTCTAAGCTCTAAATCAAAAGTTACAAACGATTTAATGTGGGCGTTGGAGTCTAACATTCTGAACTCTAAACCAAAAGTTACAGACGATTTAGTGCGTACATATCACGTTGTTCAGCCCGTAAAAG
Source organism: Pugionium cornutum (assembly GCA_018901935.1). Lineage (NCBI taxonomy): Eukaryota > Viridiplantae > Streptophyta > Magnoliopsida > Brassicales > Brassicaceae > Pugionium > Pugionium cornutum. Next base: position 32,301,180 of record CM032157.1, on the reverse strand, counting down.
TGATAATGATCATTGGTGCTCATTAAGTAAGGGCTTATAAATGCAGCATAATGCATGGCATCACGCAGTTCGGGATAGATTGGATTACTTATATGCTTTGTCGTATCTATTTCTATCTATAATTTTGTCACAGTATATAAAATTAGGTGCTCATTGGTGCGTACATATCACGTTGCTCAGCCCGTGAAAGTGATAATGATCATTGGTGCTCATTAAGTAAAGGCTTATAAATGAAGCATAATGCATGGCATCACGCAGTTTGGGATAGATTGGATTACTTAAATGCTTTGTCGTATCTATTTCTATCTATAATTTTGTCACAGTATCTATAATTTTGTCACATTATCTATTTCTATCTAGGTTAATGTGGGCATTGTATTTGTGTCATTCTAAGCTCTAAATCAAAAGTTACAAACGATTTAACGTGGGCGTTGGAGTCTAACATTCTAAACTCTAAATCAAAAGTTACAGACGATTTAGTGCGCGTACATATCACGTTGCTCAGCCCGTAAAAGTGATAATGATCATTGGTGCTCATTATGAGCTTAATGTTGGCATTGGATTCGTGTCATTATGAGCTCTAAATCAAAAGTTACGGATGATTTAGTGCGGAGATGTCAAGTTGATCGACCAGTTCAAATGATCATTCTTAACTTATCATTGGTGCTCAAAACGTAAAGGCTTATAAAAGAAACATAAAGCATGGCATCACAAAGTTGGGGGATAGATTGGATTACTTGGACACTTTGTTGTCTCTATTTCTGTCTCAAATTTGTCAAAATATACAAAACTGAGCTAGCTTAACGTGGGCATTGGATTCGTGTTATTATGCCCTCTAAATCAAAAGTTATGGAAGAATTAGTGTGGATATATAGGTTAATCGGCCTGATAAAATGATCATTCTTAATGGATCGTTGGTGCTCATTGAGTAAAGGCTTATAAATGAAGCGTAATGCATGACATCACGTAGTTCGGGATACATAGGATTACTTGGACGCTTTGTCGTAAATTTTTCTCTATCAAATTTTGTCACGATATAGAAAATTGAGCTAGCTTAACGTGGACATTGGATTTGTGTCATTATGAGCTATAAACCAAAACTTATGGACGATTAAGCTGATCATTGGTGCTCATTGAGTAAATACTTATAAATAAAGCATAATGCATAGAATCACGCAGTTCAGGATAGATTGGATTACATGGACTCTTTGTCGTACCTATTTTTGTCTCAAATTTTGTCATAATATAGAAAATTGAGCTAGCGTAATGTGGGCATTGGTTTCGTGTCATTGTGAGATTTTAATCAAAAGTTACGGACGATTTAGTGTGGATATGTCAAGCTGATCGGCCAGTTAAAATGATCATTCTTAACTGATCATTGGTGCCCACAGAGTAAAGGCTTATAAAAGAAGCACAAAGCATGACATCACAAATTTTTGGATAGATTGGATTACTTGGACGCTTTGTTGTCTCTTTTTCTATCTTAAATTTTGTCAAATTATAAAAAATTGAGTTAGCTTACCATGGGCATTTGATTGGTATCATTCTCAGCCCTAAATCAAAAGGTACGGCTGATTTAGTGCAGACATGTCAAGTTGATCGGCTAGTTAAAATAATCATTCTTAACCGATCACTGGTGCTCATTGATTAAATGCTTATAAATGAAGCATAATGCATGACATCACGCAGTTTGGGATAGATTGGATTAGTTGGATGCATTGTCTTACCTATTTTTGTCTCAAATTTTGTCATAATATTGAAAATTAAGCTAGCTTAATGTGGGCATTAGATTTGTGTCATTCTGAGCTTTTAATCAAATGTTATGGATGATTTAGTGCGAATATGTCAAGCTGATCGGCCAGTTAAAATGATCATTTTTAACGGATAGTTGGTGCCCATTGAGTAAAGGCTTATAAATGAAGCGTAATGCAAGGCATCATGCAGTTCGGGATACATTGGATTACTCGGACGCTTTGTCTTAAATTTTTCTGTATCAAATTTCATCACGATATTGAAAATTGAGCTAGCTTAACGTGGAAATTGGATTCGTGTCATTATGAGCTATAAACCAAAAGTTATGGATGATTTAGTGTAGAAATGTCAAGTTCATCCGCAACTTAAAATGATCATTCTAAACTGATCATCGGTGTTCATTGAGTAAAGACTTATAAATAAAGCATAATGAATAGAATTACGCAGTTCAGGATAGATTGGATTACATGGACTCTTTGTCGTACCTATTTTTGTCTCAAATTTTGTCATAATATAGAAAATTGAGCTAGCTTAATGGGGGCATTGGATTCGTGTCATTTTGAGCTTTTAATCAAAAGGTACGGACGATATAGTGCGGATATGTCAAGTTGATCGGCCAGTTAAAATGATCATTCTTAACTGATCATTGGTGCCCACAGTGTAAAGGCTTATAAAAGAAGCACAAAGCATGACATCACAAATTTTGGGATAGATTGGATTACTTGGATGCTTTGTTGTCTCTATTTCTATCTTAAATTTTGTCAAATTATAGAAAATTGAGATAGCTTACCATGGGGATTTGATTGGTATCATTCTCCGCTCTAAATCAAAAGGTACGGCTGATTTAATGCAGACATGTCAAGTTGATCGACTAGTTAAAATAATCATTCTTAACTGATCATTGGTGCTCATTGATTAAATGCTTATAAATGAAGCATAATGCATGACATCACGCAGTTTGGGATAGATTGGATTAGTTGGATGCTTTGTCGTACCTATTTTTGTCTCAAATTTTGTCATAATATTGAAAGTTGAGCTAGCTTAATGTGGGCATTGGATTCGTGTCATTCTGAGCTTTTAATCAAATGTTACGGATGATTTAGTGCGGATATGTCAAGTTGATCGGCCAGTTAAAATGATCATTTTTAACTGATAGTTGGTGCTCATTCAGTGTAAAGGCTTATAAATGAAGCGTAATGCAAGGCATCATGCAGTTTGGGATACATTGGATTACTTGGACGCTTTGTATTAAATTTTTCTATATCAAATTTTATCACGATATTGAAAATTGAGCTAGCTTAACGTGGAAATTGGATTCGTGTCATTATGAGTTATAAACAAAAAGTTATGGATGATTTAGTGTAGAAATGTCAAGTTCATCCGCAACTTAAAATGATCATTCTAAACTGATCATTGGTGTTCATTCAGTAAAGACTTATAAATAAAGCATAATGAATAGAATCACGCAGTTCAGGATAGATTGGATTACATGGACTCTTTGTCGTACCTATTTTTGTCTCAAATTTTGTCATAATATAGAAAATTGAGCTAGCTTAATGGGGGCATTGGATTCGTGTCATTTAGAGCTTTTAATCAAAAGGTACGGACGATATAGTGCGGATATGTCAAGTTGATCGGCCAGTTAAAATGATCATTCTTAACTGATCATTGGTGCCCACAGTGTAAAAGCTTATAAAAGAAGGATAAAGCATGACATCACAAATTTTGGGATAGATTGGATTACTTGGATGCTTTGTCGTCTCCATTTATATCTCAAATTTTGTCAAAATATAGAAAATTGAGCTAGCTTAACATGGGCATTTGATTGGTATCATTCTCAGCTCTAAATCAAAAGATACGGATGATTTAGTGCAGATATGTCAAGTTGATCAGCTAGTTAAAATAATCATTCTTAGTTGATCATTGGTGCTCATTGATTAAATGCTTATAAATGAAGCATAATGCATGACATCACGCAGTTTAGGATAGATTAGATTAGTTGGATGCTTTGTCGTATCTATTTATGTTTATAATTTTGTCACGATATAGAAAATTGAACTATGTTTACGTGGGTATTGGATTCGTTTCATTGAAAGCTCTAAATCAAAACTGATCACATGTCAAGCTTATCGCCTCGTTAAAGTGATCATTCTCAACTGATCATTGGTGCTCATTAAGTAAAGGCTTATAAATGAACCATAATGCATGGCATCGAGCATATTGGATAGATTGGATTACTTGGACGCTTTGTTTTCTTTATTCCTGCCACAAATTTCGTCAAAATATAGAAAATTGACCTAGTTTAACGTGGGCATTAGATTCGTGTCATTATGACCGTTGAATCAAAAGTTATGGACAATTTAGTGTCGATATGTCAGGTTGATCGGCTAGTTAAAATGATCATTCTTAACTGATCATTGGTGATCATTGAGTAAAGCCTTATAAATGAATCATAATGCAATGGCGTCACGCAGTTCGGGATATATTGGATTTCTTGGATGCTTTGTCGTATCTTTTTCTGTCTCAAATTTTGTCACCATGTAGAAAATTGAGCTAGCTTTACGTGGGCATTGGATTTGTTTTGTTATAAGCTATAAATAAAAATTTATGGACGATTTGATGCATACATGTCAAGGTTATCCACCCTTAAAAGTGATACTAATTACTACTGCTCAATGAGTAAATGCTTATAAATGAAGCATAATGCATGGCATCACACAATTTGGGATAGATTGGATTACTTGGATACGTTTTTGTATTTATCTCTGTCTCAAATTTTATCACAGTATAGAAAATTAAGCTAGCTTAACGTGGGCATTGGATTCGTGTCAATTCTGAGCTCCAAATCAAAATTTATGGACGATTAATTGCGGACATGTCAATTTAATCAGCCTGTAAAAGTGATATTGATCATTGCTGCTCATTAAGTAAAGGCTTATAAATGATGTACAATGCATGGCATCACGCAGTTCGGGATATATTGGATTACTTTTATGCTTTTTCGTATCTATTTATGTCTATAATTTTGTCACAATATAGAAAATTAAAATAGCTTTACGTGGGCATTGGATTCTTGTCATTCAGAGCTCTAAATAAAAAACTTACGGGGTATTTGGTGCGGACATGTGAAGTTGAGTGGCCAGTTAAAGTTATCATTCTAAATTGATAATTTTTTTCTCATTAAGTAAAGTCTTACAAATGAAGCATAATGCATGGCATCAAATAGTTTTGATACGTTGGATTACTTAGACGCATTGTTGTCTCTATTTTTGCCTCAAATTTTGTCAACAAAATATAGAAAATTGAGCTAACTTAACGTGGGCATTGGATTCGTGTCATTATGACCTCTAAATCAAGAGTGATGGACGATTTAGTGCGTACACGTCAGGTTGATCGGTCAGTTAAAATGATTATTCTTAACTGATCATTGGAGCTCACTAAGTAAAGGCATATAAATGAATCATAATGCATGTCATCACGCAGTTCGGGATACATACTTGGATGCTTTGTCGTATGTTTTACTATTTGTACTTTTATCACAATATAGAAAATTGAGCTAGCTTAACGTGGGCATTGAATTCGTGTCGTTATGAACTATAAATAAAAAGTTATGGACGATTTAGTGAAGATATGTCAAGTTGATCGGCCAGTTAAAATGATCATTATAAACTGATCATTGGTGCAGTGCTCATTGAGTAAAAGCTTACAAATGAAGCATAATGCACAAAATGAAGCAGTTTAGGATAGATTGGATTACTTAGTCTTTTTGTCATACCTATTTATGTCTCAAATTTTTGTCACAATATAGAAAATTCAGCGAGCTTAATGTTGGCATTAGATTGCTGTCATTCTGAGCTCTAAATCAAAAGTTACAAATGATTTAGTGCAGACATGTCAAGTTGATCGACCAGTTAAAATGATCATTCTTTACTTATAATTGGTGCTCAAAAAGTAAAGGCTCATAAAAGAACTATAAAGTATGGCATCACGAAGTTTGGGATAGATTGGATTACTCGGATGCTTTGTTGACTCTATTTCTGTCTCAAATTTTGTCAAAATATACAAAATTGAGCTAGCTTAACGCGGGGATAGATTGGATTACTTGGACGCATTGTTTAAGTGCGGACATGTTAAGTTGATCAGCTAGTTAAAATAATCATTCTTAACTGATAATTGGCGTTCATTGATTAAAAGCTTATAAATTAAGCATAATGCATTGCATCAAACAATTTGGGATAGATTGGATTACTTGGACGCTTTGTAGCCTCTATTTCTGTCTATAATTTTTTCAAAATATCAAAAATTGAGCTAGCTTAACGTGGGCATTGGATTCGTGTCATTCTGAGCTCCAAACCATAAGTTACGGACGATTTAGTGCGAATATGTAAAGTTTCTAGGCCAGTTAAAGTGATCATTCTAAACTAATCATTGGTGATGATAAAGTAAACGCTTATAAATGAATTATAAATCATGGCATTACAAAGTTTTGGATAGATTGGATTACTTGGATGCTTTGTTGTCTATATCAAATTTCGTCAAAATATAGAAAATTGAGCTAACTTAACATTGGCATTGGATTCGTGTCATTCTAAGGTCTAAATAAAAAGTTACATACGATTTAACGCGGATATGTCAAGTTGATAGGTAGTTAATATGGTTATTTTAAACTGATCACTGGTGCTCATTGAGTAAGAGCTTATAAATTAACCATTATGCATGGCATCATGCAGTTTTGGCTAGATTAGATTACTTGGATGCTTTTTCGTATCTATTTTGGTCTCAAATTTTGTCACAATATAGAAAATTGAGCCAGCTTAACGTGGGCATTGGATTCGTGTCATTTTGAGCTCTAAATAAAAAATACAGACAATTAAGTGTGTACATATCAAGTTGATCGGCCAGTTCAAATGATTATTCTTAAATGATCATTGGTGCCCATAAAGTAAAGGCTTATAAATAAAGCATAATGCATGGCATAATGCAATACGGGATAGATTGGATTACTTGTTAGTATAGAAATTGAGATAACTTAACGTGGGAATTGGATTCGTGTCAGTCTGAGCTCTAAATCATAAACTATGAATGATTAAGTGCGGAAATGTTAAGTTGATCAGCCAGTTAAAATGATCATTCTTAACTAATCATTGGTGCTCATTGATTAAAAGCTTATAAATGAAGCATAATGCATGGCATCACGCACTTTGGAATAGATTGGATTATTTGGACACTTTGTCGTCTCTATTTTTGTCTATAATTTTATCCCAATATAGAAAATTGAGCTACCTTAACGTGAGCATTGGATTCTTGTACTTCTTAACCCTAAACCATAAGTTACAGATGATTTAGTGCGGACATGTAAAGTTCCTAGGTGAGTTAAAGTGATCATTCTAAATTGATCATTGGTGCTGATAAAGTAAACGCTTATAAATGAAGTATAAAGCATGGCATTACGAAATCCGGGATAGATTGGATTACTTGGATGCTTTCTTGTCTCTTCTTCTATCTCAAATTGTGTCAAAATATAGAAAATTGAGCTAGCTTAACATTGACATTGCATTCGTGTCATTCTGAGGTCTAAATCAAAAGTCACATACGATTTAGTGCGGACATGTCAAGTTGATAGGCCAGTTAATATGATTATTCTAAACTGATAATTGGTGCTTATTGAGTAATAGCGTATAAATGAAGCATAATACTGTTTTTCGTATCTTTTTCTGTTTTAAAATTTGTCACAACTTAGAAAATTGTGATAGCTTAACGTGGGAATTGGATTCGTGTTAATTTGAGCTACAAATCAAAAGTTATGGATGATTTAGTGCGGGCATGTCAAGTTGATCGGCCTGTTAAAGTGATCATTCTAAACTCATCATTGGTGCTCATTAACTAAAGGCTTAAAAATGTAGCATAATGAATCCTATCACACAGTTTGGTATAGATTGGATTACTTGGATGCCTTTTTGTATCTATTTTTGTCTTAAGTTTTGTCACAATATAGAAAATTGAGTTATCTTACCGTGGGCATTGGATTCATGTGATTCTGGTCTCTAAATCAAAAGTTACGGATGATTTAATGCAGACATCTCAAGTTGATCGGCCAGTTAAAATGATCATTCTTAACTGATCATTGGTTATAAATGAAGCATAATGCATGGCATCATGCAGTATGGGATAGATTGGATTACTTGGACGATTTGCCGTATCTATTTCAATCTCAAATTTTGTAAAAATATAGAAAATTGTGGTAACTTAACATGGGCATTGGATTCATGTCAGTCTGAGCTCTAAATCATAAATTACAGATTATTCAATGCGGACATTTCAAGTTGATCGGCAAGTTAAAGTGATCATTCTAAACTAATCATTGGTGCTCATTGAGTAATGGCTTATAAATGAAGCATTATGCATGGCATCACCCAGTTCGGGATAGATTGGAATACTTGGATGCTTTTTTGTATCTATTTATGTCTCAAATTTTGTCACAATATAGAAAATTGAGCTAGCTTAACGTGGGTATAATTGGATTCGTGTCAATTCAGAGATCTAAATCAAAAGTTACACACAATTTAATGCGGACATGTCAAGTTGATCGGCCAGTAAAAGTGATCCTGAACATTGGTGCTCATTAAGTAAAGCCTTATAAATGAAGCATAATGCATGGCATCATGCAGTTTGGGATATATTGGATTACTTTAATGTTTTGTCATATCTATTTCAGTCTATAATTGTCACAATATAGACAATTGAACTAGTTTTACGTGGGAATTGGATTCGTGTCATTCTGAGCTTTAAATCAAAACTTACGGACGATTAAGTGCGGCATTTCAAGTTGAGTGGTCAGTTAAAGTGATCATTCTAAACTGATCATTGGTGCTCATTAAGTAAATACATATAAATGAAGCGTAATGCATGTCATCAAGCATATTGGATAGATTGGATTACTTGGACGCTTTGTTTTCTCGATTTTTGTCACACATTTCGTCGAAATATAGAAAATAGAGCTAACTTAACGTGGGTGTTGGATTCGTGTAATTATTACCTCTAAATCAAAAGTTATTGATGATTTAGTGAGGATATGTAAGGTTGATCAGCTAGTTAATTTGATCATTCTTAGTTAATCATTGGTGATCATTGAGTAAAGGCTTATAAATGAAGCAAATGCATGGCATCACCCAGTTCAGGATACATTGGATTACTTGGACGCTTTGTCGTATCTTTTTCTGTATCAAAGTTTTTCACAATATCAAATATGGAGCTAGCTTAACGTGGGCATTAGATTCGTGTCAATTCTGAGATCTATATCAAATGTTTTAGACGATTTAATGCGGACTTGTCAAGTTGATCGGTCAGTAAAAGTTATATTGATCACTGGTGTTCATTAAGTAAAGCCTTATAAATGAAGCATAAGCATGGCATCGCGCAGTTCGGGATAGATTGGATTAGTTGGAGCATTTGTCACAATATAGAAATTTTATCTAGCTTAATGTGGGCATTTAATTCGTGTCATTCAGAGCTCTAACTAAATATTTAAAGACGTTTTAGTGTAGATATGTCAAGTTGACCGGCTAGTTAAAATGATCATTCTTAACTAATCAATGGTGCCCATAGAGAAAAGGCTTATAAAAGAAGCATAAAGCATGGCATCATGAAGTTTTGGATACATTGGATTACATGGACGCTTTGTTGTCTCTATTTCTATCTCAAATTTTGTCATAATGTAGAGAATTGACCTAGCTTAACGTGGGCATTCGATTGGATTACTTGGACCCTTTGTCATATCTATTTTTGTCTATAATTTTATCAAAATATAGAAAACAGAGCTACCTTAACGTGAGCATTAGATTTGTGTCATTCAGAGCACTAAATCAAAAGTTAATGACGATTTAGTGCGGAAATGTCAAGTTTATCGGCCAGTTAAAGTGATCATTCTGAACTAATCATTGGTGCTCAATGAGTAAAAGCTTACAAATGAAGCATAATGAATGGAATCACACAGTTTTGGCTAGATTAGATTATTTGGACACTTTTTTGTATCTATTTCAGTCTCAAATTTTGTCGCAATATAAAAAATTGAGCTAGTTTAACGTGGGAATTGGCGTGTCATTCTGAGCTCTAAACCAAAATTTATGGACGATTTAGTGCGGACATGTCAAGTTGATCGCGCAGTTAAAGTGATCATTCTAAACTAATCACTTGTGCTCATTAAGTAAAGGCTTATAAATGTAGCATAATGCATGCCATCATGCAGTTCGGGATAGATTGGATTACTTGAACGCTTTGTCGTATCTATTTTTGTCTTACATTTTGTAATAATTCAGAAAATTGAGTTAGATTAACGTGGGAATTGGATTCGTGTCATTCTGAGCTCTAAATAAAAAAATTCGGACGATTTAGTGCAGACATGTCAAGTTGATAGACAAGTTCAAATGATCATTCTTAACTAATCATTGGTGATTATTGAGTAAAGGCTTATCAATGAAACATCATACATGGCATCACACAGTTTGGGATATATTGGATTATTTGGACGCTTTGTCACTTCATTTTCAGTCTATAATTTTTTCAAAATATAGAAAATTAAGCAAGCTTAACGTGGGCATTGGATTCGTGTCATTCTAAGCTCTAAATCATAAGTTACGGATGGTTTAGTGTGCATATGAAAAGTTGATTGGCCTGTTAAATTGATCATTCTAAACTGATCATTCTAAACTGATCATTTGGAGCACATTAAGTAAACTCTTATGAAAGAATCATAAAGCATGGCATCAAGAAGTTTGGGATAGATTGGCTTATTTGGATGCTTTTTTCGTCACTATTTCTATCTCAAATTTTGTCAAAATATCAAAAATTGAGCTAGCATAACGTGGGCATTGAATTAATGTCATTCCGAGCTCTAAATCAAAAGTTACATACAATTTAGTGCGGACATGTCATGTTGATAGGCAGTCGATATGAATATTCTAAACTGATCATTAGTGTTCATTAAGTAAGGGCTTATAAATTAAGCATAATGCATGGCATCACGCATTTTTGCTTAGATTGGATTACTTGGAGACATTTTCGTATCTATTTCTGTCTCAAATTTTATCTCAATATAGAAAATTGAGCAAGCTTAACGTGGGCATTGGATTCGTGTCATTATGAGCTCTAAATCAAAAGTTATGGATGATTTAGTGCGGACATGTCAAGTTGATCGGCCTGTTAAAATGATCATTCTTAACTGATCATTGGTGCCCATAGAGTAAAGGGTTATAAATGAAGCATAATGAATCCCATCACACAATATGGGATAGATTGGATTACTTGGATGCTTTTTCGTATCTTTTTTGTCTCAAATTTTGTCACAATATAGAAAATTGAGCTAGCTTAACGTGGGCATTGGATTCGTGTCAGCCTGAGCTCTAAATCTTAAGTTACAGATGATTTATTGCGGATATGTCAAGTTGATCGGCCAGTTAAAATAATCATTCTTAACTGATCATTGGTGCTCATTGATTAAAAGCTTATAAATGAAGCATAATGCATGGCATCACGCACTTTGGAATAGATTGGATTATCTGGACACTTTTTCATCTCTATTGCTGTCTTTAATTTTGTTAAAATATAGCAAATTGAGCTAGCTTAACGTATGCATTGGATTCGTGTCATTCTTAGCTCTAAATCTTAAGTTACAGACGATATAGTGCGGATATGTAAAGTTTCTAGGCCAGTTGAAGTGATCATTCTAACTTACCATTGGTACTGATAAAGTAAACGCTTATAAATGAAGCATAAAGCATGGCATTATGAAGTTCGGGATAGATTGGATTACTTGGCCGCTTTGTCGTCTCTACTTCTATCTCAAATTTTGTCAAAATATAGAAAATTTAGCTAGCTTAAAATGGGCATTGGATTTGTGTCATTCCGAGGTCTAAATCAAAAGTTACATACGATTTAGTGCGGACATGTCAAGTTGATAGGCCAGTTAATATGATTATTCTAAAACAATCATTAGTGCTCTTTGAGTAGAGGTTTATAAATGATGCATCATGAATGGCATCATACAGTTTCAGAGAGATTGATATACTTGGACAGTTTTTCGTATCTATTTGTGTTTCAAATTTTGTTACAATATAGAAAATAGTGATAGCTTAACATAGGAATTGGATTTGTGTTATTTTAAGCTATAAATCAAAAGTTATAAGTGATTTAGTGCAGACATGTCAAATTGATCGACTAGTTAAAGTGATCATTAGTGCTCATTAAGTAAAGGCTTATAAATGTAGCATAATGACTGCCATCACGCAGTTCGGGATAGATTGGATTACTTAGATTACTTAAATTTAATGACCATATAGAAAATTCAGTTAGCTTATCATGGGCATTGGATTCATGTCATTCAGAGATCTAAATCAAAAGTTACAGACGATTTGGTGCAGACATGTCAAATTGATCGGCTAGTTAAAATGATTATTTTGAACTGATCATTGGTGTTCATTAAGTAAAGGCTTATTAATGAAACAAAATGCATGACATCATGCAGTTTGGGATAGGTTGGATTACTTGAACAGTTTGCCGTATCTATTTATGTCTCAATTTTTTATTGTATTACTTGAACAGTTTGTCGTTTCTATTTATGTCTCAATTTTTTTCAGAATATAAAAAATTGAGCTAGTTTAACGTGGGCATTGGATTCATGTCTTTATCAGCTCTATATCAAAATTTACGTACCATTTAATGCGGAAATGTCAAGTTGATCGGAAAGTTAATATGATCATTCTTAACTGATAATTGGTGCTCACTGATTAAAAGCTTATAAATGAAGTATAATGCATGGCTTCATGCATTTTGGGATAGATTGGATTCGTTGGACGCTTTGTTGTCTCTATTTTTGTCTATAATTTTTCAAAATATAGAAAATTTAGCTAGCTTGTCGTGGGCATTGGATTCGTGTCATTTTGAGCTCTAAATCATAAGTTACGGATGATTTGGTGCTGACATGTCAAGTTGATTGGCGAGTTAAAGTGATCATTCTAAACTGATTATTGGTGCAAATTAAGTAAACACTTATAAAAGAAGCATAAAGCATTGCATCACGAACTTTAGGATATATTGGATTACTTGTACGCTTTGTCATCTCTATTTCTATGTCAAATTTTTTTCAAAATATAGAAAATTGAGCTACCTTAATGTGGGAATTGGACTCTTGTCATTCCAAGGTCTAAATCAAAATTTACGTACGATTTAGTGCGCACATGTCAAGTTGATCAGGCAGTTAAAATGATTATTCTAAGCTGATCAATAGTGCTCACTGAGTAAAGGCTTATAAATGAAGCATAATGCATGGCATCACATAGTTTTGACTAGATTGGATTACTTGGACGCCTTTCATTTCTATTTTTGTCTCAAATTTTGTCACAATATGGAACATTGAGTCTGCTTAACGTGGGCATTGGATTCGTGTCATTCTGAGCTATAAATCAAAAGTTACAAACATGTCAATTTGTGTTGGATAGTTAAAATGATCAATCTTAACTTTTCATTGGTGTTCACTGAGTAAAGGCTTATAAATGAAACATAATGCATGGCATCACCCAGTTCGGGTTAGATTGGAATACTTGGATGCTTTTTCGTATCTATTTCTGTCTCAAATTTGGTAACAATATAGAAAATTGAGCAAGCTTAACGTGGGCACTGGATTCGTGTCATTCTAAGCTCTAAATAAAAAATTACGGATCATTTAGTGTGCATATGCCAATTTCATTGGCGAGTTAAAATGATCATTCTTAACTAATTATTGGTGCTCATTGAGTAAAGTCTTATAAATGAAACATAATGCATGGCATCACCCAGTTCGGGGTAGATTGTAATACTTGGATGCTTTGTCGTATCTATTTCTGTCTCAAATTTGGTTACAATATAGAAACTTGAGAAAGATTAACGTTGGCATTGGATTCGTGTCATTCTGAGCTCTAAATAAAAAATTATGGACCATTTAGTGTGGATATGTCATGTTCATCGGCCAGTTAAAATGATCATTCTTAACTGATTATTGCTGCTCATTGAGTAAATGCTTATAAATGAAACATAATGCATGGCATCACATAGTTCGGGATAGATTGGATTACTTGGATGTTTTGTCATATCTATTTCTGTCTCAAATTATGTCACAATATAGAAAATTGTGCTAACTTAACGTGGGCATTGGATTCGTGTTAGTCTTAGCTCTAAATCATAAGTTACAAACGATTTAGTGTGGAAATATGAAGTTGATCAGCAAGTTAAAGTGATCATTCTAAACTGATCACTGGTGCTCACTAAGTAAAGATTTATAAATGAAGCATAATGCATGGCATCACGCAATTTGTGATAGATTGGATTACTTGGACGTTTTTTGTAGCTATTACTATCTCAAATTTTGTCAAAATATAGAAAATAAAGCTAGCTTAACGTGGGCATTGGATTCATGTCATTTTGAACTACAAATCAAAAGTTATGGATGATTTAGTGCAAACATGTGAAGTTGATCGGCCAGTTAAAGTGATCATTCAAAACTGATTGTTGGTGCTCATGAATGAAGCATAATGCATGGCATCACGCAGTTTTGGCTAGACAAGATTACTTGAACGATTTCTTGTATCTATTTCTATTTCAAAATTCGTGTCATTCTAAGCTCTAAATCAAAAGTTATGGACGATTTAATGTGGACATGTCAAGTTGATCGGCCAGTTAAAGTGATCATTCTAAACTCATCATTGGTACTCATTGAGTAAACGCTAATAAATGAAGCATAATGCATGGCATCACGCAGTTTTTGCTTGATTGGATTACTTGGACTTTGTTTGTATCTATTTCTATCTCAAATTTGGTCACAATATAGAAACTTTAGCTAGCTTAATATGGACATTGAATTCGTGTCATTATGAGCTATAAATCAAAAGTTATGGATGTTTTAGTGCATACATGTCAAGTTCATCTCCCAATTAAATTGATCATTCTAAACTGATCATTGGTGCTCATTGAGTATAGCCTTATAAATGAAGCATAATGCATGACATCATGTAGTTTTGGATAGATTTGTTTACTTGAAGGATTTGTCAAAGCATTAGATTCGTGTCATTATGAGCTCTAAAACATAAGTTACAGACGATTTAGTGCAGACATGTCAAGTTGATCAACCAGTTTATGTGATCATTCTAAACTGATCATTGGTAGTCATTGAGTAAATGCTTATATATGAAGCATAATGCATGGCATCACGCAGTTTGGGATAGATTTCATTACTTGGACACTTTTTCATCACTATTTCGGTCTGTAATTTTGTGAAAATATGGAAAATTGCGCTAGCTTAATGGGGGCATTGGATTCGTGTCATTCGGATTTCTAAAAAAATTACGGACAAGTTATTGCATACATATCAAGGTTATCGGCAAGTTAAAATGATCATTCTTAACTGATCATTGGTGCCCATAGAGTAAAGACTTATATATGAATCATAACGCATGGCATAACCCAATTCGGGATAGATTGGAATGATTGGATGCTTTTTCGTATCAATTTCTGTATCAAATTTTGTCACAATGTAGAAGATTGAGCAAGATTAACGTGAGCATTGGATTTGTGTCATTCTAAGCTCTAAATCATCAGTTACATACGATTTAGTTTGTACATGTCAAGTTGCAGTTAAAATGATCATTCTTAATTGATTATTGGTGCTCATTGAGTAAAGGCTTATAGATGAAACATAATGCATGCCATCAAGGTTTGGGATAAATTGGATTACTTGGATGCTTTGTCGTATCTATTTTTGTCTCAAATTTTGTCACAATATAGAAAATTGAGCTAGTTTAACGTGGGTATTGGATTCGTGTCAGCGTGAGCTCAAAATCAAACATTATGGACGATTTAGTGTGTAGATGTCATTGGTGCTCATTGAGTAAAGGCATATAAATTAAGCATAATGCATGGTATCCCGCAGTTCAGGATAGATTGGATTACATGGACACTTTTTCGTATCTATTGTTGTATGAAATTTTGTCACAATATAGAAATTGAGCTAGCTTAACGTGGGCATTGAATTCGTGTGATTCTGAGCTCTAAATAAAAAGTTACGCACAATTTGGTGCGGACATGTCATGTTGATCGGCCAGTTAAAGTGATCATTCTAAACTGATCATTGGTGCTCATTGAGTAAAGGCTTATAAATGAAGCATAATGCATGAGATCACGTAGTTCAGGATAGATTGGATTACTTGGACACTTTGTCGTATCTATTTCTGTCTCAAATTTTGTCTCAATATAGAAAATTGAGCTAGCTTCACTTGGGCATTGGATTCATATCATATTTAGCTCAATTTAATGCGGACGATTTAGCTCAAAGTTACGGACGATTTAATGCGGAAATGTCAAGTTGATTAGGTAGTTAAAGTGATCATTGTAAACTGATCGTTGGTGCTCATGGAGTAAAGGCTTATAAATAAAGCATACTAGATGGCATCATGCAGTTTTAGCTAGATTGTATTACTTGCACGCTTTTTCATATCTACTTCTATCTCAAATTTTGTCACAATATAGAATATTGAGCTACCTTTACATGGGCATTGGATTCGTGTTATTCTGAGCTCTAAATCAAAAGTTATAGACGATTTATTGAGGACATGTCAAGTTGATCGCCTAGTTAAAGTGATCATTTTAAACTGATCATTGGTACTCGTTAAGTAAACGCATATAAATGAAGCATAATGCATGACATCATGCAGTTTGGGATAGATTGGATTACTTGAACGCTTTGTCGTATCCATTTCTGTCTCAAATTTTGACTAAATATAGAAAATTGAGCTAGCTTAACGTTTGCATTGGATTCATGTCAAAATCAAAAGTTAGGGACGATTTAGTGCGGGCATGTCAAGTTGATCTGCCAGTTAAAGTGATCATTCTAAAGTGATCATTGGTGCTCATTGAGTAAACGCTTATAAATGAATCATAACGCATGGCAGCACACACTTAGGGATAGATTGGATTACTTGGTTGCTTTGTTGTATCTATTTCTGCTTCAAATTTTGTCACAATATAGAAAATTTAGCTTGCTTAATGTGGGCATTGGATTTGTGTCATACTGAGCTCTAAATCAAAAGTTAGGTCGATTAAGTGCGGACATGTCAAGTTGATCAGCCAGTTAAAGTGATCATTCTAAACTGATCATTGGCGCTCATTAAGTAAACATAAATGAACCATAAAGCATAACATCATGTAGTTTGGGATACATTGAATTACTTGGGCACTTTGTCGTATCTAGTTCTGTTTCAAATTTTGTCAAACCATAAAAGATTGAGCTAGCTTAATGTGGGCATTGGTTCGTGTGATTTTGACCACTAAATCAAAAGTTACAGACGATTTAGTACGGACATATGAAGTTGATCATTCTCAACTGATCATTGGTGCTCATTGGGTAAAGGCTTATAAATGATGCATATGCATGGCATCACGCAATTTTGGCTAGATTGGATTACTTGAATGCTTTTTTGTATCTAGTTTTCTCTCAAATTTCATCACAATATAGAAAATTGAGCTACCTTAACATGGGCATTGGATTTGTGTTATTCTGAACTCTAAATCAAAAGTTACGGACGATTTTGTGCGGACATGTCAAGTTGATCGCCTAGTTAAAGTCACCATTCTAAACTTATCATTGGTTCTCATTAAGTAAACGCTTATAAATGAAGCATAAAGCATGGCATCGCACAGTTTTAGATAGCATGAATTACTTGGACACTTTTAGTATCTAGTTCTGTCTCAAATTTTTTAACAATATAAAAAATTGAGCTAGCTTAACGTGGGCATTGGATTCGTGTCATTCGGAGCTCTAAATCATAAGTGACAGACGATTTAGTGCAGATATGTCAAGCTCGGCCTGTTACATTGATCATTCTAAACTGATCATTGGTGCTCATTGAATCAAGACTTATAAATGAAGCATAATGCATGGCATCACACAGTTTTGGCTATATTGGATTAATCGTATCTATTTATGTCTCAAATTTTTTCACAATATAGAAAATTGAGATACCTTAACGTGGGCATTGGATTCGTGTTATTCTGAGCTCTAAATAAAAAGTCACGAACATTTTAGTGCGTACAAGTCAAGTTGATCACCTCGTTAAAGTGATCATTCTAAACTGATCACTGATTATAGATGAAGCATAAAGCATGGCATCACGAAGTTTGGGATAGAGTTGATTACTTGGACGCTTTATCATATCTAGTTTTCTCTCAAAATTTTCAAAATATAAAAACTTAAGCTAGCTTAACGTCGGTATTGGATTCGTGTCATTCTGAGCTTTGAATCAAAACTTACGAACGATTTATTGCAGACATGTCAAATTGATCGGCCAATTAAAGTGATAATTCTAAACTAATCATTGGTGCTCAGAGAGTAAAGGATTATAAATGAAGCAGAATGCATGATATCATGTAGTGTGGGGTAGATTGGATTACTTGAACGCTTTGTCGTATCTATTTCTGTCTCAAATTTTGTCACAATATAGAAAATTGAGCTAGCTTAACGTGGGTGTTGGATTGGTGTTATTCAGAGCTCTAAATCAAAAATTACGTACGATTTAGTGCGTAGATTTCAAGTTGATCGCCTAGTTAAAGTGATCATTCTAAACTGATCATTGGTGCTCATTGAGTAAAGGCATATAAATGAAGCATAATGCATGGTATCACACAGTTCAGGATAGATTGGATTACATGGATACTTTTTCGTATCAATTGTTGTTTGAAATTTTGTCACAATATAGAAATTGAGCTAGCTTAACGTGGGCATTGGATTCGTATCATATTTAGCTCTAAATCATAAATTACGGACAATGCGGAAATGTCAAGTTGATCGGGTAGTTAAAGTGATCATTGTAAACTGATCATTGGTGCTCATGGAGTAAAGGCTTATAAATAAAGCATAATTGATGGCATCATACAGTTTTAGCTAGATTGGATTACTTGCAGGCTTTTTCATATCTACTTCTATCTCAAATTTTGTCGCAATATAGAAAATTAAGCTACCTTTACATGGGCATTGGATTCGTGTTATTCTGAGCTCTAAATCAAAAGTTACAGACGATTTATTGCGGACATGTCAAGGTGATCGCCTAGTTAAAGTGATATTTTAAACTGATCATTGGTACTCGTTAAGTAAACGAATATAAAAGAAGCATAATGCATGATATCATGCAGTTCGGGATAGATTGGATTACTTGAACGCTTTGTCGTATCCATTTCTGTCTCAAATTTTGACTAAAAATAGAAAATTGTGCTAGCTTAACGTTTGCATTGGATTAATGTCATTTTGAGGTCTAAATCAAAAGTTAGTGACGATTTAGTGCGGGCATGTCAAGTTGATCTGCCAGTTAAAGTGATCATTCTAAACTGATCATTGGTGCTCATTGAGTAAACACTTATAAATGAATCATAATGCATGGCAGCACGCAATTTTGGCTGGATTGGATTATTTCAATGCCTTTTTGTATCTATCTCTTTCTTAAATTTTGTCACAATATTGAAAATTGAGCTAGCTTAACATGGGCATTGGACTCATGTCATTCTAAACTCTAAATAAAAAGTTAGGGACGGTTTAGTGCAGGCATGTCAAGTTTATCGGACAGTTAACGTGGGCATTGGATTCGTGTCATTCTGAACTCAAAATCAAAAGTTGTGGACGGTGTAGTGCGGACATGTCAAGTTTATCGGCCAGTTAATATGATTATTCTAAACTGCTCATTGAGTAAAGGCTTATAAATGAAGCATAGGCATGACATCACGCAGTTTTGTTTACTTGGAGGACTTGTTGACGCAATTTTTGTCTTTAATTTTATCACATTATAGAAAATTGAGCTAGATTAACGTGGGCATTGGATTCGTATCATTCTGAGCTCTAAATCACAAGTTAAAGACGATTGAGTGCAGACATGTCAAGTTGATCAGCAAGTTAAAATGATCATTCTAAACTGATCATTGGTGCTCATTGAGAAAATGCTTATAAATGAAGCATAATACATAGCATCACGCAGTTTTCGTAAGATTGGATTGATTGAACGCTTTTCGTATCTATTTGTGTCTCAAATTTTGTCACATTATAGAAAATTGAGCTACCTTAACATGGGCATTGGAATCGTGTTATTCTGAGCTATAAATCAAAAGTTATGCACGATTTATTGCGTACATGTCAAGTTGATCGCCTAGTTAAGGTGATCATTTTAAACTGATCATTGGTACTCGTTAAGTAAACGCTTACAAATGAAGCATAATGTACGACATCACGCAGTTAGGGATAGATTGGATTACTTGGACGCTTTGTCGTATCCATCTCTGTCTCAAATTTTGTCACAATATAAAAACTTGAGCTACCTTAACGTGGGCAATGGATTCGTGTTATTCTGAGCTCTAAATCAAAAGTTACGGAAAATTTAGTGTGCATGTCAAGTTGATCGCCTAATTAAAGTGATCATTCTAAAATGATCATTGGTACTCGTTAAGTAAACGCTTATAAATTAAGCATAAAGAATGTCATCACGTAGTTTGGGATAGAGTGGAATACTTGGATGTTTTGTCGTATCTAGTTCTGTCTCAAATTTTTTCAAAATTTTAAAAATTGAGGTAGCTTAACGTGGGCATTGGATTCGTTTCATTGTGAACTCTAAATCAAAAGTTACGGACGATTTAGTGCGAACATGTCAACATGATCGGCCAATTAAAGTTATCATTCTAAACTGATCATTGGTGCTCATGGAGTAAAGGCATATAAATAATGAATAATGCATGGTATCACGCAATTCGGGATAGGTTGGATTACATGGACGCGTTCTCGTATCCATTGCTGTCTCAAATTTTGTCACAATATAAAAATTGAGCTAGATTAACGTGGGCATTGGATTCGTGTAATTTTGAGCTCTAAATCAAAAGTAACGGACAATTTAGAACGGACATGTCAAGTTGATCAGTCAATTAAAGGGATCATTATAAACTTATCATTGGTGCTCATTGAGTAAAGGCATATAAATGAGGCATAAGGCACGGTATTGTGCAGTTTAGGATAGATTGGATTACATGGACACTTTTTCGTATCTATTGTTGTCTCAAATTTTGTCACAATATAGAAATTGAGCTAGCTTAACGTGGGCATTGGATTCGTGTCATTCTGAGCTCTAAATCAAAAGTTACCGACGATTTAGTACGGGCATGTCAAGTTGATCGGCCAGTTAAAGTGATCATTCTAAACTGATCACTGGTGCTCATTGAGTAAAGGCTTATAAACGAAGCATAATGCATGAGATCCCGCAGTTCATGATAGATTGGATTACTTGGACGTTTGTTCTTATCTATTTTTGTCTCAAATTTTGTCTCAAGATAGAAAATTGAGCTAGCTTAACATGGGCATTGGATTCGTATCAGTTTTAACTCTAAATCATAAATTACCGACGATTTAATGCGGAAATATCAAGTTGATCGGGCAGTTAAACTGATCATTGTAAACTGATTATTGGTGTTCATTGAGTGAAGGCTAATAAATGAAGTACAATGGATGGCATCGTACAGTTTTAGCTAGATTGGATAACTTGAACGCTTTACGTATCTATTTCTGTCTCAAATTTTGTCACAATATAGAACATTGAGCTACCTTAACATGGGCATTGGATTCGTGTTATTCTGAGCTCTAAATCAAAAGTTATGCACGATTTATTGCAGACATGTCATGTTGATCGCCTAGTTAAGGTGATCATTTTAAACTGATCATTGGTACTCGTTAAGTAAACGCTTACAAATGAAGCCTAATGCACGACATCACGCAGTTAGGGATAGATTGAACTACTTGGACGCTTTTTCGTATCCATCTCTGTCTCAAATTTTGTCACAATACAGAAAATTGAGCTAGCTTAATTAACGTGGGCATTGGATTGGTGTTATTCTGAGCTCTAGATCACAACTTACGGACGATTTAGTGTGAACATGTCAAGTTGATCGCCTAGTTAAAGTGATCATTTTAAACTAATCATTTGTGCTCATGGGGTAAATGCTTGTAAATGAAGCCTAATGCATGGCATCACGCAGTTCTGGGTAGATTGTCTTACTTGGACGCTTTGTCGTATCTTGTTCAGTATCAAATTTGTTCACAATATAAAAAATTGAGCTAGCTTGACGTGGCATTGGATTCGTGTCATTCTGAGCTCTAAATCAAAAGTTACGGACGATTTAGCGCGGACATCTCAAGTTGATCGGCCAATTAAAGTTATCATTCTAAACTGATCATTGGGGCTCATTGAGTAAAGGCATATAAATGAGGCATAATGCATGGTATCACCCAGTTCGGGATAGATTGGATTACATGGACGCCTTCTCGTATGTATTGCTGTCTCAAATTTTGTCACAATATAAACATTGAGCTAGGTTAACGTGGGCATTGGACTCGTGTCATTCTGAGCTCTAAATCAAAAGTAACAGACAATTTAGTGCGGACATATCAAGTTGATCGGTCAATTAAAGGGATCATTATAAACTGATCATTGGTGCTCATAGAGTAAAGGCTTATAAATGAGGCATAAGGCATGCTATCGCGCAGTTCAGGATAGATTGGATTACATGGACACGTTTTTGTATCTATTGTTGTCTCAAATTTTGTCACAATATAGAAAATTGAGCAGGCTTATCGTGGGCATTGGATTCGTGTCATTCTAAGATCTAAATCAAAAGTTACGTACGATTTAGTGAGGACATGTCAAGTTGATCAGTCAGTTAAAATGATCATTCTTAACTGATCATTGGTGCTCTTTGAGTAAAGTCTTATAAATGAAGCAAAATGCATGGCATCACGGACTTTGGGATAGATTGGATTACTTAGATCCTTTGCCTTATCTAGTTCTATCTCAAATTTTGTCGCAATACAGAAAATTGAGCTAGCTTAACGTCAACATTGGAATCATGTCATTCTGAGCTCTAAAATATAAGTTACGGATGACTTAGTGCGGAGAGTTAAAGCTAATCGTCCAGCTAAAGTGATCATTTTAAACTGATCATTGGTGCTCATTAAGTACACATTAATAAATGAAGCATAACTGTCCATTGGTTATGCACGATTTATTGCGGACATGTCAAGTTGATCGCCTAGTTAAGGTGATCATTTTAAACTGATCATTGGTTCTCGTTAAGTAAACACTTACAAATGAAGCCTAATGCATGACATCACGCAGTTAGGGATAGATTGGACTACTTGGACGCTTTTTCGTATCCATCTCTGTCGCAAATTTTGTCACAATACAGAAAATTGAGCTAGCTTAACGTGGGCATTTGATTGGTGTTATTCTGAGCTCTAAATCACAACTTATGGACGATTTAGTGCGGACATGTCAAGTTGATCGCCTAGTTAAAGTGATCATTCTAAACTAATCATTTGTGCTCATGGAGTAAATGCTTGTAAATGAAGCCTAATGTATGGCATCACACAGTTCTGGGTAGATTGTCTTACTTGGACGCTTTGTCGTATCTTATTCACTATCAAATTTGTTCACAATATAAAAAATTGAGCTAGCTTAACGTGGCATTGGATTCGTGTCATTGTGAGCTCTAAATCAAAAGTTACGGACGATTTAGTGCGCACATCTCAAGTTGATCGGCCAATTAAAGTTATCATTCTAAACTGATCATTGGTGCTCATTGAGTAAAGGCATAAAAATGAGGCATAATGCATGGTGTCACGCAGTTCGGGATAGATTGGATTACATGGACGCCTTCTCGTATGTATTGCTGTCTCAAATTTTGTCGCAATATAGAAAATTGAGCTAGCGGTTAATGTGGTGCTCATTGAGTAAAGGCATTGGATATGCTAAGTGTCATTCTGAGCTCTAAATATAGAAAATAAGTTATCGGGGCATTGATTCGTTCAGTGCGGATTTAGTGAGGACATGTCAAGTTTATCAGTCAGTTAAAATGATCATTCTTAACTGATCATTGGTGCTCTTTGAGTAAAGTCTTAAAATGAAGCATAATGCATGGCATCACGCACTTTGGGATAGATTGGATTACTTAGATGCTTTGCCTTATCTATTTCTGATCATTGGTGCTCATTGGAATAATGTAAAAAATATAAGTTACGGATGACTAGTGCGGACAGTAAATGAGCTAAAGCATAAACTGCATGCTCATCATTAATAAATGAAGCAGTGCATCGGGATAGATTGGATTACATGGACGCTTTGTCGTATCTAATTTTGTCTCATATTATGTGAAATTATAGAAAATTGAGATTGCTTAATGTGGGCATTAGATTCGTGTCATCCTGACCTCTAAATCAAATGTTACGAACGATTTAGTGAGGACATGTCAAGTTGATCGGCGAGTTAAAGCGATCATTATAATTTGATCATTGGTGCTCATTGAGTAAAGGTTTATACATAACGCATAATGCATGATATCACCCAGTTTGAGATATATTGGAGTACTTGGACGCTTTGTCGTATCCATTTTTGCCTCGAATTTTGTCACAACATAGAAAATTGAGCTAGCATAACGTGGGCATCGGATTCGTGTTATTATGAGCTCTAATTCAAAATTTATGAACAATTTAGTGCAGACATGTCAAGTTGATTGCCCAGTTAATTTGATCATTCTAAACTGATCAATGGTGCTCATTGATTAAAGGATTATAAATGAATCATAATGCATGACACCACTTAGTTTTGGAAAGATTTGATTACTTGGAGGACTTGTTGAAGCAATTTTAGTCTTAATTATTATCACATTACAAAAACATTGAGCTAGCTTAACATGGGCATTGGATTCTTATCAGTTTTAACTCTAAATATTAAGTTACCGACGATTTAATGCGGAATTATCAAGTTGATCGGGCAGTTAAACTGATCATTGTAAACTGATCATTGGTGTTCATTGATCGAAGGCTTATAAATGAAGTATAATGGATGGCATCGTACAGTTTTAGCTAGATTGGATAACTTGAACGCTTTACATATCTATTTCTGTCTCAAATTTTATCACAATATAGAAAATTGAGCTACCTTAACATGGGCATTGGATTCGTGTTATTCTGAGCTCTAAATCAAAAGTTATGCACGATTTATTGCGGACATGTCAAGTTGATCGCCAAGTTAAGGTGATCATTTTGAACTGATCATTTGTTCTCGTTAAGTAAACGCTTACAAATGAAGCCTAATGCACGACATCACGCAGTTAGGGATATATTGGACTACTTGGACGCTTTTTCATATGCATCTCTGTCTCAAATTTTGTCACAATACAGAAAATTGAGCTAGCTTAACGTGGGCATTGGATTGGTGTTATTCTGAGCTCTAAATTACAACTTATGGACGATTTAGTGCGGACATGTCAAGTTGATCGCCTAGTTAAAGTGATCATTCGAAACTTATCATTTGTGCTCATGGAGTAAATGCTTGTAAATGAAGCCTAATGCATGGCATCACACAGTTCTGGGTAGATTGTCTTACTTGGACGCTTTGTCGTATCTTATTCACTATCAAATTTGTTCACAATATAAAAAATTGAGCTAGCTTAACGTGGCATTGGATTCGTGTCATTGTGAGCTCTAAATCAAAAGTTACGGACGATTTAGTGCGGACATCTTAAGTTGATCGGCCAATTAAAGGGATCATTATAAACTGATCATTGGTGCTCATTGAGTAAAGGCATATAAATGAGGCATAAGGCATGCTATCGCGCAGTTCAGGATAGATTGGATTACATGTACACGTTTTTGTATCTATTGTTGTCTCAAATTTTGTCACAATATAGAAAATTGAGCAGGCTTATCGTGGGCATTGGATTCGTGTCATTCTGAGCTCTAAATCAAAAGTTACGTACGATTTAGTGAGGA
Organism: Pugionium cornutum; assembly: GCA_018901935.1. NCBI lineage: Eukaryota > Viridiplantae > Streptophyta > Magnoliopsida > Brassicales > Brassicaceae > Pugionium > Pugionium cornutum. The sequence continues at coordinate 32,275,559 of CM032157.1, read as the reverse complement.
CATGTCAAGTTGATCAGTCAGTTAAAATGATCATTCTTAACTGATCATTGGTGCTCTTTGAGTAAAGTCTTATAAATGAAGCAAAATACATGGCATCACGCACTTTGGGATAGATTGTATTACTTAGACGCTTTGCCTTCTCTATTTCTATCTCAAATTTTGTCGCAATATAGAAAATTGAGCTAGCTTAACGTGAACATTGGAATCATGTCATTCTGAGCTCTGAAATATAAGTTACGGATGACTTAGTGCGGACAGTTAAAGCTAATCGTCCAGCTAAAGTGATCATTCTAAACTGATCATTGGTGCTCATTAAGTAAACATTAATAAATGAAGCATAATGCATGCATCACGCAGTTCGGGATAGATTGGATTACATGGACGCTTTGTCGTATCTAATTTTGTCTCATATTATTTGAAATTATAGAAAATTGAGATTGCTTAATGTGGGTATTAGATTCGTGTCATCCTGACCTCTAAATCAAATGTTACGAACGATTTAGTGAGGACATGTCAAGTTGATCGGCGAGTTAAAGCGATCATTATAATTTGATCATTGGTGCTCATTGAGTAAAGGTTTATACGTAATGCACAATGCATGATATCACCCAGTTTGAGATATATTGGACTACTTAGACGCTTTGTCGTATCCATTTTTGTCTCGAATTTTGTCACAACATAGAAAATTGAGCTAGCATAACGTGGGCATCGGATTCGTGTTATTATGAGCTCTAAATCAAAATTTATGAACAATTTAGTGCAGACATGTCAAGTTGATTGCCCAGTTAATTTGATCATTCTAAACTGATCAATGGTGCTCATTGATTAAAGGATTATAAATGAATCATAATGCATGACACCACTTAGTTTTGGAAAGATTTGATTACTTGGAGGACTTGTTGAAGAAATTTTAGTCTTAATTATTATCACAGTACAAAAACATTGAGCTAGCTTAACATGGGCATTGGATTCGTATCAGTTTTAACTCTAAATCATAAGTTACCGACGATTTAATGCGGAAATATCAAGTTGATCGGGCAGTTAAACTGATCATTGTAAACTGATGCATAAATGATGAATAATGCATAAAATCACTCTGTTTAGGATAGATTGGATTACTTGGATGCTTCGTCGTCTCTATTTCTATCTTAAATTTTGTCAAAATATAGAAAATAAGGCTATATATGTCAAGTTTATCGGCCAGTTAAAATAATTATTCTTAACTGATCATTGGTGCTCATTGAGTAAAGGCTTATAATTGAAGCATAATACACGGCATCACGCAGTTTGGGATAGATTGGATTACTTGGATGTTTTTCGTATCTATTTCGGTTTCAAATTTTGTAACAATATAGAAAATTGAGACAGCTTAACGTGGGCACTAAATTCGTGTCATTCTGAGCTCTAAATCAAAAGTTTCGGACGATTTATTGCGGACATGTCAAGTTGATCGGCCAATTCAAATGATCATTTTTAACTGATCATTGGTGCCCATAGAGTAAAGGCTTATAAATGAAGCATAATACATGACATCACGAAATATGGGATAGATTGGATTACTTGTACGCTTTGTCGTAACTATTTGAGTCTCAAATTTGTCACAATATAGAAAATTGAGCTAGCTTAACGTTGGCATTGGATTCATGTCATTCTGAGCTCTAAATAAAAAATTAGGGACGTTTTGTGCGGAAATGTCAAGTTGATCGCCCAATTAATCGCCCAAACTGATCATTGGTGCTCATTGATTAAAGGATTATAAATCAAGCATAATGCATGGCATCACACAGATTTTGATAGATTGGATTACTTGGATGCCTTGTCGTCTGTATTTCTGTCTCAAATTTTGTTAAAATATAGAAAATCTATCTAGCTTAATGTGGGCTTTGGATTCGTGTCATTCTGACCTCAAAATCAAAAGTTACTGATGATCTACTGTGACATGTCAAGTTCATGGGCCAGTTAATATGATTATTCTGAATTGAGCACTGGTGCTCATTGAGTAAAGGCTTATAAATCAATCATAATGCATGATATCACACAATTTTGGATAGATTGGATTACTTGGACGCTTTGTCATCTCTATTGTTGTTTCAAATTTTGTTAAAATATAGAAAATTTATCTAGTTTAATTGGGGCATTGGATTCGTGTCATTCCGAACTCATATCAAAAGTTATGGATGATTTAGTGAAGACATGTCAAGTTGATTGGCCAGTTAATAGGATTATTCTAAACTGATCATTGTTGCTCATTGAGTAAAGGCTTATAAATGAAGCATAATGCATGTAATTACACAATTTTGGATAAATTGGATTACTTGGATGCTTTTTTGTATCTATTTCTATCTCAAATTTGTTACAATATAGAAAATTCAGCTAGCTTAACATGTGCATAGGATTCGTGTCATTTTTAGCTCTAATCAAAAGTTACGGACGATTTAGTGTAGACATGTCAAGTTGATCGGCCTGTTAATATGATCATTCTTAATTGATCATTGGTGCTTATTGAGTAAAGTCTTTGAAATGAAGCATAATGCATGACATCACGCATTTTTGGATAGATTGGATTATTTGGACGCTTTGTCGTCTCTATTTTTGTTTCAAATTTTGTTATAATATAGAAAATTTATCTAGCTTAATGTGGTCATTGGATTCGTGTCATTCTGAACTTAAAATCAAAAGTTGCTGACGATTTAGTGCGGACATCTCAATTTGATCAGCCAGTTAATTTGATCATTCTAAACTAATCAATAGTGCTCATTGAGTAAAGTCTTATAAATGAAGCATAATGCCTGCCATCACAAATTTTGGGAAAGATTGGATTATTTGAACGATTTGCCATATCTAGTTCTATCGAAAATTTTGTCACAATATAGAAAATTGACTAGGTTAACGTGGGCACTGGATTCCTTTCTTTCTGAACTCAAAATCAAAAGTTACGGATGATTTAGTGCGGATATGTCAAGTTGATCGGCCAGTTAATAGGATTTTTCTAAACTGATCATTGGTGCTCATTGAGTAAAAGCTTATAAATCAAGCATAATACATGGCATCACATAGTTTTGGATAGTTTGGATAGATTGGGTATATATATTTATGTCTCAAATTGTGTTATAATATAGAAAATGGAGCTATCTTAATGTGGGCATTGGATATGTGTCATTCTGAGATCTAAATACAACGTTACGGACGATTTAATGTGGAAATGTCAATTTGATAGGCCAGTTAAAGTAATCATTCTAAAATGATCATTGATGCTCATTAAGTAAAGGTATATAAATGAAACATAAATAATGGCATCATGCAGTTTTGGATAGATATGATTACTTAGATGCTTTGTCGTCTCTATTTTTGTCTCAAATTTTTTCACAATATAGAAAATTGAGCTACCTTAACGTTGGCATCGGATTCGTGTCATTGTGAGCACTAAATCAAAAGCTACGGACGATTTGGTCCTGACATGTCAAGTTAATGGGCCAGTTGAGATGATTATTCTAAACTGATCAATCATAGTGTTTGAGTAAAGGCTTATAAGTGAAGCATAAAGAATGGCATCACACAGTTTGGGATAGATTGGATTATTTGGATGTTTTGTTGTCTCTGTTTTTGTCTCAGATTTTGCAAAATATAGAAACTTTACCTAGCTTAACATGGGCATTGTATTCCTATCATTTTGAGCTCAAAATAAAAAGTTACATACGATTTAGTGCGGACATATCAAGTTGATTGTCCTGTTAAAGTAATCATTACAAACCGATTGTTGGTACTTATTATGTAAAGGCTTATAAATGAAGCATAAAGCATGGCATCATGCAATTTGAGATAGATTGGATTACTTGGACGCTTTTTTGTCTCTATATCTGTCGCAAATTTTGCAAAATATAGAAAATTTAGTGCGGACATATCAACGTGGACATCAGATTCGTGTCATTCTGAGCTCAAAATCAAAAGTTACTGATGATGTCATGCGGACATATCAAGTTTATCGGCCAGTAATATGATTATTCTAAACTGATCATTGGTGCTCATTGATTAAAGGATTATCAATCAAGCATAATGCATGATATCACGGAGTTTTAGATAGATTGGATTACTTGGACGCTTTGTCGTCTATATTTCTATCTCAAATTTTGTTAAAATATAGAAAATTTATCTAGCTTAACGTGGGCTTTGGATTCGTGTCATTATGACCTCAAAATCAAAACTTACTAAAGATCTACTGCGGACATGTCAAGTTTATGGGCCAGTTAATATGAATATTCTAAATTGATCATTGGTGCTTATTGAGTAAAGGCTTATAAATGAATCATAATGCATGACATCACAAAATTTTGGATAGATTGGATTACTTAAACGCTTTGTCATCTCTATTTTTGTATCAAATTTTGTTAAAATATAGTAAGTTTATCTAGATTAATGGGGGCATTGGATTCGTGTCATTCCGAGCTCATACCAAAAGTTACGACTAATTTTGTGCCGACATATCAAGTTGATCGGCCAGTTAATATGAATATTCTAAATTGATCATTGTTGGTCATTGAATAAACGCTTATAAATAAAGCATAATGCATGTAATTACACAATTTTGGATAAATTGGATTACTTGGATGCTTTTTTGTATCTATTTCTGTCTCAAATTTTGTTACAATATAGAAAATTCAGCTAGCTTAACGTGTGCATCCGATTCGTGTCATTTTTAGCTCTAATCAAAAGTAACGGACGATTAAGTGCAGACATGTCAAGTTGATCGGCCAGTTAATATGATCATTCTTAACTGATCATTGGTGCTTATTGAGTAAAGTCTTATAAATGAAGCATAATGCATGGCATCACGTTGTTTGGGATAGATTGGATTATTTGAACGCTTTGTCGTCTCTATTTTTGTTTCAAATTTTGTTAAAATATAGAAAATTTATCTAGCTTAACGTGGGCATTGAATTTGTGTCATTCTGAGCTCAAAATCAAAAGTTATTGACGATATAGTGCGGAAATGTCAATTTCATCGACCTGTTAATATGATTATTCTAAATTGGTCATTGGTGCTCATTGAGTAATCGCTTATAAATGAAGCATAATGACTTGCATCACAGAGTTTTGGATATATTGGATTACTTGTAGGCATTGTTGTATATATATATATATATATGTCTCAACTTTTGTTACAATATAGCAAATTGAACTAGGATAACGTAGGCATTGGATATGTTGCTTTTGAGCTCTAAATACAAAGTTACACACGATTTAGTGTGAACATGTCAAGTTAGTCGGCCAGTTAAACTAATCATTCTAAACTGATCATTGGTGCTCATTAAGTAAAGGCTTATAAATGAAGGATAAAGCATGGCATCATACAGTTCTGGATAGATTTGATTACTTAGATGCTTTGTCATCTCTATTTCTGTCACAAAATTTATCAAAATATAGAAAATTGAAGTAGCTTAACGTGGGCATTGGAATCGTATCATTCAGAGCACTAAATCAAAAGTTACGGACGATTTGGTGCTAACATGTCAAGTCAATCGGCCAGTTAAGATGAATATTCTAAACTGATTACTGGTAGTGATTGAGTAATGGCTTATAATTGAAGCGTAAAGCATGGCATCACACAGTTTGGGATAGATTGGATTACTCGGACGCTTTGTTTTCTCTATTTTTGTCTCAAATTTTGCAAGATATTGAAAATTGATCTAGCTTAACGTGGGTATTGGATTCGTATCATTCTGAGCTCTAATAAAAAAGTTACGGACGATTCAGTGCGGAAATTTCAAGTTGATCGGGCAATTAAAGTGAACATTCTAAATTGATCATTGGTGCTCATTAAGTAAAGGCTTATAAATGAAGCATAAAGCATGGCATCACGCAGTTTGGGATAGAATGGATTACTTGGACGCTTTGTCGTCTCTATTTCTGTGTCAAATTTTGCAAAATATAGAAAATTTAGTGCGGGCATGTCAACGTGTGCATTGGATTCGTGTCATTCTGAGCTCAAAACCAAAAGTAACAGAGGATTTCGTGCGGACATATCAAGTTGATCGGCCAGTAATATGATTATTCTAAACTGATTATTGGTGCTCATTAAGTAAAGGCTTATAAATCAAGCATAATGCATGGCATCATGCAGTTTTGGATATATTGAATTACTTAGAAGCTTTGTCGTCTATATTTCGATATCAAATTTTGTTAAAATATATATAATTTATCTAGCTTAATGTGGACATTGGATTTGTGTCATTTTGACCTCAAAATCATAAGTTACTTACGATCTAGTGTGGACATGTCAAGTTCATCGGCCAGTTAATATGATTATTTTAAATTGATCATTAGTGCTCATTGAGTAAGGGCTTATAAATGAATCATAATGCATGACATCAAACAATTTTGGATAGATTGGAGTAGTTGGAGGCTTTGTTGTCTCTATTTTTGTTTCAAATTTTGATAAAATATAGAAAATTTTTTAGTTTAATGTGGGCATTGGATTCGTGTCATTCTGAGCTTAAATCAAAAGTTACGGACGATTTAATGCGGACATGTCAAGTTGATCGGCCAGTTAAAGTTGGGATAGATTGGATTACTTGGACGCTTCGTCGTCTCTATTTATGTCTCAAATTCTGTTACAATATAGAAAATTGAGCTAGCTTAACGTGCACATTGGATTTGTGTCATTTTGAGCTATAAATCAAAAGTTACGTATGGACGATTTAATACGGATATGTCAAGTTGAGTGGTCAGTTAAAGTGATCATTCTAAACTAATCATTGGTGCTCATTAAGTAAAGACTTACAAATGAACCACAAAGCATGGCATCACGCATTTTAGGATAGATTGGATTTCTTGGATGCTTCGTCGTCTCTATTTCTACCTCAAATTCTGTTACAATATATAAAAGTGAGCTAGCATAATATGGGCATTGGATTCGGGTCATTCTAAGCTCTAAATCAAAAGTTATAGACGATTTATTGCAGACATGTCAAGTTGAGTGGCCAATTAAAGTGATCATTCTAAACAGCTCACTGATGCTCATTAAGTAAAGGTTTATAAATGAAGCATAATGCATGGTATCAAGCAGTTTGGATAGTTTGGACTACTTGGACGCTTTGTCCTCTCTATTTCTGTATCAAATTTTATCAAAATATGGAAACCTGAGCTAGCTTAAGGTAGCCTTTGGTTCGTGTCATTCTAAGGTCTAAATTAAATATTACGGACGATTTAATGCGAACATGTCAAGTTAATCGGCCAGTTAAATTGATCATTCTAAACTGATCATTGTTGCTCATTAAGTAAAGCCTTATAAATGAAGGATAAAGAATAGCATCACGATTTTGTGCGGACATGTCAAGTGGATCAGCCAGTTAATATGATTATTCTAAACTGATCATTGGTGCTCATTGAGTAAAAGATTATAAATGAAGCCTAATATATGGCATCACACAGTTTGGGATCGATTGTATTACTTGGACGCTTTGTCGTCTCTACTTCTGTCTCAAATTTTGTCAAACTATAGAAACTTTATCTAGCTTTAACTTCGGCATTGGACACGGTGTTATTCTGAGATCAAAATCAAAAGTTACGGACGATTTAGTACGGACATGTCAAGTTGATCGGCCTGTTAATATGAATATTCTAAACATATCATTGGTGATCATTGAATAAAGACTTTTAAATGAAGCATAATGCATGGCATCACAGATTTTGGGATAGATTGGATTACTTGGATGCTTTGCCATCTCTATTTATGTCTCAAATTCTGTTATAATATAGAAAATTGAGCAAGCTTAACGTGGGCATTGGATTCATGTCATTCTCAGATCTAAATCAAAAGTTACGAACCATTTAGTGCGGACATGTAAAATTGAGTGACCAGATAAAGTGATCATTCTAAACTTATCATTGGTGTTGATTAAGCTAAGGCTTATAAATTAAGCATAATGCATGGCATCAAGCATTTTGGATAGATTGGATTACTTGGACGGTTCGTCGTCTCTTCCGTCTCAAATTTTGTCAAAATATAGAAAATAGAGCTAGCTTAATATGGGCATTGGATTCGTGTCATTCGTAGCTCTAAATCAAAAGTTACAAACGATTTAGTGCGGATATGTCAAGTTGATTGGCCAGTTAAAATGATCATTATAAAATGTTCATTGGTGCTCATTGAGTAAAGGCTTATAAATGAAGCATAGGTCATGACATCACGTAGTTTGGGATACATTGGATTATTTGGAGGCCTTGTTGTATCTAGTTATGTCTTAAATTTTGTCACAATATAGAAAATTGAACTAGCTTAATGTGGGCATTGGATTCGTGTCATTCTGAACTATATATCAAAAGTTATGGACAATTTAGTGCTGACATTACAAGGTGATCGGCCTGTTAAAATGATCATTTTAAACTGACCATTGCTGCTCATTTAATAAAAGCTTAATATTGAAAAATAATGCATGGCATCACGCAGTTTGGGATGGATTAAATTACTTGCACGCTTTGTCGTATTTATTTCTGCTTAAATTTTGTCACAATATAGAAAATTGAGCAAGCATAACGTGGCCATTGGATTCATGTAATTATGAGATCTAAATCAAAAGATACAGACGATTTATAATGGACATGTCAAGTTGATCGGCCATTTGAAGTGACTATTCTATACTGATCTCTAGTGCTCATTAAGTAAAGACTTATAAATGAAGCATAATACATGGCATCAAGGAGTTTGGATAGATTGAATTACTTGAACGCTTTGTTGTCTATTTTTGTATCAAATTTTGTCAAAATATTGAAAATTGAGCTACCTTAATGTGGGCATTGCATTCGTGTCATTCATAGCTCTAAATCAAAAGTTACAGATGATTTAGTGTAGACATGTCAAGTTGATAGGCCAGTTAAAGTGAGCATTCTAAACTGATCATTGGTGCTCATCGAGTAAAGGCTTATAAATGAAGCATAATGGATGGCATCACACAGTTTTGGATAGATTGGATTACTTGGACGCTTTCTCGTATCGATTTTTGTATCAAATTTTATTATAATATAGAAAATTGAGTGAGCTTAACGTCGGCATTGGATCCTTGTGTTTCAGAGCTCTAAATCAAAAACTACAAACGATTTAGTGCGTACATGTCAAGTTGATCGGTCAGTTAAAGTGATCATTCTAAACTGATCACTGGTGGTCATTAAGTAAAGGTTTATAAATGAAGCATAAAGCATGCCATCAAGGAGTTTGGATAGATTGGATTATTTGGACGCTTTGTCGTCTCTATTTCTGTCTCAAATTTTGTTACAATATATAGAAAATTGAGTTATCTTAACGTGGGCATTGGATTCGTGTCATTCTGAGCCCTAAATCAAAAGTAAAGGACAATTTAGTGCGGACATGTCAAGTTGATCGGCCAGTTAAAGTGATCAGTATAAACTAATCAATGGTGCTCGGTGAGTAAAGGCTTATAAATGAAGCATAAGACATGACATCACACTGTTTGGGATAGATTGGATTACTTGGATGCTTTATCGTATATAGTTCTGTCTCAAAATTTTTTCTTAATATAGAAAATTGAAGTAGCTTTATGTGGGCATTGGATTCGTGTCATTCTGAGCTATAAATCACAAGTTATGGACGATTTAGCGCAGACATGACAAATTCATCGGCCAATTAAAATGTTCATTCTAAACTGATGATTGGTGCGCATTGAGTAAAAGTTTATAAATGAAAAATAACACACGGCATCATGTATTTTGGAATTGTTTGGATTACTTGGACGCTCTGTCGAAAATATTTTTGTCTCAAATGTTGTCAAAAAATAGAAAATTGAGCTAGCTTAACGTGGGCATTGGATTCGTGTTATTTTGAGCTCTAAATCAAAAATTACGGACGACTTAGTGCGGACATGTCAAGTTGATCGGCCATTTAAAGTGATTATTATAAACGGATCATTGGTGCTCATTGAGCAAATGCTTATAAATGAAGCATAATGCATGGCATAACACAGTTTTGTATGGATTAGATTACCTGGATGCTTTGTCGTCTCTATTTCTTTTTCAAATTTTGTTACAATATAGAAAATTTAGCTAGCTTCACGTGGGCACTGGATTTGTGTCACTCTGAGCGCTAAATCAAAAGTTACAGACGATTTAATACGTACATTTCAAGTTGATCAGCCAGTAAAAATGATCATTCTAAACTTATCATTGGTGCTCATTGAGTAAAGGTTTATAAATGAAGCATAAGGCATGTCATCACGCAGTTTGGAATTGATTGGATTACTTGGACGTTTTGTCATATCTATTTCTGTCTCAAATTTTCTCACAATATAGAAAATTGAACTAGGTTAATGTGGGCAGTTGATTTGTGTCATTCTAAGCTTTAAATCAAAAGTTACGGACGATTTAATGTGGACATGTCAAGTTGATCGGCCCATTAAACTGATCATTCTAAACCGATCATTTGTGCTAAATGAGTAAAGGATTATAAATGAAGCATAACGCATGACATCACACAGTTTTGGATATATGGGATTACTTGGACGCTTTGTCGTATCTATTTATGTCTCAAATTTTTTTACAATATAGAAAATTGAGCTAGCTTAACGTGGGCATTGAATTCGTTTCATTCTGAGCTTGAAATCAAAAGTTATGAATGATTTAGTACAAACATGCCAAGTTGATTGCCTGTTAAAATGATCATTCTAAACTGATCATTGGTGCTCATTAAGTAAAGGCTTATAAATGAAGCATAATGCATGACATTTAGTGTGGACATATCAAGTTGGTCGGACAGTTAATATGATTATTCTAAACTGATCATTGGTGCTTATTGAGTAAAGGCCTATAAACGAAGCATAATGCATGGCATCACACAGTTTTGGATATATTGGATTACTTGGATGCTTTTCTTATCTAATTCGGTGTAAAATTTTGTCACAATATAGAAAATTGAGCTAGCTTAACGTGGGCATTGGATTCAGATCATTTTGAGCTCAAAATCAAAAGTTATGGACAATTGAGTGCGGACATGTCAAGTTAATTGGCCATTAAATATGATTACTCTAACCTGATCATTGGTGCTCATTCAGTAAAGGCTTATAAATGAAGCATAATGCATGGCATCATGCATTTTGGGATAGATTGAATTACTTGGATACTTTGTCGTATCTAGGTCTATCTCAAAATTTGTCACAATAAAGAAAATTCATCTAGCTTAACGTGAGCATTGGATTCGTGTCACTCTGAGCTCAAAATAAAAAGTTACAGACGATTTAGTGCGTAGATGCGATTGGTAAGTTAATATGGTTATTCTTAACTGATCATTGGTGCTCATTGAGTAAAGGCTTCTAAATGAAACATAATGCATGGCATCACATAATTTTCGATATATTCGATTACTTGGACGCCTTATCGTATCTATTGCTGCCTCAAATTTTGTTACAATATAGAAAATTGAGCAAGCTTAACGTGGGCATTGGACTCGTGTCATTCTAAGCTATAAATCAAAAGGTACAAACGATTTAGTGTGGACATGTCAAGTTGATCAGCCAGATAATATGATTATTCTAAACTGATCATTGGTGCTCACTCAGTAAAGGCTTATAAATGAAGTATAATGTATGGCATCACATAGTTTTGGATAGATTTGATTACCGGGACACTTTTTCGTATCTATTTATGTCTCAAATTTTGTTACAATAGAAAATTGAGCTAGCTTAACGTGGAAAATGGATTCGTTTCATTATGAGCTCTAAATCAAAAGGTACAGACAATTTACTGCAAACATGTATCGGTTAGTTAAAGTGATCATTCTAAACTGATCATTGGTGCTCTTTAAGTAAAGGCTTGTAAATGAAGAATAAAGTATGGCCACGTAGTTTGGGATAAAATGGATTACTTGGACGCTTTGTCGTCTATATTTCTGTCTGAAATATTTTCAAAATATAGAAAATTTAGCAAGCTTAACGTGGGCATTGGATTCATGTCATTTTGAGCTCAAGATCAAACGTTACGGACGATTTTGTATGGATGTGTCAAGTTGGTCGGACAGTTAATATGATTATTCTAAACTGATCATTGGTGCTTATTGAGTAAAGGCCTATAAACGAAGCATAATGCATGGCATCACACAGTTTTGGATATATTGGATTACTTGGATGCTTTTTCTTATCTAATTCTGTGTAAAATTTTGTCACAATATAGAAAATTCAGCTAGCTTAATGTGGGCATTGGATTCAGATCATTTTGAGCTCAAAATCAAAAGTTATGGACAATTGAGTGCGGATATGTCAAGTTAATTGGCCATTAAATATGATTACTCTAACCTGATCATTGGTGCTCATTGAGTAAAGGCTTATAAATGAAGCATAATGCATGGCATCATGCATTTTGGGATAGATTGAATTACTTGGATACTTTGTCGTATCTAGTTCTATCTCAAAATTTGTCACAATAAAGAAAATTCATCTAGCTTAACGTGAGCATTGGATTCGTGTCACTCTGAGCTCAAAATCAAAAGTTACAGACGGTTTAGTGCGTAGATGTGATTGGTAAGTTAATATGGTTATTCTTAACTGATCATTGGTGCTCATTGAGTTAAGGCTTCTAAATGAAACATAATGCATGGCATCACATAATTTTCGATATATTCGATTACTTGGATGCCTTATCGTATCTATTGCTGCCTCAAATTTTATTACAATATAGAAAATTGAGCAAGCTTAACGTGGGCATTGGATTCGTGTCATTCTAAGCTATAAATCAAAAGGTACAAACGATTTAGGGTGGACATGTCAAGTTGATCAGCCAGATAATATGATTATTCTAAACTGATCATTGGTGCTCACTCAGTAAAGGATTATAAATGAAGTATAATGTATGGCATCATATAGTTTTGGATAGATTTGATTACCGGGACACTTTTTCGTATCTATTTATGTCTCAAATTTTGTTACAATAGAAAATTGAGCTAGCTTAACGTGGAAAATGGATTCGTTTCATTATGAGCTCTAAATCAAAAGGTACAGACAATTTACTGCAAACATGTATCGGTTAGTTAAAGTGATCATTCTAAACTGATCATTGGTGCTCTTTAAGTAAAGGCTTATAAATGAAGAATAAAGTATGGCCACGTAGTTTGGGATAAATTGGATTACTTGGACGCTTTGTCGTCTATATTTCTGTCTGAACTATTTTCAAAATATAGAAAATTTAGCAAGCTTAACGTGGGCATTGGATTCATGTCATTTTGAGCTCAAGATCAAACGTTACGGACGATTTTGTATGGATGTGTCAAGTTGGTCGGACAGTTAATATGATTATTCTAAACTGATCATTGGTGCTTATTGAGTAAAGGCCTATAAACGAAGCATAATGCATGGCATCACACAGTTTTGGATATATTGGATTACTTGGATGCTTTTTCTTATCTAATTCTGTGTAAAATTTTGTCACAATATAGAAAATTGAGCTAGCTTAACGTGGGCATTGGATTCAGATCATTTTGAGCTCAAAATCAAAAGTTATGGACAATTGAGTGCGGACATGTCAAGTTAATTGGCCATTAAATATGATTACTCTAACCTGATCATTGGTGCTCATTGAGTAAAGGCTTATAAATGAAGCATAATGCATGGCATCATGCATTTTGGGATAGATTGAATTACTTGGATACTTTGTCGTATCTAGTTCTATCTCAAAATTTGTCACAATAAAGAAAATTCATCTAGCTTAACATGAGCATTGGATTCGTGTTACTCTGAGCTCAAAATCAAAAGTTACAGACGATTTAGTGCGTAGATGTGATTGGTAAGTTAATATGGTTATTCTTAACTTATCATTGGTGCTCATTGAGTTTTAGGCTTCTAAATGAAACATAATGCATGGCATCACATAATTTTTGATATATTCGATTACTTGGACGGTTTGTCGTATCTATTGCTGCCTCAAATTTTGTTACAATATAAAAATTTGAACAAGCTTAATGTGGGCAGATTCGTGTCATTCTAAGCTCTAAATCAAAAGGTACAAACGATTTAGTGCGGACATGTCAAGTTTATCGGCCAGATAATATGATTATTCTAAACTGATCATTGGTGCTGACTGAGTAAAGGCTTATAAATGAAGTATAATGTATGGCATCACATAGTTTTGGATATATTTGATTACCGGGACACTTTTTCGTATCTATTTATGTCTCAAATTTTATTACAATAGAAAATTGAGCTAGCTTAACGTGGAGAATGGATTCGTTTCATTATGAGCTCTAAATCAAAAGGTACGGACAATTTACTGCAAACATGTGTCGGTTAGTTAAAGTGATCATTCTAAACTGATCATTGGTGCTCTTTAAGTAAAGGCTTATAAATGAAGAATAAAGTATGGCATACCGTAGTTTGGGATAAATTGGATTACTTGGACGCTTTGTCGTCTATATTTCTGGCTTGATTTTTTTTCAAAATATAGAAAATTTAGCACGCTTAACGTGGGCATTGGATTCGTGTCATTTTGAGCTCAAAATCAAATGTTACAGATGATTTTGTATGGACATGTCAAGTTGGTCAGACAGTTAATATGAATGTTCTAAACTGATCATTGGTGCTTATTGAGTAAAGGCTTATAAACGAAGCATAATGCATGGCATCACACAGTTTCGGATATATTGGATTCCTAGGATGCTTTGTCTTATCTAATTATGGGTCAATTTTTATCCCAATATAGAAATTAAGCTAGCTAAACGTGGGCATTGGATTCGTGTCACTTTGAGCTCAAAATCAAACGTTACGGACGATTTAGTATGGAAATTTCAAGTTGATTGGCAGTTCATATGATTATTATAAACTCATCATTGGTGCTTATTGAGTAAAGGCTTATAAACGAAGCATAATGCATGCCGTCACACAGTTTTAGATAGATTGGATGACTAGGACGCTTTATCGTCTCAAATTATGTCTCAAATTATGTCACAATATAGAAAATTGAGAAAGCTTGATGTGGGCATTGGATTCGTGTCGTTCAGAGTTTTAAATCAAGGGTTACCGACGATTTAGTGCGGATAAGTCAAGTTGATCATTGGTGCTCATTAAGTAAAAGCTTATAAATGAAATGATCATTCTAAATTGATCATTTGTGCTCATTAAAAACAAACTTATAACTTAAGTATAAAGCAAGGCATCACGTAGTTTGGGATAGATTGGATTACTTGGACGCTTTGTCGTCTCTTTTTCTATCTCAAATTTTGCAAAATATAGAAAATCTAGCTAGCTTAACGTGAGCAATGGATTCGTGTTATTCTAAGCTCTACATAAAAAGTTACGGACGATTTAGTGCGTACTTGTCAAATTGATCGGCCAATTTATATGATTATTCTAAACTGATCGTTAGTGGTCATTGTGTAAAGGCTAATAAATGAAACATAATGCATGGCATCGTATAGTTTGGGAGAGATTTGATTATTTAGACCCTTTGTTATATCTAATTTTTTCTCAAATGTTCTTACAATATAGAAAATTGAGCGAGCTTAATGTGGGCAATAGATTCATTTCATTTTGAGCACAAAATCAAAAGTTACGAACAATTGAGTGCGGACATGTCATGTTTATCGGCCAGTTAATATGATTATTCTCGACTGATTATTGGTGCTCTTTAAGTAAAGGCTTGTAAATGAAGCGTAAAGCATGGCATCATGCAGTTTGGGATAAATTCGATTACTTGGACGCTTTGTCATCTCTAGTTCTGTCTCAAATTTTGTTAAAATATAGAAAATTTATCAAGCTTAACGTGGGCATTGGATTCGTGTCATTTTGAGCTCAAAATCAAACGCTACGGACGATTTAGTGTGGACAAGTCAAGCTGATCGGTTATTTAATATGATTATTCTAAATTGATCAATGGTGCTTATTGAGTAAATGCTTTTAAATGAAGCATAATGCATCGCATCACACAGTTTCGGATATATTAGATTACTTAGACGCTTTGTCGTATCTATTTCTGTCTCAAATGTCTACAATATAGAAAATTGAGCTAGATTAATGTGGGCATTGGATTCGTGTCATTCTAAGCTTTAAATCAAAGGTTACGGAAGACTTAGTGCAGACATGTCAAGGTGATCGGCCAGGTAATATGATTATTCTAAACTTATCATTGGTGCTCATTAAGTAAAGGCTTACAAATGAAGCATAAAACATGGATCATGCAGTTTGGGATACATTGGATTACTTCGACGCTTTGTCATCTCTATTTCTATCTCAAATTTTGTCACAATATAGAAAATCGAGAAAGCTTAACGTGGGCATTGGATTAGTGTCATTCTGAGCTCTAAATCAAAAGTAATGGACAATTTAGTGCAGACATGTCAAGTTTATTGGCCAGTTAAAGTGATCATTCTAAACAGATCATTGGTGCTCATCGAGTAAATGCTTATAAATGAGGCATAAAGCATGGATCACGTAGTTTGGGATAGATTGGATTACTCAGACACTTTGTCGTCTCTATTTCTTTCTCGAATTTTGTCACAGTATAGAAAATCAAGAAAATTTAACATGGGGATTGGATTCGTGTCATTCTGATCTCTAAACCAAGAGTTACGGACGATTTAGTGCAAACACGTCAAGTTGATCGGCTAATTAAAGTGATCATTGTAAACTGATCATTGCTGCTCATTGAGTAAAGGATTATATATGAAGCATAATGCATGAAATCACACAGTTTTCGACAAATTGGATTACTTGGCGCTTTGTCCTCTCTATTTCTGTCTCAAATTTTGTTAAAATATAGAATATTTATCTAGCTTAACATGGGCATTGGATTCATGTCATTATGAGCACAAGATCAAAAGTTACGGATGATTTAGTGCGGACATGTAAAATTGATCGGCCAGTTAATATGATTAATCTATGCTGATCAATGGTTCCCATTGAGTAAAGGCATATGAATGAAGCATAATGCATGGCATCTTACAGTTTTGTATAGATTGGATTAGCTGTAAGATTTGCCGTATATATTCCTGTCTCAAATTTTGTTACAATAAAGAAAATTGAGCTAGCTTAACGTGGGCGTTGGATTCGTGTCACTCTACGCTCTAAATCAAAAGCTACAATCCATTTAGTGCGGACATGTAAAGTTGATCGGCCAGTTAAAGTGATCATTCTAAACTGATCATTGGTGCTCATTAAGTAAAGCCATATAAATGAAGCATAAAGCATGGCATCAACTAGTTTGGATGGATTAGATTACTTGGACGCTTTGTTGTCTCTATTTCAGTCTCAAATTTGTCAAAATATAGAAAATTGAGCTACCTTAACGTGGGCATTGGATTCGTGTCATTCGTAGCTCTAAATGAAAAGTTACAGACGATTTGGTGCGAGATGTGAAGTTGATCGGACAGTTAATATGATTATTCTAAACTGATCATTGGTGCTCATTGAGTAAAGGCTTATAAATGAAGCATAAAGCATGGATATCACAGTTTGGGATAGATTGGATTACTTGGACTCTTTGTACTTTCTATTTCTGCCTCAAATTTTCTCACAATATAGAAATCCAGGAAAGCTTAACGTGGGCATTGGATGCGTTTCATTGTGAGCTATAAATCAATAGTTACGGACGATTTATTGCGGATATGTCAAGCTGATCGGCTAGTTAAAGTGATCATTCTAAACAGGTCATTGGTGCCCATTAAGTAAAAGCTTATAAATGAAGTATAAATCATTGCTTCACACAGTTTGGGATAGATTGGATTACTTGGACACTTTGTTGTCTCTCTGTCTGTCTCAAATTTTGCAAAATATATAAAATTCAGCTAGCTTAACGTGGGCAATAGATTCATATTATTCTAAGCTCTAAATCAAAAGTTACGGATGATTTAGTGCGGACATGTCAAGTTGATGGGCCATTTAAAGTGATCATTTTAAACTGATCACTGGTGCTCATTGAGTAAAGGCTTATAAATGAAGCATAAAGCATGGATCACATAGTTTGGGATAGATTGGATTACTTGGATGCTTTTTCGTCACTACTTGTAACTCAAATTTTGACACAATATAAATAATTGAGAAAGCTTAACATGGGCATTGGTTTAATGTCATTCTTAGCTCTAAATCAAGAGTTACAGATGATTTCGTGCGTACATGTCAAGTTGATCGGCCAGTTAATATGATTATTCTGAAATGATCATTGGTGCTAATTGGGTAAAGGTTTATAAATGAAGCATAATGCATGGCATCTCAAATTTTTGGATAGATTGGATTAGTTGGACGCTTTGTCGTATCTATTTTTGTCTCAAATTTTGTTACAATATAGAAAATTTATCTAGTCTAATGTGGGCATTGGATTCGTGTCATTTTGAGCTCAAAATCAAAAATTACGGACGATTTAGTGCGGACATGTCAAGTTGTTCAGCTAGTTAAAGTGATCATTCTAAACTGATCGTTGGTGCTCATTGAGTAAAGGCTTATAAATGAAGCATAAAGCATGGATCATGCAGTTTTGGATAGATTGAATTAGCTGGATGCTTTGTCATCTCTATTTCTGTCTCAAATTTTCTCTCATTATGAAAATCGAGAAAGCTTAAGGTGGGCATTGGATTCATGTCATTCTGAGCTCTAAATCAAAAGTTATGGATGATTTAGTGCGGATAAGTCAAGTTGATAGACTAGTTGAAGTGATCATTCTAAACTGATCATTGGTGCTCATTAAGTAAAAGCTTATAAATGAAGTATAAATCATGGCATCACACAGTTTGTGATAGATTTGATTACTTGGATACTTTGTCACGTCTCTTTTTGTCTTAAATTTTGCAAAATATAGAAAATTTAGCTAGCTTAACGTAGGCAATTGATTCGTGTCATTCTGAGCTCTAAATCAAAAGTTAAGAACGATTTAGTGCATACATGTCAAGTTGATCGGCCAGTTAATATGATTATCCTAAACTGATCGTTGATGTTCGTTGAGTAACGGCTTATAAATGAAGAATAATGCTGGCATCTTACAGTTCGGAATAGATTGAATTATTTGGACCCTTTGTCTTATCTAGTTCTATCTCAAACTTGTCACAATATAGAAAATTTAGCCAACTTAACGGGGGCATTATATTCGTGTCATTCTGAGCTGAAAATCAAAAGTTACGGACGATTTGGTGCGTACATGTCAAGTTGATCGGCAAGTTAATATGATTATTCTAAACTGATCATTGGTGCTCATTGAGTAAAGGCTTATAAAGAAAACATAATGTATGGCAACACAGAGTTTGGGATAGATTGATTGTTTGGACGTTTTGTCGTATCTATTTCTCTGTCAGTTTTTGCTACAATATAGACGATTGAGCTAGCTTAAAGTGGACATTAGATTCATTTCATTCTAAGCTCTCAATCAAAAGTTACGGACAATTTACTGCAGACATGTCAAGTTGATCGGTCAGTTAAAGTGATCATTCTAAACTGAGCATTGGTGCTCTTTAAGTAAAGGCTTATAAAAGAAGCATAAAGCATGACATCACGCAAATTGGCATAAATTGGATTACTTGGAGGCTTTGTCATCTATATTTCTGTCTGAAATATTTTCAAAATATAGAAAATTTAATAAGCATAATGTGGGCATTGGATTCATGTCATTTTGAGCTCAAAATCAAACGTTACGGACGATTTTGTATGGATATGTCAAGTTGGTTGGACAGTTAATAAGATTATTCTATTTTGATCATTGGTGCTTATTGAGTAAAGGCCTATAAACGAAGCATAATGCATGGCATCACACTTTCAGATATATTGGATTACTTGGATGTTTTTTCTTATCTAATTTTGTGTCAATTTTGTCACAATATAGAAAATTGAGCTAGCTTAACGTGGGCATTGGATTCAGATAATTTTGAGCTCAAAATCAAAAGTTACGGACCATTTGGGGCAGACATATCAAGTTGATCGGCCAATTAATATGACTATTCTAAACTTACCGTTGGTGCTCATTGAGTAATGGCTCATTGAGTAAACTTATCATTGGTGCTCATTAAGTAAAAGGCTTATCAATGAGGCATAAAGCAAGGCATCAGGCAGTTTTGGATAGATTGGAGTACTTTGCCTCTTTGTTTTATCTAATTATGTTTCAAATTTTGTCACAATATAGAAAATTGAATGAGCCTAATATGGGCATTGGATTCACGTCATTCTGAGCTATAAATCAAAAGTTATGGATGATTTAGTGCAGACATGTCAAGTTGATCGGCCAGTTAAAATGAACATTTTAAACAGATTTTTGGTGGTCATTGATTAAAAGCTTATAAATGAAAAATAATGCTTGGCATCACGCAGTTTGGGATTTACTAGATTAATTGGACGTTCTGTCGTATCTATTTCTGTCTCAAATTTTGTCACAATAAAAAAATTGAGCTAGCTTAATGTAAGCATTGAATTCGGTTCATTCGGAGCTCTAAATCAAAAGTTACGGATATTTAGTGCGGACATGTCAAGTTTATCGGCAAGTAAAAGGGATCATTCTAAACTGATCATTGGTGCTCATTAAGTGAAGGCTTATAAATAATGCAAAACACATGGCATCTCATAGTTTTGGATAGATTGGATTATTTCGATGCTTTATTGTATCTATTTCTGTCTCAAATTTTATTACAATATAGAAAATTGAGCTAGCATAATGTGGGCATTGGATTAGTGCCATTATGAGCTCTAAATCAAAAGTTATGTACGATTTAGTGCGGACATATCAAGTTGAGTGGCCAGTTAAAATGATCATTCTAAACTGATCATTGGTTCTCATTAAGTAAAGGCTAATAAATGAAGCATAACGCATTGCATCACACAGTCTTGGATAGATTGGAATATTGGATGCTTTGTCATATCTATTTCTGTCTCAAATTTCGTTACAATATAGAAAACTAAGCTAGATTAACGTGGGCATTGGATGTGTGTCATTCTGATTTCTAATTCAAAAGCTACGGACGATTTAGTGAGGACATGTCAAGTTGATCGGCCAGTTAAAATGATTATTCTAAAGTGATCATTGGTCCTCATTGAGTAAAAGCTTATGAATGAAAAATAATGCATTGCATCACGCGGTTTGGGATGGATTCGATTACTAGGATGCTTTGTCGTATCTATTTCTGTCACAAATTTGATCACAATATAGAAAATTGAGCTAACTTAACATGGGCATTGGATTAGTGCCATTATGAGCTCTAAATAAAAAGTTATGGACGATTTAGTGTGGACATGTCAAGTTGATCAGCCAGTTAAAATAATCCTTCTAAACTGATCATTTGTTCTCATTAAGTAAAGGCTAATAAATGAAGCATAACGTATTGCATCACACAGTTTTGGATAGATTGGATTATTGGATGCTTTGCCATATCTATTTCTGTCTCAAATTTTGTTACAATATACAAAACTCAGCTATATTAAGGTGGGCATTAGATTTTTGTCACTCTTAGTTCTAAATCAAAAGTTACGGACGATTTAGTGAGGACATGTCAAGTTGATCGGGGAGTTAAAATTATCATTATAAACTAATCATTGGTGCTCATTAAGTAAAGGCTTATAAACGAGGCATAAAGAATGGTACCACGCTGTTTGGGATAGATTAGATTACTTGGACACTTTGTCGTATCTAGTTTTGTTTTAATTTTTTCACTATTTTGAAAATTGAACAAGCTTAATGTGGGCATTCGATTCGTGTCATTCGGAGATATAAATCACAAGTTATTGACGAATTAGTGTAGACATGTCAGTTAAAATGAACATTCTAAACAGATCGTTGGTGGTCACCGAGTAAAAGCTTTTAAATGAAGAACACTGCATTGTATCACACAGTTTGGGATTGACTGGATTACTTGGATGCTCTATCGTATATATTTATGTCTCAAATTTTATCACAATATAGAAAATTGAGTTAGCTTAACGTACGCATTCGATTCATGTCATTCTGAGTTCTAAATCAAAATTACGGATGATTTAGTGCGGACATGCCAAGTTGATCGGCAAGTGAAAGTGATCATTCTAAACTTATCATTGGTGCTCATTAAGTAAAAGGCTTATAAATGAGGCATAAAGCAAGGCATCAGGCAGTTTTGGATAGATTGGAGTACTTTGCCTCTTTGTTTTATCTACTTATGTTTCAAATTTCGTCACAATATAGAAAATTGAATGAGCCTAATATGGGCATTGGATGCACGTCATTCTGAGCTATAAATCAAAAGTTATGGATGATTTAGTGCAGACATGTCAAGTTGATCGGCCAGTTAAAATGAACATTTTAAACAGATTTTTGGTGGTCATTGATTAAAAGCTTATAAATGAAAAATAATGCTTGGCATCACGCAGTTTGGGATTTACTAGATTAATTGGACGTTCTGTCGTATCTATTTCTGTCTCAAATTTTGTCACAATAAAACAATTGAACTAGCTTAACGTAAGCATTGAATTCGTGTCATTCGGAGCTCTAAATCAAAAGTTACGGATATTTAGTGCGGACATGTCAAGTTGATCGGCAAGTAAAAGGGATCATTCTAAACTGATCATTGGTGCTCATTAAGTGAAGGCTTATAAATGAAGCACAACACATGGCATCTCATAGTTTTAGATAGATTGGATTATTTGGATGCTTTATTGTATCTACTTCTGTCTCAAATTTTATTACAATATAGAAAATTGAGCTAGGTTAATGTGGGCGTTGGATTTGTGTCATTCAGAGCTCTAAATCAAACGTTACGGACGATTTAATGTGGACATATCAAGTTGAGTGGCCACTTAAAATGATCATTCTAAACAGATCATTGGTGCTCATTAAGTAAAAGCTTATAAATGAAACATAAAGCATGGCATTAAAATGTTTGGATAGATTCGAATACTTGGACCCTTTGTCGTCTCAATTTCTGTCTCAAATTTGTCAAAATATAGAAAATTGAGATTGCTATCATGTTCATTGGATTCGTGTCATTCTGAACTCTAGATCAAAAGATATGGACGCTTTAGTGTGAACATGTCAAGTTGATTAGCCAGCTGATATGATTATTCTAAAATAATCATTGGTGCTCATTGATCAAAAGTTTTGGACGATTTAGTGCGGGCATGTCAAGTTGATCGGCCAGTTAAAATGATCATTTTAAACTGATCATTGGTGCTCATTGAGTAAAAGCTTTTAAATAAAGAATAATACATTGCATCACGCAGTTTGGGATTTACTGGATTACTTGGATGCTCTTCTTATATATTTATGTCTCAAATTTTATCACAATATAGAAAATTGAGCTTTCTTAACGTACGCATTCGATTCGTTTCATTCTGAGCTCTAAATCAAAAGTTACGGATGATTTGGTGCGGACATGCCAAGTTGATCGGCAAGTGAAAGTGATCATTCTAAACTTATAGTTGGTGCTCATTATGTAAAAGGCTTATAAATGAGGCATAAAGCAAGGCATCTGGCAGTTTTGGATAGATTGGAGTACTTTGCCTCTTTGTTTTATCTACTTCTGTTTCAAATTTTGTCACAATATAGAAAACTGAATGAGCCTAACATGGGCATTGGATTCACGTCATTCTGAGCTATTAATCAAAAATTATGGATGATTTAGTGCAGACATGTCAAATTGATCGGCAAGTTAAAATGAACATTTTAAACAGATTGTTGGTGGTCATTGAGTAAAAGCTTATAAATGAAAAATAATGCTTGGCATCACGCAGTTTGGGATTTACTGGATTACTTGGACGTTCTGTCGTATCTATTTCTATCTCAAATTTTGTCACAATAAAAAAACTGAGCTAGCTTAACGTAACCATTGGATTCGTGTCATTCGGAGCTCTAAATCAAAAGTTACAGATATTTAGTGCGGACATGTCAAGTTGATCGGCAAGTAAAAGGGATCATTCTAAACTGATCATTGGTGCTCATTAAGTGAAAGCTTATAAATGAAGCACAACACATGGCATCTCATAGTTTTAGATAGATTGGATTATTTGGATGCTTTATTGTATCTATTTCTGTCTCAAATTTTATTACAATATAGAAAATTGAGCTACCTTAATGTGGGCATTGGATTTGTGTCATTCAAAGCTCTAAATCAAAAGTTACGGACGATTTAGTGTGGACATATCAAGTTGAGTGGCCAGTTAAAATGATCATTCTAAACAGATCATTGGTGCTCATTAAGTAAAAGCTAATAAATGAAACATAAAGCATGGCATTACAATGTTTGGATAGATTGGATTACTTGGACGCTTTGTCGTCTCAATTTCTGTCTCAAATTTGTCAAAATATAGAAATTTGAGATTGTTTATCATGTTCATTGGATTGTGTCATTCTGAACTCTAGATCAAAAGATATGGACGCTTTAGTGTGAACATATCAAGTTGATTAGCCAGCTGATATGATTATTCTAAAATAATCATTGGTGCTCATTGAGTAAAGGGTTATAAATGAAGTTTTATGCAGGGAATCACGGAGTTCGGGATAGATTGGATTAATTGGACGCTTTTTCACTTCTAGTTTTGTCTTAAATTTTGTCACAATATAGAAAATTGAACTCGCTTACTGTGGGCATTGGATTCGTGTCATTCTCAACTAGAAATCAAAAGTTATGGACGATTTAATCCAGATATGACAAGTTTATCGGCCAGTTAAAATGATCATTGTAAACTGATCATTGGTGCTCATTGAGTAAAACCTTATAAGTGAATAATAATGCATGGTATCACACAGTTTGGGATAGACTGGATTACTTGGACGCTTTCATGTATCTATTTATGTCTTAAATTTTATTACACTATAGAAAATTTATCTAGTTTAATGTGGGCATTGGATTTGTGCTTGTCTGAGCTCTAAATAAAAAGTTACAAACGATTTAGTGCAGACAATTTAGTGCAGACTTGTAAAGTTGATCAGCCAGTTAAAATGATCATTCTAAACTGATCATTGGTGCTCATTGAGTAAAAGCTTATAAATGAAAAATAATGCATGGCATCACGCAATTTGGGATGGATTCGATTACTAGGACGCTTTGTCGTATCTATTTCTATCTCAAATTTGATCACAATATAGAAAAATGAGCTATCTCAACATGGGCATTGGATTACTGCCATTATGAGCTCTAAATCAAAAGTTATGGACTATTTAGTGCGGGCATGTCAAGTTGATCGGCCAGTTAGAATGATCATTTTAAACTGATCATTGGTGCTCATTGAGTAAAAGCTTATAAACGAAAAATAATGCATGGCATCACACAGTTTTGAATGGATTCGAATACTAGGATACTTTGTCGTATCTATTTCTGTATCAAATTTGATCACAGTATAGAAAATTCAGCCAACTTAACAAGGGCATTGGATTAGTGCCATTATGAGCTCTAAATCAAAAGTTATGGACGATTTAGTGCGGACATGCCAAGTTGAAAGGCCAGTTAAAATGATCATTCTAAACTGATCATTGGTTCTCATTAAGTAAAGGCTAATAAATGAAGCATAACGCATTGCATCACACAGTTTTGGATAGATTGGATTATTGGATGTTTTGTCATATCTATTTCTGTCTCAAATTTTGTTACAATATAGAAAACTAAGCTAGATTAACGTGGGCATTGGATGTGTGTCATTCTGATTTCTAATTCAAAAGATACGGACGATTTAGTGAGGACATGTCAAGTTGATCGGCCAGTGAAAATGATCATTCTAAAGTGATCATTGGTCCTCATTGAGTAAAAGCTTATGAATGAAAAATAATGCATGGCATCACGCGGTTTGGGATGGATTCGATTACTAGGATGCTTTGTCGTATCTATTTCTGTCACAAATTTGATCACAATATAGAAAATTGAGCTAACTTAACATGGGCATTGGATTAGTGCCATTATGAGCTCTAAATCAAAAGTTATGGACGATTTAGTGCGGACATGTCAAGTTGAAAGGCCAGTTAAAATGATCATTCTAAACTGATCATTGGTTCTTATTAAGTGAAGGCTAATAAATGAAGCATAATGCATTGCATCACACAGTTTTGGATAGATTGGATTATTGGATGCTTTGTCATATCTATTTCTGTCTCAAATTTCGTTACAATATAGAAAACTAAGCTAGATTAACGTGGGCATTGGATGTGTGTCATTCTGATTTCTAATTCAAAAGATACGGACGATTTAGTGAGGACATGTCAAGTTGATCGGCCAGTGAAAATGATCATTCTAAAGTGATCATTGGTCCTCATTGAGTAAAAGCTTATGAATGAAAAATAATGCATGGCATCACGCGGTTTGGGATGGATTCGATTACTAGGATGCTTTGTCGTATCTATTTCTGTCACAAATTTGATCACAATATAGAAAATTGAGCTAACTTAACATGGGCATTGGATTAGTGCCATTATGAGCTCTAAATCAAAAGTTATGGACGATTTAGTGTGGACATGTCAAGTTGATCAGCCAGTTAAAATAATCATTCTAAACTGATCATTTGTTCTCATTAAGTAAAGGCTAATAAATGAAGCATAACGTATTGCATCACACAGTTTTGGATAGATTGGATTATTGGATGCTTTGCCATATCTATTTCTGTCTCAAATTTTGTTACAATATACAAAACTCAGCTATATTAAGGTGGGCATTGGATTTTTGTCATTCTTAGTTCTAAATCAAAAGTTACGGACGATTTAGTGAGGACATGTCAAGTTCATCGGCGAGTTAAAATTATCATTATAAACTAATCATTGGTGCTCATTAAGTAAAGGCTTATAAACGAGGCATAAAGAATGGTACCACGCTGTTTGGGATAGATTAGATTACTTGGACACTTTGTCGTATCTAGTTTTGTTTTAATTTTTTCACTATATTGAAAATTGAACAAGCTTAATGTGGGCATTCGATTCGTGTCATTCGGAGATATAAATCACAAGTTATTGACTATTTAGTGTAGACATGTCAGTTAAAATGAACATTCTAAACAGATCGTTGGTGGTCACCGAGTAAAAGCTTTTAAATGAAGAATAATGCATTGTATCACGCAGTTTGGGATTGACTGGATTACTTGGATGCTCTATCGTATATATTTATGTCTCAAATTTTATCACAATATAGAAAATTGAGCTAGCTTAATGTACGCATTCGATTCATGTCATTCTGAGTTCTAAATCAAACATTACGGATGATTTAGTGTGGACATGCCAAGTTGATCGGCAAGTGAAAGTGATCATTCTAAACTTATCATTGGTGCTCATTAAGAAAGAGGCTTATAAATGAGGCATAAAGCAAGGTATCAGGCAGTTTTGGATAGATTGGAGTACTTTGCCTCTTTGTTTTATCTACTTATGTTTCAAATTTTGTCACAATATAGAAAATTGAATGAGCCTAATATGGGCATTGGATGCACGTCATTCTGAGCTATAAATCAAAAGTTATGGATGATTTAGTGCAGACATGTCAAGTTGATCGGCCAGTTAAAATGAACATTTTAAACAGATTTTTGGTGGTCATTGATTAAAAGCTTATAAATGAAAAATAATGCTTGGCATCACGCAGTCTGGGATTTACTAGATTAATTGGACGTTCTGTCGTATCTATTTCTGTCTCAAATTTTGTCACAATAAAAAAATTGAACTCGCTTAACGTAAGCATTGAATTTGTGTCATTCGGAGCTCTAAATCAAAAGTTACGGATATTTAGTGCGGACATGTCAAGTTGATCGGCAAGTAAAAGGGATCATTCTAAACTGATCATTGGTGCTCATTAAGTGAAGGCTTATAAATGAAGCACAACACATGGCATCTCATAGTTTTAGATAGATTGGATTATTTGGATGCTTTATTGTATCTACTTCTGTCTCAAATTTTATTACAATATAGAAAATTGAGCTAGCTTAATGTGGGCGCTGGATTTGTGTCATTCAGAGCTCTACATCAAACGTTACGGACGATTTAGTGTGGACATATCAAGTTGAGTGGCCACTTAAAATGATCATTCTAAACAGATCATTGGTGCTCATTAAGTAAAAGCTTATAAATGAAACATAAAGCATGGCATTAAAATGTTTGGATAGATTCGAATACTTGGACCCTTTGTCGTCTCAATTTCTATCTCAAATTCGTCAAAATATAGAAACTTGAGATTGTTTATCATGTTCATTGGATTCGTGTCATTCTGAACTCTAGATCAAAAGATATGGACGCTTTAGTGTGAACATGTCAAGTTGATTAGCCAGCTGATATGATTATTCTAAAATAATCATTGGTGCTCATTGATCAAAAGTTTTGGACGATTTAGTGCGGGCATGTCAAGTTGATCGGCCAGTTAAAATGATCATTTTAAACTGATCATTGGTGCTCATTGTGTAAAAGCTTATAAATGAAAGATAACGCATAGCATCACACAGTTTGGGATGGATTCGATTACTAGGATGCTTTGTCGTATCTATTTCTGTCTCAAATTTGATCACAATATAGAAAATTCAGCCAACTTAACATGGGCATTGGATAAGTGCCATTATGAGCTCTAAATCAAAAGTTATGGACTATTTAGTGCGGACATGTCAAGTTGAAAGGCCAGTTAAAATGATCATTCTAAACTGATCATTGGTTCTCATTAAGTAAAGGCTAATAAATGAAGCATAACGCATTGCATCACACAGTTTTGGATAGATTTGATTATTGGATGCTTTGTCATATCTATTTCTGTCTCAAATTTTGTTACAATATAGAAAACTAAGCTAGATTAACGTGGGCATTGGATTTGTGTCATTCTGATTTCTAATTCAAAAGCTACGGACGATTTAGTGAGGACATGTCAAGTTGATCGGCCAGTTAAAATGATCATTCTAAAATGATCATTGGTGCTCATTGAATAAAAGCTTATAAATGAAAAATAATGCATGGCATCACGCGGTTCGGGATGGATTCGATTTCTAGGATGCTTTGTCGTATCTATTTCTGTCTCAAATTTGATCACAATATAGAAAATTCAGCCAACTTAACATGGGCATTGGATTAGTGCCATTATGAGCTCTAAATCAAAAGTGATGGACGATTTAGTGCGGACATGTCAAGTTGAAAGGCCAGTTAAAATGATCATTCTAAACTGATCATTGGTTCTCATTAAGTAAAGGCTAATAAATGAAGCATAACGCATTGCATAACACAGTTTTGGATAGATTGGATTATTGGATGCTTTGTCATATCTATTTCTGTCTCAAATTTTGTTACAATATAGAAAACAGAGCTGTATTTTGGTGGGCATTGGATTTGTGTCATTCTTAGTTCTAAATCAAAAGTAACGGACGATTTAGTGAGGACATGTCAAGTTGATTGGCGAGTTAAAATTATCATTATAAACTGATCATTGGTGCTCATTAACTAAAGGCTTATGAACGAGGCATAAAGAATGGCATCACGCTATTTGGGATAGGTTTGATTATTTGGACACTTTTTCGTATGTAGTTTTGTTCTAAATTTTTTTCACTATATAGAAAATTGAACTAGCTTAATGTGGGCATTCGATTCGTGTCATTCGAAGTTATAAATCACAAGTTATTGACGATTTAGTGTAGACATGTCAATTAAAATGAACATTCTAAACAGATCGTTGGTGGTCACTGAGTAAAAGCTTTTAAATGAAGAATAATACATTGCATCGCACAGTTTGGGATTTACTGGACTTCTTGGATGCTCGTTGGATATATTTATGTCTCAAATTTTATCACAATATAGAAAATTGAGCTAGCTTAAGGTATGCATTTGATTCGTGTCATTCTGAGCTCTAAATCAAAAGTTACGGTTGATTTGGTGCGGACATGCCAAGTTGATCGGCTAGTGAAAGTGATCATTCTAAACTTATCATTGGTGCTCATTAAGTAAAAGGCTTATAAATGAGGCATAAAGCAAGGCATCTGGCAGTTTTGGATAGATTGGAGTACTTTGCCTCTTTGTTTTATCTACTTCTGTTTCAAATTTTGTCACTATATAGAAAATTGAATGAGCCTAACATGGGCATTGGATTCACGTCATTCAGAGCTATAAATCAAAACTTATGGATGATTTAGTGCAGACATGTCAAGTTGATCGGCAAGTTAAAATGAACGTTTTAAACAGATTGTTGGTGGTCATTGAGTTAAAGCTTATATATGAAAAATAATGCTTGGCATCACGCAGTTTGGGATTTACTGGATTACTTGGACGTTCTGTCGTATCTATTTCTGTTTCAAATTTTGTCACAATAAAAAATTGAGCTAGCTTAACGTAGCCATTGGATTCGTGTCATTTGGAGCTCTAAATTAAAAGTTATGGATATTTAGTACGGATATGTCAAGTTGATCGGCAAGTAAAAGTGATCATTCTAAATTGATCATTGGTGCTCATTAAGTGAAGGCTTATAAATAAAGCACAACACATGGAATCTCATAGTTATGGATAGATTGGATTATTTGGATGCTTTATTGTATCTATTTCTGTCTCAAATTTTATTATAATATAGAAAATTGAGCTAGCTTAATGTGGGTATTGGATTTGTGTCATTCCGAGCTCTAAATCAAAAGTTACGGACGATTTATTGCGGACATATCAAGTTGAGTGGCCAGTTAAAGTGATCATTCTAAACAGATCATTGGTGCTCATTAAGTAAAAGCTTATAAATGAAACATAAAGCATGGTATTAAAATGTTAGGATAGATTGGATTACTTGGATGCGTTGTCGTCTCTATTTCTATCTCAAATTTGTCAAAATATAGAAAATTGAGATTGTTTATCATGGTCATTGGATTCGTGTCATTTTGAACTCTAGATCAAAAGTTATGGACGCTTAAGTGAATAATAATGCATGGTATCACACAGTTTGGGATAAACTGGATTACTTGGACGCTTTCTTGTATCTATTTATGTCAAAAATTTTGTTACAATATAGAAAATTTATCTAGTTTAATGTGGGCATCAAATTCGTGCTTGTCTGAGCTCTAAATCAAAAGTTACGAACGATTTAGTGCGGACGATTTAGTGTAGACATGTAAAGTTGATCGTCCAGTTAAAATGATCATTCTAAACTAATCATTGGTGCTCATTGAGTAAAAGCTTATAAATGAAAAATAATGCATGGCATCACATAATTTGGGATGGATTCGGTTACTAGGACGCTTTGTCATATCTATTTCTATCTCAAATTTGATCACTATATAGAAAACTGAGCTAACTTAACATGGGCATTGGATTACTGCCATTATGAGCTCTAAATCAAAAGTTATGGGCGATTTAGTGCAGACATGTCAGGTTGATCGGCCAGTTAAAACGATCATTCTAAACTAACCATTGGTGCTCATTGAGTAAAAGCTTATAAATGAAAAATAATGCATGGCATCACAAAGTTTGGGATGGATTCGATTACTAGGATGCTTTGTCGTATCTATTTTTGTCTCAAATTTGATCACAATATAGAAAATTGAGCTAACTTAACATGGGCATTGGATTAGTGCAATTATGAGCTCTAAATCAAAAGTTATGGATGATTTAGTGCAGACATGTCAAGTTGACCGGCTAGTTAAAATGATCATTCTAAACTGATCATTGGTTCTTATTAAGTAAAGCCTAATAAATGAAGCATAATGCATTGCATCACACAGTTTTGGATAGATTGGACTATTGGATGCTTTGTCATATCTATTTTTGTCTCAAATTTTGTTACAATATAGAAAACTAAGGTAGATTAACGTGGGTATTGTATTTGTGTCATTCTGAGTTCTAAATCAAAAGTAACGGGCGATTTAGTGAGGACATGTCAAGTTGATCGGCGAGTTAAAATTATCATTATAAACTTATCATTGGTGCTCATTAAGTAAAGGCTTATAAACTAGGCATAAAGAATGTCATCACGCAGTTTGGGATACATTGGATTACTTCGACACTTTGTTGTATCTAGTTTTGTTTTAATTTTTTTCACTATATCAAAGATTGAACTAGCTTAGTGTGGGCATTCGATTCGTGTCATCCGGAGCTATAAATCACAAGTTATTGACGATTTAGTGGAGACATGTCAGTCAAAATGAACATTCTAAACAGATCGTTGGTGGTCACTGAGTAAAAGCTTTTAAATGAAGAATAATGCATTGCATCACGCAGTTTGGGATTTACTGGAATACTTGGATGCTCTGTCTTATATATTTCTGTCTCAAATTTTATCACAATATAGAAAATTGCGCTAGCTTAACGTACGCATTCGATTCATATCATTCTGAGCTGTAAATAAAAAGTTATGGATGATTTAGTGCGGACATGCCAAGTTGATCGGCAAGTGAAAGTGATCATTCTAAAATTATCATTGGTGCTCATTAAGTAAAAGGCTCATAAATGAGGCATAAAGCAAAGCATCATGCAGTTTTGGATAGATTGGAGTACTTTGCCTCTTTTTCGTATCTACTTCTGTTTCAAATTTTGTCACAATATAGAAAATTGAATGAGCCTTATATGGGCATTGGATTCATGTCATTCTGAGCTACAAATCAAAAGTTATGGATGATTTAGTGCAGACATGTCAAGTTGATCGGCTAGTTAAAATGAACATTTTAAACAAATTGTTGGTGGTCATTGAGTAAAAGCTTATAAATGAAAAATAATGCATGGCATCACGCAGTTTGGGATTTACTGGATTACTTGGACGCTCTATCATATCTATTTCCGTCTCAAATTTTTTCACAATAAAAAAATCGAGCTAGCTTAACGTAAGCATTGTATTCGTGTCATTCTGAGCTCTAAATCAAAAGTTACGGATATTTAGTACGAACATGTCAAGTTGATTGGCAAGTAAAAGTGATCATTCTAAACTCATCACTTGTGCTCATTAAGTAAAAGGCTTATAAATGAGGCATAAAGCATGGCATCATACAGTTTGGGATAGATTGGATTACTTTGACGCTTTGTCGTATCTACTTCTGTTTCAAATTTGTCACAATATACAAAATTAAACTAGCTTAATGTGGGCATTGGATTCATGTCATTCTGAGCCATAAATCAAAAATTATGAACTATTTAGTGCAGAAATGTCTAGTTGATCATCCAGTTAAAATGAACATTCTACACAGATCGTTGGTAGTCATTGAGTAAAAGCTTATAAATGAAGAATTATGCATGACATCACGCAGTTTGGGATTTACTTGATTACTTGGACGCCTTGTCGTATCTATAATTCTGTTTCAAATTTTGTCACAATATAGAAAATTGAGCTAGCTTAACGAGGGCATTTAATTTGTGTGATTCCGAGCTCTAAATCAAAAGTTACAGACGATTTAGTGCGGACATGTCAAGTTGATCGGACAGTTAAAGTGATCATTCTGAATTGATCATTGGTCCTGATAGAGTAAAGACTTATAAATGAAGCATAATGAATGGCATCACACAGTTTGGGATAGATTGGATTATTTGGATGCTTTGTCGTATCTAGTTCTGTCTCAAATTTTGTCACAATATAAAAAATTGAACTAGCTTAATGTGGGCATTGGATTCGTGTCATTCTAAGCTATAAATGAAAAGTTATGGAAGATATAGTATAGACATGTCAAGTTGATTGGCTAGTTAAAATGATCATTTCAAACTGATAGTTGGTGCTCATTGAGTAAAATTTATAAATGAAGAATAATGCATAGCATCACACAGTTTGTGATAGACTGGATTACCTAAATGCTTTGTTGTATCTATTTCAGTCTCCAATTTTATCATAATATAGAAAATTGAGCTAGCTTAACGTGGGCATTGGATTGGTGTCATTCTGAGCTCTAAATCAAAAGTTACGGACGATTTATTGCAGACATGTCAAGTTTATTGGCTAGTTAAAGTGATCATTCTAAACATATCATTGGTGCTGATTGAGTTAAGGTTTATAAATGAAGCATAATGCATGGATCACGTAGTTTTGGATGGATTGGATTACTTGGATGCTTTGTCGTATCAAGTTATGTCTAAAATTTTGTTACACTATAAAACATTGAGGTAGCTTAAAATGGGCATTGGGTTTTGTGTTTCTGAGCTCTAAATCAAACGTTACGGAAGATTTAGTGTGGACAATTTAGAGCAGACATGTCAAGTTGATCGGCCCGTTAAAATGATCATTCTAAACTTATCATTGGTCCTCATTGACTAAAAATCTTATATATGAAAAACAATGCATGGCATCACGCAGTTTGGGATGGACTGGATTACTTTGACTCTTTGTCGTGTCTATTTCTTTCTCAAATTTTGTCACAATATATAAAATTGAGCTAGCTTAAAGTGGGAATTGTATTCGTGTCATTCTGAGCTCTAAATCAAAGGTTATGGACGATTTCGTGCGGACTTGTCAAGTTGATCGGCGAGTTTGATTGATCATTCTAAACTGATCATTGGTGCTCATTGAGTAAAGGCTTATAAATGGAGCATAATGCATGGCATCCTACAATTTTGGATAGATTGGATTAGTTGGATGCTTTTTCATATCTATTTCTTTCTCAAATGTTGTTACACTATTGAAAATTGAGCTAGCTTAACATGGGCATTGGGTTCGTGTGATTCCGAGCTCTAAATAAAAAGTTACGGACCATTTAG
Source organism: Pugionium cornutum (assembly GCA_018901935.1). Lineage (NCBI taxonomy): Eukaryota > Viridiplantae > Streptophyta > Magnoliopsida > Brassicales > Brassicaceae > Pugionium > Pugionium cornutum. Next base: position 32,241,062 of record CM032157.1, on the reverse strand, counting down.
TGCGGATATGTCAAGTTGACCGGCCAGTTAAAATGATCATTCTAAACTAATCATTGGTGCTCATTCAGTAAAGAATTATAAATGGAGCATAATGCATGGCATCATACAATTTTGGATAGATTGGATTACTTGGACGGTTTGTCATATCTATTTCTTTCTCAAATGTTGTTACACTATAGAAAATTGAGCTAGCTTAACATGGACATTGGGTTTGGGCTTTTTCGTATCTATTTTTGTCTCAAATTTTTTCACAATATAGAAAATTGAGCTAGCTAAACATGGGCATTGGATTTGTGTCATTCTGAGCTCTAAATCAAAAGTTACATACGATTTAGTGCTGACATGTCAAGTTGATCGACCAGTTAAAATGATCATTCTAAACTGAACATTGGTGCTTTGATCAAAGGCTTATAAATGAAGCATAATGCATTGAATCACGCTGTTTTGGATAGATTGGATTACTTGGATGCTTTGTCGCATCTATTTCTGTCTCAGATTTTGTCACAATATAGAAAATTGACCTTGGTTAACGTGGGTATTGGATTTGTGTCGTTCAGAGATATAAATCAAAATTTACAAATGATTTATTGCAAACATGTCAAGTTGAATGGCCAATTAAAATTATCATTCTAAACTGATCATTGGTGCTCATTGAAAAAAGGCTTACTAATGAAACATAATGCATGGCATCACATAGTTTTGGATAGAATGGACTACTTGGACGCTTTCTTGTATCAAATTATGTATCGAATTTTGTCAACATATATAACATTGAGCTATTAATGTGGACATTGGATTATTGTCATTCTGAGATATAAATAAAAACTTTTGGACGATTTAGTGCACACATGTCATGTTGATCGGCGAGTTAAAATGATCATTCTAAAATGATCATTGGTGCTCATTGAGTAATAGCTTATTAATGAACTAGAATGAATGACATCACGCAGTTTGGGATAAAATGGATTACTTGGATGACTTATCGTATATATTTTTGGCTCAAATTTTGTCACAATATAGAAAATTGAGCTATCTTAACATGGATATTGCATTTTTGTCATTCTGAGCTATAAATAAAAAGTTATGGAAGATTTAGTGCAGACATGTCAAGTTGATCGGCATGTTAAAATGATCATTCTAAATTGATCATTGGTGCACATTGACTAAAGGCTTATAAATGAAGCATAATACATGGCATTACGCAATTTGGGATGGAATGTATTACTTGAAAGATTTATCGTATCTATTTCAGCCTTAAATTTTGTCACAATATAAAAAATTGAGCTAGCTTAACGTGGGCTTTAGATTCGTGTCAGTTTAATCTAAAAATCAAAAGTTACGACGATTTAATGCTGATACATCAAGTTGATCGGCAAGTTAAAATGATCGTTCTAAACTGATCATTGGTACTCATTGAGAAAAGGCTTATTAATGAAACATAATGCATGACATTAGGCAGTTTTGGATATATTTGATTACATAGCCAATATGTATAAATTTTTTTAGCTTTAATCTTTACCACAACATTTAAAATTGAGCTAGCTTAAGATGGGCATTAAATTCGTGTCTTATGAGCTCTAAATCAAAAGTTATAGACGATTTAGTGCTGACATGTCAAGTTGATCGGCCAGCTAAAATGATCATTCTAAATGATCATTGGTGCTCATTAAGTAAAGGCTTATAAATGAAGCATAATGCATGGCATCACACAGTTTTGGATAGATTGGATTACTTGGATGATTTGTCGTATCTATTTCTATCTCAAATTTTGTCACAATATAGAAAATTAAGCTAGCTTAACATTGGCATTCGATTTGTGTTATTTTGAGCTCTAAATCAAAAGTTACAGAAGATTTAGTGCTGACATCTCAAGTTGATCGGCTAGTTAAAATAATCATTTTAAACTGATCATTGGTGCTTATTGATTAAATGCTTATAAATGAAGCATAATGCATGGAATTATCCAGTTTTTGATATATTGGATTACTTGGATGCTTTGTCGTATCTATTTCTATTTCAAATTTTGTCACAATATAGAAAATTAGCTAGCTTAACGTGGGCAACGGATTCATGTCAATTAGAGCCATAAATCAAAAGTTACGGATGATTAAGTGCAAACATATCAAGTTGATCAGCCAATGAAAATAATCATTCTAAACTGATCATTGGTGCTCATTGAGAAAAGACTTATTAATGAAGCATAATGCATGGCATCACATAGTTTTGGATAGATTGGACTACTTGGATGATTTGTCGTATCAAATTCTTTCTCAAATTTTGTCACAGTATAGAACATTGAGCTAGCTTAACAGGGACATTGGATTCGTGTCATTCTGTGCTCTAAATCAAAACTTATGGACGATTTAGTGCACATATATCAAGTTGATCGGCGAGTTAAAATTATCATTCCAAATTGATCATTGGTGCTCATTGAGTAAAAGCTTATAAATGAACTATAATGCATGACATCACGCAGTTTAAGATAGGATTGATTACTTGGACGACTTATCGTATATATTTTTGTCTCAAATTTCATCACAATATTGAAGATCGAGTTAGCTTAACGTGTACATTGGATTCTTGTCAGTCTGAGCTATAAATCAAAAGTTGTGGAAGATTTAGTGCATACATGTCAAGTTGATCGGCCTGTTAAAATGATCATTCTAAATTGATCATTGGTGCTCACTGACTAAAAGCTTATAAATGAAGCGTAATGCATGGCATTACGCAGTTTGGGATAAAATTTATTATTTGAAAGATTTATCGTATCTATTTCGGTCTTTAATTTTTTCACAATATAAAAAATTGAGCTAGCTTATCGTGGGCATTAGATTCGTGTCAGTCTAAGCTAAAAATCAAAAGTTACGTACGATTTAGCTCAGATACGTCAAGTTGATCGATTAGTTAAAATGATCTTTCTAAATTGATCATTGGTGTTCGTTGAGAAATGGCTTATTAATGAAACATAATACATGAAATTACGCTGTTTTGGATCGATTTAATTACTTGGATGCTTTGTTGTATCTATTTCTGTCTCAAATTTTGTCACGATATAGAAAATTGAGCTAGCTTAACATGGGCATTTGATTCATGTCATTTTGAGCTAGCTTAACGTGGGAATTTTATTCGTGTCATTTCGAGCTATAAATCAAAAGTTATGAACCATTTATTGAAGAAATATCAAGTTGATCGGCCAGTTAAAATGACCATTCTAAATTGATCATTGGTGCTCATTGAGAAAAGGCTTATTAATGAAGCATGATGCATTGCATCACGCAGTTTTGGATAGGTTGGACTACTTGGACATTTTTTCGTATCAAATTTTGTCTCAAATGTTTTCACAATACAGAAAACTGAGCTAGGTTAGCATGGATATTTGATTCTTGCCATTCTGAGTTATAAATCAAAACTTATGGATGATTTAGTGCACACTTGTCAAGTTGATCAGCCAGTTAAAATGATCAATCTGAGGTGATCATTGCTACTCATTGAGTAAAGCCTTATAAATGAAGCGTAATGCATGACATTACACAGTTTTGGATAGATTTGATTACATGAAGGTCTCACTTCCTTTTTTCTTTGGGAGTTTCGAGAATATCCCCATTCATAGGTCTGAGATCAACATCTAAGAATTGAAATGTCCAAACGATCAACTCTTTAATCAGTTGCTAGAATCAATAGGTCTTCAAATTGTTCATTTGAAAAAATTGAAACCCTTATTATTGGATGATCATAATAGTTCTCAAAAATCAAAATTCTTAATCAATGGAAAATAAGATGAACTAAAGCATAAGAGCTGAAGCATGATATGACTTTGTGGACTTCCATCAACTTTTTTCGTTACGCATCATATATACGACATATGGTGGGCATCAATCATACATGAAGCTAGAAGTAAGTAGAATATGGTGGATATGTCGAAGAAATTTTAGTCTAAAATTTTATCACAATATTGAAAATTGAGCTAGCTTAAGGTGGGCATTGGATTCAAGAAATTCTGAGCTCTAAACCAAAGGTGACAGACGATTTAGTGCTGACATGTCAAGTTGATCAGCCGGTTGAAATGATCATTCTAAACTGATCATTGGTGCTCATTGACTAAAAGCTCATAAATGAGGCATAATGCATGGCATCACACAGTTTTGGGTAGATTTGATTTCTTGGATGCTTTTCGTTTCTATTTCTGACTCAAATTTTTGTAACAATATAGAAAATTTAGGTAGACTAACGGGGCATTGGATTCATATCATTATGAGCTATCAATCAAAAGTTTCAAAAGATTTAGTCCAAACATGTCAAGTTGATCGGCCAGCTAAAATGGTCATGCAATTTTGGATAGATTGGACTACTTGTACGCTTTGTCGTATCAAATTCTGTCTCACATTTTGTCACAATATAGAAAATTGACCTAACTTAACGTGGACATTGGATTCGTGTCATTCGTAGCTATAAATCAAAACTCATGGACGATTTAGTGCAGACATGTCAAGTTGATCGGCCAGCGAAAATGATCATTCTAAACTTATCATTGGTGCTCATTAAGTAAAGATTTATAAATGAATCATAATGCATGACATTACATGGAGGATATGTAAAGAAATTTTAGTCTTAAATTTTATCAAAATATAGAAAATTGAGCTACCTTTACGTGGGCTCTAGATTCGTGTCATTCTGAGCTCAAAATCAAAAGTTACATATGATTTAGTGGTTACATGTCAAGTTGATCGACAATTTAAAATGATCATTCTAAAATGATCTTTGGTGCTCATTTAGTAAAGGCTTATACATGAAGCATAATACATGGCATCACGCATTTTTGGATAAATTGGATTACTTGGATGCTTTGTCGTATACATTTCTATTTCAAATTTTGTCAGAATATAGAAAATTGAACTAGCTTAACATTAGCATTGTATTCGTGTCAATCTGAGCTATAAATCAGAAGTTACTGATGATTTAGTGCAAACATGTCACGTTGATTGGCCAATTAAAATGATCATTCTAAAATGATCATTGGTGTTCATTCTAAAATGATCATTGGTGTTCATTGAGAAAGGGCTTATTAATGAAGCATAATGCATGGCATCACATAGTTTTGGATAGATTGGACTACTTGGATGCTTTGTCGTATCAAATTATTTCTCAAATTTTATCACACTATAGAACATTGAGCTAGCTTTGATGATTTAGTGCATATATGTCAAGTTTATCGGCGAGTTAAAATTATCATTCCAAAATGGTCATTGGTGCTCATTGAGTAAAAGCTTATAAATGAACTATAATGCATGACATCACGCAGTTTGGGATAGGATGGATTACTTGGACAACTTATCGTAAATTTTTTTGTCCCAAATTTCATCACAATATAGAAAATCGAGTTAGCTTAACGTGTACATTGGATTCTTGTCATTCTGAGCAATAAATCAAAAGTTATGGAAGATTTAGTGCAGACATGTCAAGTTGGTCGGCCTGTTAAAATGATCATTCTAAATTGATAATTGGTGCTCATTGACTAAAAGCTTATAAATGAAGCGTAATGCATGGCATTACGTAGTTTGGGATAGAATGTATTATTTGAAAGATTTATCGTATCTATTTCTGTCACAATATAAAAAATTGAGCTAGCTTATCGTGGGCATTAGATTCGTGTCAGTCTAAGCTAAAAATCAAAAGATACGTACGATTTAGCTCAGATACATCAAGTTGATCGATTAGTTAAAATGATCTTTCTAAATTGATCATTGGTGTTCGTTGAGAAAAGGCTTATTAATGAAACTTAATACATGACATTACGCTGTTTTGGATCGATTTAATTACTTGGATACTTTGTTGTATCTATTTCTGTCTCAAATTTTGTCACGATATAGAAAATTGAGCTAGCTTAACATGGGCATTTGATTCATGTCATTTTGAGCTAGCTTAACGTGGGCATTTTATTCGTCATTTCAAGCTATAAATCAAAAGTTATGAACCATTTGGTGAAAAAATATCAAGTTGATCGGCCAGTTAAAATGACCATTCTAAATTGATCATTGGTGCTCATTGAGAAAAGGCTTATTAATGAAGCATGATGCATTGCATCACGCAGTTTTGGATAGGTTGGACTACTTGGACATTTTTTCGTATCAAATTTTGTCTCAAATGTTTTCACAATATAGAAAACTGAGCTAGGTTAGCATGGATATTTGATTCTTGCCATTCTGAGTTATAAATCAAAACTTATGGATGATTTAGTGCACACTTGTCAAGTTGATCAGCCAGTTAAAATGATCAATCTGAAGTGATCATTGCTACTCATTGAGTAAAGGCTTCTAAATGAAGCGTAATGCATGACATTACACAGTTTTGGATAGATTTGATTACATGAAGGTCTCACTTGCTTTTTCCTTTGGGAGTTTCGAGAATATCCCCATACATAGGTCTGAGATCAACATCTATGAATTGAAACGTCCAAACGATCAACTCTTCAATCACTTGCTAGAATCAATAGGTCTTCAAATTGTTCATTTGAAAAAATTGAAACCCTTATTATTGGATGATCATAATAGTTCTCAAAAATCAAAATTCTTAATCAATGGAAAATAAGATGAACTAAAGCATAAGAGCTGAAGCATGATATGACTTTGTGGACTTCCATCAACTTTTTTTGTTATGCATCATATATACGACATATGGTGGGCATCAATCATACATGAAGCTAGAAGTAAGTAGAATATGGTGGATATGTCGAAGAAATTTTAGTCTTAAATTTTATCACAATATTGAAAATTGAGCTAGCTTAAGGTGGGCATTGGATTCAAGAAATTCTGAGCTCTAAACCAAAGGTGACAGACGATTTAGTGCTCACATGTCAAGTTGATCAGCTGGTTGAAATGATCATTCTAAACTGATCATTGGTGCTCATTGACTAAAAGCTCATAAATGAGGCAAAATGCATGGCATCACACAGTTTTGGGTAGATTTGATTTCTTGGATGCTTTTCGTTTCTATTTCTGACTCAAATTTTTGTAACAATATAGAAAATTGAGGTAGACTAATGTGGGCATATGATTCGTATCATTATGAGATATCAATCAAAAGTTTCAAAAGATTTTGTGCAAACATGTCAAGTTGATCGGCCAGTTTAAATGATCATTCTAAACTGATCATTGCTGCTCATTGAGAAAAGGCTTATTAATGAAGGATAGTGCACGGCATCATGCAATTTTTGATAGATTGGACTACTTGTACGCTTTGTCGTATCAAATTCTGTCTCACATTTTGTCACAATATAGAAAATTGACCTAACTTAACGTGGACATTGGATTCGTGTCATTCTTAGCTATAAATCAAAACTTATGGAGGATTTAGTGCAGACATGTCAAGTTGATCGGCCAGTGAAAATGATCATTCTAAACTGATCATTGGTGCTCATTAAGTAAAGGCTTATAAATGAATCATAATTCATGACATTACATGGAGGATATGTAAAGAAATTTTAGTCTTAAATTTTATCACAATATAGAAAATTGAGCTACCTTTACGTGGGCTCTAGATTCGTGTCATTCTGAGCTCTAAATCAAAAGTTACATATGATTTAGTGGTTACATGTCAAGTTGATCGACCATTTAAAAGGATCATTCTAAAATGATCTTTGGTGCTAATTTAGTAAAGGCTTATAAATGAAGCATAATACATGGCATCACGCATTTTTGGATAAATTGGATTACTTGGATGCTTTGTCGTATACATTTCTATTTCAAATTTTGTCAGAATATAGAAAATTGAGCTAGCTTAACATTAGCATTGTATTCGTGTCAATCTGAGCTATAAATCAGAAGTTACTGATGATTTAGTGCAAACATGTCACGTCGATTGGCCAATTAAAAAGATCATTCTAAAATGATCATTGGTGTTCATTCTAAAATGATCATAGGTGTTCATTGAGAAAGGGCTTATTAATGAAGCATAATACATGGCATCACATAGTTTTGAATAGATTGGACTACTTGGATGCTTTGTCGTATCAAATTCTTTCTCAAATTTAACACAGTATAGAATATTGAGGTAGCTTTGACGATTTAGTGCATACATGTCAAGTTTATCGGCGAGTTAAAATTATCATTCCAAATTGGTCATTGGTGCTCATTGAGTAAAAGCTTATAAATGAACTATAATGCATGACATCACGCAGTTTGGGATAGGATGGATTACTTGGATGACTTATCATAAATATTTTTGTCCCAAATTTCGTCACAATATAGAAAATCGAGTTAGCTTAACGTGTACATTGGATTCTTGTCATTCTGAGCAATAAATCAAAAGTTATGGAAGATTTAGTGCAGACATGTCAAGTTGATCGGCCTGTTAAAATGAACATTCGAAATTGATCATTGGGGCTCAGTGACTAAAAGCTTATAAATGAAGCGTAATGCATGGCATTACGCAGTTTGGGATAGAATGTATTATTTGAAAGATTTATCGTATCTATTTCCATCTTAAATTTTGTCACAATATAAAAAATTGAGCTAGCTTATCGTGGGCATTAGATTCGTGTCAGTCTAAGCTAAAAATCAAAAGTTACGGACAATTTAGTTCAGATACGTCAAGTTGATCGGTTAGTTAAAATTATCTTTCTAAATTGATCATTGGTGTTCATTGGAAAAAGGCTTATTAATGACACATAATACATGACATTACGCTGTTTTGGATCGATTTAATTACTTGGATGCATTGTTGTATCTATTTCCGTCTCAAACTTTGTCACGATATAGAAAATTGAGCTAGCTTAACGTGGGCATTTTGATTCGTGTCATTTTGAGCTAGCTTAATGTGGGCATTTGATTCGTGTCATTTTGAGCTATAAATCAAAATTTACGAACAACTTAGTGCAGAAATGTCAAGTTGATCGGCCAGTTAAAATGACCATTTTAAATTGATCATTGGTGCCCATTGAGAAAAGGCTTATTAATGAAGCATGATGCATTGCATCACACAGTTTTGGATAGGTTGGACTACTTGGATACTTTGTCGAATCAAATGTTGTCTCAAAATTTTTCACAATATAGAAAACTGAACTAGGTTAGCATGGATATTTGATTCGTGCCATTCTGAGTTATAAATCAAAACTTATGGATGATTTAGTGCACACTTCTCAAGTTGATCAGGCAGTTAAAATGATCAATCTGGAGTGATCATTGCTACTCATTGAGTAAAGGCTTATAAATGAAGCGTAATGCATGACATTACGCAATTTTGGATAGATTTGATTACATGAAGGTCTCACTTCCTTTTTTCTTTGGAAGTTTCGAGAATATCCCGATTCATAGGTCTGAGATCAACATCTAGGAATTGAAAGGTCCGAACGATCAACTCTTCAATCAGTTGTTAGAATCAATAGGTCTTCAAATCGTTCATTTGAAAAAATTGAAACCCTTTTTATTGGATGATCATATACTTCTCAAAAATCAAAATTCTTGATCAATGGAAAATAAGATGAACATAAAGCATAAGAACTGAAGCATGATATGACTTTGTGGACTTCCATCAACTTTTTTCATTATGCATCATATATACGACATATGGTGGGTATCAATCATACATGAAGCTAGAAATAAGTAGAATATGGGGGATATGTCGAAGAAATTTTAGTCTTATATTTTATCACAATATTGAAAATTGAGCTAGCTTAAGGTGGGCATTGGATTCAATATATTCTGAGCTCTGAACCAAAAGTGACAGACGATTTAGTGCTGACATGTCAAGTTGATCAGCCAGTTGAAATGATCATTCTACACTGATCATTGGTGCTCATTGACTAAACGCTTATAATTGAAGCATAATGCATGGCATGACACAGTTTTGGGTAGATTTGATTTCTTGGATGCTTTTCGTTTCTATTTCTGACTCAAATTTTTGTCACAATATAGAAAATTGTGGTAGATTAACGTGCGCATTGGATTCGTGTCATTATGAGCTAGCAATCAAAAGTTACAAAAAATTTAGTGCAAACATGTCAAGTTGATCCGCCAGTTAAAATGATCATTCTAAGCTGATCATTGGTGCTCAATTAGAAAAGGACTATTAATGAAGTATAGTGCATGGCATCATGCAATTTTGGATAGATTGGACTACTTGTACACTTTGTCATATCCAATTCTGTCTCACATTTTGTCACAATATAGAAAATTGACCTAACTTAACGTGGGCATTGGATTCGTGTCATTCGGAGCTATGAATCAAAACTTATGGACGATTTAGTGCAGACATGTCAAGTTGATCGGCTAGTGATAATGATCATTCTAAAATGATCATTGGTGCTCATTAAGTGAAGGCTTATAAATGGATCATAATGCATGATATTACATGGAGGATATGTAAAAGAAATTTTAGTCTTAAATTTTATCACAATATTGAAAATTGAGCTACCTTTACGTGGGCACTGGATTTGTGTCATTCTGAGCTCTAAATCAAAAGTTAGATATGATTTAGTGGTTACATCTCAAGTTGATCAACCATTAAAATGATCATTCTAAAATGATATTTGGTGCTCATTTAGTAAAGGCTTATAAATGAAGCATAATGATTGGCATCACGCATTTTTGGATACATTGGATTACTTGGATGCTTTGTCGTATCCATTTCTGTTTCAAATTTTGTCAGAATATAGAAAATTGAGCTAGCTTAACGTTGGCATTGTATTCGTGTCAATCTGAGCTATAAATCAGAAGTTACTGATGATTTAGTGCAAACATGTCACGTTGATCAGCCAATTAAAATGTTCATTCTAAAATGATCATTGGTGCTCATTGAGAAAAGGCTTTTTAATGAAGCACAATGCATGGCATCACATAGTTTTGGATAGATTGGACTACTTGAATGCTTTGTCGTATCAAATTCTTTCTCAAATTTTATCACAGTATAGAACATTGAGCTAGCTTAACGTGGACATTGGATTCGTGTCATTCTAAGCTATAAATCAAAACTTATGGACGATTTAGTGCATACATGTCAAGTTGATTGGCGAGTTAAAATTATCATTCCAAATTGAGCATTGGTGCTCATTGAGTAAAAGCTTATAAATGAACTATAATGCATGACATCACGCAGTTTGGGATAGGATGGATTACATGGACGACTTATCGTAAATATTTTTGTCTCAAATTTCGTCACAATATAGAAAATCAGGTTAGCTTAACGTGTACATTGGATTCTTGTCATTCTGAGCTATAAATCAAAAGTTATGGAAGATTTAGTGCAGACATGTCAAGTTGGTCGGCCTGTTAAAATGATAATTCTAAATTGATAATTGGTGCTCATTGACTAAAAGCTTATAAATGAAGCGTAATGCATGACATTACGCAGTTTTGGATAGAATGTATTATTTGAAAGATTTATCGTATGTATTTCTGTCTTAAATTTTGTCACAATATAAAAAATTGAGCTACCTTATCGTGGGCATTAGATTCGTGTCAGTCTAAGCTAAAAATCAAAAGTTACGGACGATTTAGTTCAGATACGTCAAGTTGATCGGTTAGTTCAAATGATCTTTCTAAATTGATCATTGGTGTTCGTTGAGAAAAGGCTTATTAATGAAACATAATACATGACATTACGCTGTTTTGGATAGATTTGATTACTTGGATGATTTGTTGTATCTATTTCCATCTCAAATTTTGTTACGATATAGAAAATTGAGCTAGTTTAACATGGGCATTTGATTCGTGTCATTTTGAGCTAGCTTAACATGGGAATTTGATTCGTGTCATTTTGAGCTATAAATCAAAATTTACGAACAATTTAGTGCAGACATATCAAGTTGATCGGCTAGTTAAAATGACCGTTCTAAATTGATCATTGGTGCTCATTGAGAAAAGGCTTATTAATGAAGCATGATGCATTGCATCACATAGTTTTGGATAGGTTGGACTACTTGGATACTTTATCGTATCAAATGTTGTCTCAAATGTTTTCACAATATAGAAAACTGAGCTAGGTTAGCATGGATATTTGATTCGTGCCATTCTGAGTTGTAAATCAAAACTTATGGATGATTTAGTGCACACTTGTCAAGTTGATCAGCCAGTTAAAATGATCAATCTGGAGTGATCATTGCTACTCATTGAGTAAAGGCTTATAAATGAAGCGTAATGCATGATATTACGCAGTTTTGGATAGATTTGATTACATTAAGGTCTCACTTCCTTTTTTCTTTGGGAGTTTCGAGAATATCCCCATTCATAAGTCTGAGATCAACATCTAAGAATTGAAAGGTCCGAACGGTCAACTCTTCAATCAGTTGTTAGCATCAATAGGTCTTCAATTCGTTCATTTGAAAAAATTGAAACCCTTTTTATTGGATGATCATATACTTCTCAAAAATCAAAATTCTTGATCAATGGAAAATAAGATGAACTAAAGCATAAGAACTGAAGCATGATATGACTTTGTGGACTTCCATCAACTTTTTGCATTATGCATCATATATACGACATATGGGGGGCATCAATCATACATGAAGCTAGAAATAAGTAGAATATGGGGGATATGTCGAAGAAATTTTAGTCTTAAATTTTATCACAATACTGAAAATTGAGCTAGCTTAAGGTGGGCTGGATTCAATATATTCTGATCTCTAAACCAAAAGTGACAGGCGATTTAGTGCTGACATGTCAAGTTGATCATCCAGTACAAATGATCATTCTACACTGATTATTGGTGCTCATTGGCTAAACGCTCATAAATGAAGCATAATGCATGGCATCACACGGTTTTGTGTAGATTTGATTTCTTGGATGCTTTTCGTTTCTATTTCTGACTCAAATTTTTTTCACAATATAGAAAATTTACGTAGATTAACGTGGGCATTGGATTCGTGTCATTATGAGATATCAATCAAAAGTTTCAAAATATTTAGTGCAAACATGTCAAGTTGGTCGGCGAGTTAAAATGATCATTCTAAGCTGATCATTGGTGCTCATTGAGAAAAGGCTTATTAATGAAGTATAGTGCACGGCATTATGCAATTTTGGATAGATTGGACAACTTGTACGCTTTATCGTATCAAATTCTGTCTCACATTTTATCACAATATAGAAAATTGACCTAATTTAACGTGGACATTGGATTCGTGTCATTCGGAGCTATGAATCAAAACTAATGGATGATTTAGTGCAGACATGTCAAGTTGATCGGCTAGTGAAAATGATCATTCTAAACTGATCATTGGTGCTCATTAAGTGAAGGCTTATAAATGAATCATAATGCATGACATTACATGGAGGATATGTAAAAGAAATTTTACTCTTAAATTTTATCACAATATTGAATATTGAGCTACCTTTACGTGGGCACTGGATTCGTGTCATTTTGAGCTCTAAATCAAAAGTTAGATATGATTAAGTGGTTACATGTCAAGTTGATCGACCATTTAAAATGATCATTCTAAAATGATCTTTGGTGCTCATTTAGTAAAGGCTTATAAATGAAGCATAATGATTGGCATCACGCATTTTTGGATACATTGGATTACTTGGATGCTTTGTCGTATCCATTTCTGTTTCAAATTTTGTCAGAATATAGAAAATTGAGCTAGCTTAACGTTGGCATTGTATTCGTGTCAATCTGAGCTATAAATCAGAAGTTACTGATGATTTAGTGCAAACATGTCACGTTGATCAGCCAATTAAAATGTTCATTCTAAAATGATCATTGGTGCTCATTGAGAAAAGGCTTTTTAATGAAGCACAATGCATGGCATCACATAGTTTTGGATAGATTGGACTACTTGAATGCTTTGTCGTATCAAATTCTTTCTCAAATTTTATCACAGTATAGAACATTGAGCTAGCTTAACGTGGACATTGGATTCGTGTCATTCTAAGCTATAAATCAAAACTTATGGACGATTTAGTGCATACATGTCAAGTTCATCGGCGAGTTAAAATTATCATTCAAAATTGATCATTGGTGCTCATTTTGGTAAAAGCTTATAAATGAACTATAATGCATGACATCATGCAGTTTGGGATAGGATGGATTACTTGGACGACTTATCGTATATATTTTTGTCTCAAATTTTGTGACAATATAGAAAATCGAGTTAGCTTAATGTGTACATTCGATTCCTGTCATTCTGAGCTATAAATCAAAAGTTATGGAAGATTTAGTGTAGAAATGTCAAGTTGATCGGCCTGTTAAAATGATCATTCTAAATTGATCATTGGTGCTCATTGACTAAAAGCTTATAAATGAAGCGATATGCATGGCATACGCAGTTTGGGATAGAATGTATCATTTGAAAGATTTATCGTAACTATTTCTGTCTTAAATTTTGTCATAATATAAAAAATTGAGCTAGCTTATCGTGGGCATTAGATTCGTGTTAGTCTAAGCTAAAAATTAAAAGTTACGGACTATTTAGTTCAGATACATCAAATTGATCGGTTAGTTAAAATGATCTTTCTAAATTGATCATTGGTGCTCATTGAGAAAACGCTTATTAATGAACCATAATACATGACATTACGTTGTTTTGGATAGATTTGATTACTTGGATGCTTTGTTGTATTTATTTCCGTCTCAAATTTTGTCATGATATAGAAAATTGAGCAAGCTTAACGTGGGCATTTGATTCGTGTCATTTTGAGCTAGCTTAACGTGGGCATTTGATTCGTGTCATTTTGAGCAATAAATCAAAAGTTACGAACAATTTAGTGCAGAAAAGTCAAGTTGATCGGCCAGTTAAAATGACCATTTTAAATTGATCATTGGTGCTCATTCAGAAAAGGCTTATTAATGAAGCATGATGCATTGCATCACACAGTTTTGGATAGGTTCGACTACTTGGACACTATGTTGTATCAAATGTTGTCTCAAATTTTTTCACAATATAGAAAACTGAGCTAGGTTAGCATGGATATTTGATTCGTGCCATTCTGAGATGAACTAAAGCAGAAGAACTGAAGCATGATATGACTTTGTGTACTTCCATCAACGTTTTTCATTATGCATCATATATACGACATATGGCGGGCATCAATCATACACGAAGCTTGAAATAAGTAGAATATGGGGGATCTGACGAAGAAATTTTAGTCTTAAATTTTATCACAATATTGAAAATTGAGCTAACTTAAGGTGCGCATTGGATTCAAGAAATTCTGATCTCTAAACCAAAAGTGACAGGCGATTTAGTGCTGACATATCAAGTTGATCAGCTAGTTGAAATGATCATTCTAAACTGATCATTGGTGCTCATTGACTAAACGCTTATAATTGAAGCATAATGCATGGCATCACAGAGTTTTGGGTAGATTTGATTTCTTGGATGCTTTTCGTTTCTATTTCTGACTCAAATTTTTGTCACAATATAGAAAATTGAGGTAGATTAACGTGGGCATTGGATTCGTGTCATTATGAGCTATCAATCAAAAGTTACAAAAGATTTAGTGCAAACATGTCAAGTTGATCCACCAGTTAAAATGATCATTCTAAGCTGATCATTGGTGCTCAATTAGAAAAGGATTATTAATGAAGGATAGTGCATGGCATCATGCAATTTTGGCACTGGATTCGTGTCATTTTGACCTCTAAATCAAAAGTTACAGATGATTTAGTGCTAACATGTCAAGTTGATCGACCATATAAAATGATCATTCTAAAATGATCTTTGGTGCTCATTTAGTAAAGGCTTATATATGAAGCATAATACATGGCATCACGTAATTTTGGATAGATTGGATTACTTGGATGCTTTGTCGTATCCATTTCTATTTCAAATTTTGTCACAATATAGAAAATTGAGCTAGCTTAACGTTGGTATTGTATTCGTGTCAATTTGAGCTACAAATCAGAAGTTACTGATGATTTAGTGCAAACATGTCACGTTGATCGGCCAATTAAAATGATCATTCTAAAATGATCATTGGTGCTCATTGAGAAAAGGCTTATTAATGAAGCATGATGCATTGCATCACACAGTTTTGGATAGGTTGGACTACTTGGATACTTTGTCGAATCAAATGTTGTCTCAAAATTTTTCACAATATAGAAAACTGAACTAGGTTAGCATGGATATTTGATTCGTGCCATTCTGAGTTATAAATCAAAACTTATGGATGATTTAGTGCACACTTGTCAAGTTGATCAGCCAGTTAAAATGATCAATCTGGAGTGATCATTGCTACTCATTGAGTAAAGGCTTATAAATGAAGCGTAATGCATGATATTACGCAGTTTTGGATAGATTTGATTACATTAAGGTCTCACTTCCTTTTTTCTTTGGGAGTTTCGAGAATATCCCCATTCATAAGTCTGAGATCAACATCTAAGAATTGAAAGGTCCGAACGGTCAACTCTTCAATCAGTTGTTAGCATCAATAGGTCTTCAATTCGTTCATTTGAAAAAATTGAAACCCTTTTTATTGGATGATCATATACTTCTCAAAAATCAAAATTCTTGATCAATGGAAAATAAGATGAACTAAAGCATAAGGACTGAAGCATGATATGACTTTGTGGACTTCCATCAACTTTTTCCGTTATGCATCATATATACGACATATGGCGGGCATCAATCATACATGAAGCTTGCAATAAGTAGAATATGGGGGATCTGTCGAAGAAATTTTAGTCTTAAATTTTATCACAATATTGAAAATTGAGCTAACTTAAGGTGCGCATTGGATTCAAGAAATTCTGATCTCTAAACCAAAAGTGACAGACGATTTAGTGCTGACATATCAAGTTGATCAGCTAGTTGAAATGATCATTCTAAACTGATCATTGGTGCTCATTGACTAAACGCTTATAATTGAAGCATAATGCATGGCATGACACAGTTTTGGGTAGATTTGATTTCTTGGATGCTTTTCGTTTCTATTTCTGACTCAAATTTTTGTCACAATATAGAAAATTGTGGTAGATTAACGTGCGCATTGGATTCGTGTCATTATGAGCTAGCAATCAAAAGTTACAAAAAATTTAGTGCAAACATGTCAAGTTGATCCGCCAGTTAAAATGATCATTCTAAGCTGATCATTGGTGCTCAATTAGAAAAGGACTATTAATGAAGTATAGTGCATGGCATCATGCAATTTTGGATAGATTGGACTACTTGTACGCTTTGTCGTATCAAATTCTATCTCACATTTTGTCACAATATAGAAAATTGACCTAACTTAACGTGGATATTGGATTCGTGTCATTCTGAGCTATAAATCAAAACTTATGGATGATTTAGTGCAGACATATCAAGTTGATTGGCCAGTGAAAATGATCATTCTAAACTGATCATTGGTGCTCATTAAGTAAAGGCTTATAAATGAAACATAATGCATGACATTACATGGAGGATATGTAAAAGAAATTTTAGTC
Source organism: Pugionium cornutum (assembly GCA_018901935.1). Lineage (NCBI taxonomy): Eukaryota > Viridiplantae > Streptophyta > Magnoliopsida > Brassicales > Brassicaceae > Pugionium > Pugionium cornutum. The sequence goes on along the minus strand of CM032157.1, from coordinate 32,223,707 downwards.
TTAAATTTTGTCACAATATTGAAAATTGAGCTACCTTTACATTGGCACTGGATTCGTGTCATTCTGACCTCTAAATCAAAAGTTACACATGATTTAGGGCTAACATGTCAAGTTGATCAACCATTTAAAATGATCATTCTAAAATGATCTTTGGTGCTCATTTAGTAAAGGCTTATATATGAAGCATAATACATGGCATCACGTAGTTTTGGATAGATTGGATTACTTGGATGCTTTGTCGTATCCATTTCTATTTCACATTTTGTCACAATATAGAAAATTGAGCTAGCTCAACGTTGGTATCGTATTCGTGTCAATATGAGCTATAAATCAGAAGTTACTGATGATTTAGTGCAAACATGTCACGTTGATCGGCCAATTAAAATGATCATTCTAAAATTATCATTGGTGCTCATTGAGAAAAGGCTTATTAATGAAGTATAATGCATGGCATCAGATAGTTTTGGATAGATTGGTCTACTTGGATGCTTTTTCATATCAAATTCTATTTCAAATTTTGTCACAATATAGAAAATTGAGCTAGTTTAACTTGGACATTGGATTCGTGTCATTCTAAGCTATAAATAAAAAGTTATGAAAGATTAAGTGCAGAAATGTCAAGTTGATCGGCAGTTAAAATGATCATTCTAAACTGATCATCGGTGCTCATTGACAAAAGGCTTATAAATGAAGCATAATGCATGGCATCACGCAGTATGTGATAGAATGAATTACTTGCACCACTTATCGTATCCATTTTTGTCTTAAAGTTTGTCACAATATAAAAAATTGAGCTAGATTAACGTGGGAATTGGGTTCGTGTCAGTTTGAGCTATAAATCAAGAGTTATGGATGATTTAGTGCAGACACGTCTAGTTGATCGGCTAGTTAAAATGATAATTCTAAACTAATCATTGGTGCTCATTGAGAAAAGGCTTATTAATGAAACATAATACATGACATTACGCTGTTTTGGATAGATTTGATTACATGGCCGATATGTGAAATAAATTTTAGACTTAAATTTTATAACAATATTGAAAATTGAGCTAGCTTAACGTATGCATTGGATTCGTGTCGTCCGAGATCTAAATCAAATGTTATAGACGATTTAGTGCTGACATGTGAAGTTGATCGGCCAGTTAAAATGATTATTCTAAATGATCATTGGTGATCATTGAGTAAAGGCTTATAAATGAAGCATAATACATGGCATCACGCAGTTTTTGATAGATTGGATTACTTGGATGCTTTTTCATATCTATTTCTGTTTCAAATTTTGTCACAATATAGAAAATTGAGCTAGATTAACGTAGGCATTTGATTCATGTCATTCTGAGCTAGAAATCAAAAGTTACATATGATTTAGTGCATAAATGTCAAGTTGATAGGGCAGTTAAAATGATCATTCGAAACTGATCATTGGTGTTCATTGAGAAAAGGCGTATAAATGAAGCATAGTACATGACATTACACAGTTTTGGATAGATTTGATTACATGGAGGATATGTCTAAGAAATTTTAATCTTAAGTTTTTTCACTATATTGAAAATTGAGCTAGATGATAATGGGCATTGGATTCGTGTCATTCCGTGCTCTCAATCAAAAGTTACAAACAATTTAGTGATGACGTGTCAAGTTGATGGGCCAGTTAAAATGATCATTCTAAATTGATCATTGGTGCTTATTGAGTAAAGGCTTATAAATGAAGCATAATGCATGGCATCACACAGTTTTGGATAGATTGGACTACTTGGATGCTTTTTCGTATGTATTTATGTCTCAAATTTTGTCACAATATAGAAAATTGAACTAACTTAATGTGGGCATTGGATTTGTGTCAATCTGAGCTATAAATCAAAAGTTATAGACGATTAGGGGCAAACATGTCAAGTTGATCGGCCAATTAAAATGATCATTATAAACTGATCATTGGTGCTCATTGAGAAAAGGCTTATTAATGAAGCATAATGCATGACATCACATAGTTTTGAATTGATTTGACTACTTGGATGCTTTGTCATATCAAATTTTGTCTCAGATTTTGTAACAATATAGAACATTGCGCTAGCTTAACGGGGACATTGGATTCGTGTCATTCTGATCTATAAATCAAAACTTATGGACGATTTAGTACATACATGTCAAGTTGATAGGCTAGTTAAAATGATCATTCTAAACTAATCATTGGTGTTCATTGAGAAAAGGCTTATAAATGAAACATAATACATGACATTACACAGTGTTGGATAGATTTGATTACATGGAGGATGTGTCTAAGAAATTTTAGTCTTAAATTTTATCACAATATTGAAAATTGAGCTAGCTTATAATGGGCATAGGATTCGTGTCATTCTAAGCTCTAAATAAAATGTTGCAAACGATTTAGTGATGAAGTGTCAAGTTGATCGGGCAGTTAAAATGATCATTCTAAACTAATCACTGGTACTCAATGATTAAAGGCTTATAAATGAAGCATAATGCATGGAATCACATAGATTTGGATATATTGGATTACTCGGACGTTTTGTCGTATCTATTTCTCTTTCAAATTTTGTCACAATATAGAAAATTGAGCTAGCTTAACATGGGCATTGGACGTGTCATTCTGAGCTATAAATCAAAAGTTATGGATGATTTAGTGCAGACATGTCAGGTTGATCGGCAAGTTAAAATGATAATTTGAAACTGATCATTGGTGCTCATTGATTAAAGGCTTAAAAATAAAGCATAATCCACGACATCACACAGTTTGGGATAGATTGGATTACTTGGACGCTTTGTCGTATCTATTTCTTTCTCAAATTTTGTTATAATATAGAAAATTGAGCTAGCGTAACGTGGGCATTGTACATGTCATTCTGAGCTTTAAATCAAAAGTTACAGATGATTTAGTGCAGACATGTCAAGTTGATCGGCCAGTTAAAATAATCATTCTAAACTGATCATTGGTGCTCATTCATTAAAGGTTTATAAATGAAGCATAATGCACGATCTCAAACAGTTTCGGATAGATTGGATTACTTGGATGCTTTATGGTATCTATTTCTGTCTTAAATTTTGTCACAATATAGAAAATTGAGCTGTCTTAAAGTGGACATTGGATTCATATCATTCTAAGCTATAAATCAAAATGTACGGATGATATAATGCAGACATGGCAAGTTGATCGGATTGTTAAAATGATCATTCTAAGCTTATCATTGGTGCTCATTGAGAAAATGCATATTAATGAATCATAATGCATGTATCGCATAGTATTGCATAGACTGGATTACTTGAACGCTTTGTCGTATCAAATTATGTGTCAATATTTGTCACAATATAAAAAATTGAGCTAGCTTAACGTGGACATTGGATTCGTGTCATTCTAAGCTATAAATAAAAACTTATGGATGATTTATTGCAGATATGTGAAGTTGATCAGCCATTTAAAATAATCATTATAAACTGATCATTGTTGCTCATTTAGTAAAGGCTTATAAATGAAACATGGCATCACGCAGTTTGGGATAGATTGGATTACTTGGATGACTTATCGTATAAATGTTTCTCTTTAATTTCATCACAATATAGAAAATTTAGCTAGCTTAACGTGTACATTGGATTCATGTCATTCTGAGCTATAAATCAAAGCTTATGGACTATTTAGTGCATAACATGTCAAGTTGATCAGACATTTAAAATGATCATTCTAAACTGTTCATTGGTGCTCATTGACTAAAGGCATATAAATTAAGCATAATGCATGGCATCAGGCAGTTAAGGATATAATTTATTACTTGGACGAGTTATCGTATATATTTTTGTCTCAAATTTCGTCACAATATAGAAAATTGATCTAACTTAACATGGACATTGGATTCGTGTCATTCTGAGCTATAATTCAAACCTTATGGACGATTTATTGCATACATGTGAAGTTGATCGGTTAGTTAAAATAATCATTCTAAACTGATCATTGGTGCTCATTGACTAAAGGCTTCTAAATGAAGCATAATGCATAGCATCACACAGCTTTGGATAGAATGTATTACTTGGAGTACTTATCATATCTGTTTCGGTCTCAAATTTCGTCACAAAATAGAAAATTGAGCTAGCTTAACGTGGGCATTGGATTCATGTCAGTGTGAGCTATATCAAAAATTACGGATGATTTAGTGCAGACATGTCAAGCTGATCAGCCAGCTAAAATGATCATTCTAAACTGATCATTGGTGCTCATTGAGAAAAGGCTTATTAATGAAGCATAAGTCATTACGCATTTGGATGGATTTGGATGGATTTTTGGATGGATTTGATTACATGGACGATATGTCTAAGAAATTTTAGTCATAAAAAATATCACAATATTGAAAATTGAGCTAGCTTAACGTTGGCACTGAATTCGTGTCTTCAGAGCTCTAATAAAATGTTATAGACGATTAAGTGTTGACATGTCAAGTTGATCGCCCTGTTTAAATCATCATTCTAAATGATCTTTGGTGCTCATTGATTAACGGATTATAAATGAAGCATAATGCATGCCATCAAGCAGTTTTGGATTTATTGGATTACTTGGATGCTTTTTCGTATCTATTTCTGTCTCAAATTTTTTCACAATATAGAAAATTGAGCTAGATTAATGTGGGCATTGGATTCGTGTCATTGTGAGCTATAAATCAAAAGTTACGGATGATTTAGTGCAGACATGTCAAGTTGATCAGCTAGTTAAAATGATCATTTTAAACTGATCATTGGTGCTCATTAAAGCATAATGCATGCATTACACAGTTTTTAGATTGGACTACTAGGACGCTTTGTCGTATCAAATGTTGTGTCAAATTTTGTCACAATATAAAAAATTGAGCAAGCTTAACTTGAATATTGGATTCGTGTCATTGTGAGCTATAAATCAAAACATATGGACTATTTAGTGCAGACATGTCAAGTTGATCGGCCAATTAAAATGATCATTCTAAACTAATCATTTGTGCTCATTTAGTAAAGGCTTATAAATGAAGCATAATACGTGGAATCACGCAGTTTGGGATAGAATGGATTATTTTAATGTATATATATATTTTTGTCTCAAATTTCGTCCCAATATAGAAAATTGAGCTAGCTTAACGTGGACATTAGATTCGTGTCATTCTGAGCTATAAATCAAAACTAATGGACGATTTAGTGCATACATGTCAAGTTGATCGGTCAGTTAAAAAGATCATTCTAAACTGATCATTTATGTTCACTGACTAAAGGCTTATAAATGAAGCATAATGCATGGCCTTACGCAGTGTGGGATAGAATATATTACTTGGAAGACTTATCGTATCTATTTTTGTCTCAAATTTCATCACAAAATAGCAAATTGAGCTAGATTAACGTGGGTGTTGGATTCATATCATTCTGAGCTAAAAATCAAAAGTTATCGACGATTTAGAGCAGACATGTCAAGTTTGATCGTCCATTTAAAATGATCCTTCTAAATTGATCATTGGTGCTCATTTAGTAAAGGCTTATAAATTAAACATAATGCATGGCATCACACAGTTCAGTATAGAATTGATTACTTGGATGAGTTATCGTATATATTTTTGTCTCAAATTTTTTCACAATATAGAAAATTGAGCTGGCTTAACGTGGACATTGGATTCGTATCATTCTGAGCTATAAATCAAAACTTATGGATGATTGAGTGCATACATGTCAAGTTGATCGGTCAGTTAAAATGATCATTCTAAACTTATCACTGATGCTCATTGACTAAAGGCTTATAAATGAAGCATAATGCATGGCATCACGCAGTTTGTGATGGAATGTATTACATGGACGACTTATCATATATATTTCTGTCTCAAATTTTGTCACAAAATTGCAAATTGAGCTAGCTTAACGGGCGCATTGGATTCGTGTCAGTCTGAGCTATAAATCAAAAATTACGGACGATTTAGTGTAAACATGTCAAGTTGAATGGCCAGTTAAAATGATTATTCTAAACTGATCATTGGTGCTCATTGAGAAAAGGCTTACTAATGAAGCTTAATGCATGACATTATGCATTTTTGGATAGATTTGATTACATGGACTATGTCTAAGAAATTTTAGTCTTAAAAAATATCGCAATATTGAAATTGAGCTAGCTTAACGTGGGCACTGGATTCGTGTCTTCGGAGCTCTAATCAAATGTTATAGACAATTTAGTGGTGACATGTCAAGTTGATCGGCTAGTTAAAATTATTATTCTAAATGACCATTGGTGTTCATTGATTAAAAGCTTATAAATGAAGCATACTGCATGGCATCATGCAATTTTGTATTGATTGGATTACTTTGATGCTTTGTCATAACTATTTCTGTCTCAAATTTTGTCCCAATATAGAAATTTGAGCTAGCTTAACGTTGGCATTGGATTCGTGTCATTCGGAGCTATAAATCAAAAGTTACGGATGGTTTAGTGCAAACATGTAAAGTTGATCAACCAATTAAAATGATCATTCTAAATAGATCATTGGTGCTCATTGGGAAAAGGCTTATTAATGAAGCATAATGCCTTACATTACGCATTTTGGGATAGATTTGATTACATGGACGATATGTATAAGAAATTTTAGTCTTAAATTTTATCAGAGTATTGAAAATTGAGCTAGCTTAATGTGAGCATTGGATTCATGTCTTCTGAGCTCTAAATCAAAAGTTATTGACGATAATTGGTGCTCATTGAGTAAAGCCTTATTGATGAAGCATAATGCATGGCATCATGATTCATGTCGTGGAATTGCCTCATTATGAGATTAACCGTCTCGTTCTTGATGTAAGTTTTTTTTAAATATATAATTAATATTATAATAATTTCATTAAATTTTATAATAATATTTTTTATTTTTACAGGAAGTACCATTTTCAAAGGGTCGTCATCCAGGACTCGGGAGAGTTGCAGATACCGGTGGCACAACATCTGCAGTTAGAAACGGGGAAAATGAGCAACTAAAAGAAGAAATGGCGTCCATGAAAATAGAGATGAATAATCTCAAAAACTTTGTAGAAATGATAAAAAATAAATTGCCTGATGACTTTTTTTCTCCTCCTTCTCCTGGTGCTCCTCCTTTGTAATTTGTAATTTAAAATAAATATTTAATAATATTTATAATATTATTTTTATTAATTGTATGATTATTTTTAAAAATATTAATTTAAATTTTAAAATAAAAATTTTATTAATTTAATTTATTAATTTTTTTTTAATATTTATATTTTAAAAATATTTAATTATTTTTAATTAAATATTTTTAAAATATAAGGATTAAAAAATAAATTTTTTATTTTTTCAATTATTTGGTTTTTCCGACGGATTAGGTCGTCGGAAATTTAATTTTTAATTTATTTTTTTTTAATATTTATATTTTAAAAATATTTAATTATTTTATTTTTTCAATTATTTGGTTTTTCTGACGGATTAGGTCGTCGGAAATTGCCGACGGACGAAGATGTCGGAAATGTGTTGCGATATCCCGACGGTTATAAACCGTCGGGAAATATCATCGGACAAACTTTTCGACGGCGGAAGTCATCGGAAAAAGCCCTCGATAATTTGTCGGTAATTCCCGATGGCTGTGGACCATCGAATATCCATCGGTACTTTCTAATGGACCGGTGCCATCGCAAATCCGTCGCTATATTCCGACGGCGTTTTTAATCGCCAATTCGTCAGAAATTCCCGATAACTTCCTGACGGAAAAGAATTTCTGACGAAATAGTCCCGACGGACAATTTTTGTCGAAATTAGTCAAGAATTGGTTTTACCAACGTTTTTCCGACGGATATGGCCATCAGAAATATGCTGGTTTCTTGTAGTGTTCTGTCTGAAATCTGGTCACAATATAGAAAATTCAGCTAGCTTAACTTGGGCATTGGATTCGTGTCATTCTGAGCTATAAATCAAAAGTTACAGATGATTTAGTGCGGCCATGTGAAGTTGATCGGCCAGTTAAAATGATCATTTTAAACTGAACATTGGTGCTCATTAAGTAATGGCCTATTAATGAAGCACAATGCTTGGCATCACGCAGTTTTGGAAAGATTGGATTACTTGGATGCCTTTTTGTATTTAATTCTATCTCAAAATTTGTCACAATATAGAAATCGGAGCTAGCTAAACGTGGACATTGGATTCGTGTCATTATGAGCTATAAATCAAATTTTATGGACGATTTAGTGTGGATATGTCAAATTGATAGGCCAGTTAACATGATCATTCTAAACTAATCATTGGTGCTCATTGAGTAAAGGCTTATAAATGGAGAATAATGCATGGCATCATGCAGTTTTGGATAGAATGGACTACTTAGCTTGGACACTTTGTCGAATCTAATTTTGTCTCAAATTTTTTCACAATATAGAAAATTGAGCTAGCTTAACGTGGACATTGGATTCGTGTCATTTTGAACTATAAATCAAAAGTTACAGACGATTGAGTGCAGACATGTCAAGTTGATCGGCCAATTGAAGTGATCATTCTAAATTGATTATTGGTGCTCATTGAGTAAAGGCTTATAAATGAAATCTAATGCATGACATCACACAGTTTTGGATAGATTGGATTACTTGGATGCTTTGTCATATCTATTTCTATCTCAAGTTTTGTCACAATCTAGAAATTTGAGCTAGCTTAACGTGGTTTTGGATTTGTGTCATTTTGAGCTCTTTTACAGACAAGTCAAGTTGATTGGCAAGTTAAAATGATCATTATAAGCTGATCATTGGTTCTCATTGAGTAAAGGTTTATAAATGAAGCATTATGCGGGACATTATGCAGTATTGGATAGATTTGATTACTTAGAGGATTTGTCATAGCAATTTTAGTCTCAAATTTATCACAATATAGAAAATTGAGCTAGCTTAACGTGGGCATTGGATTCATGTCATTTTGATCTCTAAATCAAAAGTTACATATGATTTAGTGTGGAGTTAAAACGATCATTCTAAACTGATCATTGGTGCTCACAGAGTAAAGGCTTATATTTGAAGCATAATGCATGACATTACGAAGTTTGGCATATATTGGATTACTTGGATGCTTTTTCGTATCTATTTGTATCTTAAATTTTATCAAAATATAGAAAATTGGGCTAGTTTAAAGTTGACATTGGATTCATGTCATTTTGAGCTCTATACGAATAGTTATAGAAGACTTAGATTGGACATGTCAAGTTGATTGGCTAGTTAATATGATCATTCTAAACTGATCATTGGTGCTCATAGGGTAAAGGCTTATAAATGAAGCATAATGCATGGCATCACACAGTTTGGGATAGATTGGATTATTGGATGCTCTACTGTATCTATTTCTTTCTTAAATTTTATCACAATATAGAAAATTGAGCTAGCTTAGCATGGGCATTGGATTCATGTCATTCTGAGATCTGAATAAAAAGTTATCGGACGATTTAGTGTGGATATGTCAATTTGATCGGCCAGTTAAAATGATCATTCTAAACTAAAAATTGGTGCTCACTGAGTAAATGCTTATAAATGTAGCATAATGTATGGCATCATGTAATTTTGGATAGTTTGAATTACTTGGACGCTTTGTCGTATCTAATTCAGTCTCAAATTTTGTCACAATATATAAAATTGCGCAAGCTTAAGGTGGGTATGGGATTCATGACATCCTTAGCTATAAATCAAAAGTTACGGTTGATTAAATGTGGACATGTCAAGTTGATCGACCAATTATTATGATTTTTCTAAAATAATCATTTGTGCTTATTGAGTGAACGCTTATAGATGAAGCATAATGCATGACATTACACAGCTTTAGATAGATTTGATTACTTGGAGGATTTGTCAATAAATTTTAGTCTTAAATTTTATCACAATGTAGAAAATTAAGAAGCTTAACATGGGATTGGATTTGTGTCATTCGGAGCTCTAAATCAAAAATTATAGACAATTTAGTTTGGAAATATCAAGTTGATCGGCTTGTTAATATGATCATTCTAAACTGATCATTGGTGCTCATTGAGTAAACGCTTATAATTGAAGACTAATGCATGGCATCACGCAGTTTGGGATAGATTGGATTACTTGAATGACTTGTCGTTTCAGTTTCTGCCTCAAATTTGTCAAAATATAGAAAATTGAGCTAGCTTTACCTGGGTACCGGATTCCTGTCATTCTGATCTATAAATCAAAAGTTACGAACGATTTAGTTTAGACATGTCATGCTGATGGGCTAATTACAATGATCATTCCAAACCGATCATTGATGCTCACTAAGTAAAAGCTTATAAATGTAGCATAATGCATGACATTTCGCTGTTTTGGATAGATTTGTTTACTTGGAGGATTTGTCAAAGTAATTTTAGTCTTAAATATATCACAATATAGAAAATTGAGCTAGCTTATCGTGAGCATTGGATTCGTATAATTTTGAGCTCTAAATCAAAATTAATGGATGATTAGTGTGGAGTTAAAACGATCATTCTAAACTGATGATTGGTGTTCATTGAGTAAACGCATATAAAATAAGCATAATGCATGGCATCACACAGTTTTGGATCGATTCAATTACTAGGACGCTTTGTCGTATCTATTTCTGTGTCAAATTTTGTCACAATATAGAAAATGATGATTGTTAACTGATCATTGGTGCTCATTGAGTAAAGGCTTCTAAATGAAGCATAATGCATTGCATCACGCAGGTTGGGATAGATTGGATTACTTGGACGATTTATCGTATCTATTTTTGTCTCAAATTTTTTCACAATATAGAAAATTGAGCTAGCTTAACGTGGGTATTGAATTCGTGTCATTCTGACCTATAAATAAAAAGTTACGGACGATTTAGTGTAGACATGTCAAGTTGATCGGCCAGTTAAAGTGATTATTCTAAACTGATCATTGGTGGTCATTGAGTAAAGGCTTATAAAGAAGCATAATGCATGGCATCACGCAGTTTTGGTTAGATTGGATTACTTGAACACTTTGTCGCATTTATTTTTATCTCAAACTTTGTCACAGTATAGAAAATTAAGCTAGCTTAATGTGGGCATTAGATTTGTGTAATTTTGAGTAATTTTGAGCTGTAAATCGAAAGTTACGGACGATCTATTGCGGAGTTAAAATGATCATTATTAACTCATTAAGTAAAGGCTAAATTAAGCATAATGCATGGCATCACTCAGTTTGGGATAAATTGGATTATTCCAATACTTTGTCATATCTATTTCTATATCAAATTTTGTTACAATATAGAAAATTGAGCTAGCTTAATGTGGGCATTGGATTTGTGTTTTGAACTCTAAATAAAAAGTTACAAACGATTTAGTGCGAAGTTAAAATGATCATTCTTAACAGATCATTGGTGCTCATTGAGTAAAAGCTAATAAATAAAGCATAATGTATGGCATCAGGCAGTTTATGATAGATTGGATTACTTCAAGGCTTTGTTGTATATATTTGTTTCTCACATTTTTTCATATTATGGAAAATTGAGCTAGCTTAACGTGGGCTTTGGATTCGTGTCATTTTGAGCTCTAAATCAAAAGTAACGGACGATTTAGTGCGGACATGATAAGTTGATCAGCGAGTTAAAGTGATCATTGTAAACTAATCATTGGTGTTCATTTAGTAAAGGCTTATAAAGAAGCATAATGTAAGGCATTACACAGATTTGGATAAATTGGATTACTTCAACACTTTGTTGTATCTATTTATGAATCAAATTTTTTTAGAGTATAGAAAATTGTGTTAGCTTAACGTCGGCATTGGATTTGGGTCATTCACAGCTATAAATTAAAAGTTATAGACGATTTAGTGCAAAAATGTCAAGTTGATAGGCCAGTCAAAATCATAATTCTAAACTGATCATTGGTGCTCATTGAGTAAATGCTTATTAATGAAACATAGTGCATGCCATCGCACAGTTTTGGATAGATTGGACTAGTTGGACGCTTTATCGTATCTAATTCTGTCTCAGATTTTATCACAATCTAGAAAATTGAGCGAGCTTAACGTGAACATTTGATTCATGTCACTCTGAGCTATTAATCAAAAGTTACGAATGATTTAGTGCAAACTGTCAAGTTTACCGGCCAATTTAAATGATCATTCTAAACTGATCATTGGTGCTTATAGAGTAAGGTCTTGTAAATGAAGCATAAGGCATGGTGATACAAGCCTCGATTCAAGGCTTATATGCGCGTAGGCGTTGTTGTTGATCCCCTCCAGCACTCTGAATGGTCCATCTCCTCTTGGTGCTAGCTTGGAACTCCTTAGGTTGGGGAACCTCTTCTGCCGTAGGTGTAGCCACACCCAATCGCCTGGTTGAAAGATCACTTCCTTTCTTCCCTTGTTGGCATGAGTCACGTATTGCCCGATCCTCTTCTCCAAGTTCTCTGCTACCTTCTGGTGTAACTTCCATATGAACTCTGCCTTGGATGCTCCGTTGAGGTTGGTCATCTCTGCTGGTGGCAGTGGCGTTTGCTCCAAAGGGGTGAGAGGGTTGAAGCCTTATACTACTTCAAATGGTGTCTTCTTGGTTGCTGAGTGCACGGCTCGGTTGTAAGCGAACTATATGAATGGCAGGCACTCCACCCAAGTCTTGAGGTTCTTCTCTAGTGTAGTCCTGAGAAGAGTTGATAGTGTCATGTTGACAACTTCAGTTTGGCCATCGGTTTGAGGATGGCAGGTGGTAGAGAAGAGTAGCTTCGTGCCTAGCTTCCTCCAAAGGGTCCTCCAGAAATGGCTGAGGAACTTGGTGTCCTTGTCTGATACGATGGTCCTTGGAAATCCATGAAGCCGTACTATCTCCCTGAAGAACAGCTCGGCTGTTTGCGTGGCATCATTGGCATTGGCACACAGAATGAAGTGTGCCATCTTAGAGAATCTGTCCACCACTACAAAGATTGCATCTTTGTGGTTGATCGTGGGCAGACCTAGAACAAAGTCCATTGATATATCCACCCATGGATGCGTCGGTATGGGCAGTGGGAGATACAACCCATGAGGTTGCACTTGGGACTTTGCCTTCTTGCAAGTGATGCACCTTGCACAATGAGAATCTATTGTCCTCTTGATGTGTGGCCAGTAGAAGTGCTCCTTGACCACTACTAGAGTCTTGTCGACACCAAAGTGGCCCATGAGTCCTCCTCCATGAGCTTCTCGGATGATAAGCTCCCTTAATGATCCTTGTGGTATGCACAGCCTTCTCTCTCAGAACAAGAATCCCTCATGGATGTAAAACTTGCCATGACTCCCTATGCCACACTCCTTGTAGCTCTCAGCAAAGTCAGGATCATCCTTGTATAGGTTCTTGATGTGCTCGAATCCTAGGACCTTTGCCTCTATGGTTGATATCAAGGCAAACCTCCTTGATAGTGCACCGGCTACCACATTGTCTTTGCCCTTCTTGTACTTGATGACGTACGGGAAGGTCTCTATGAACTCCATCCACCTGGCATGTCTCCTCTTGAGATTGGTTTGCCCTCTGAGGTGTTTGAGAGTCTCGTGATCAGTGTGGATCACAAACTCCTTGGACAGCAAGTAATGCTGCCAAGTCTCTAATGCTCGGACAAGGGCATAAAGCTCCTTGTCGTAACTGGGGTAGTTCAGTGAGGCACCACCTAGCTTCTCACTGAAGTATGCCACTGGCCTCCCTCCTTGGGTTAGCACTGCTCCTATGCCTATTCCAGAGGCATCACACTCCACTTCAAATGACTTGTCGAAGTCGGGCAGGACTAGCACTAGTGCATGTGTAAGGCTGTCCTTCAAGGCCTGGAATGCTTTCTCCTGAGCTTCTCCCCACCTGAATCCCACGTTCTTCTTCACTACGGCTGTCAATGGTGAGGCAATACTTCTGAAGTTGGGCACGAATCTCCTGTAGAAGCTGGCCAGTCCGTGGAAGCTCCTCACTTGGCTGATGTTGCTTGGTGTTGGCCATTCTTGTATGGCTCGAATCTCCTCTTCATCAACCTGTAGGCCGTGTGAACTTACAACAAAGCCTAAAAAGACAAGTTTATCAGTACAAAAGATGCACTTCTTGAGATTCGCATAAAGCTCTTCTTGTAGAAGGGTTTTAAGTACCATCTCAAGATGTGTGAGGTGTTCCCATAGGCACTTACTATAAACTAATATATCATCAAAGTAAACCACTACAAACTTACTGATGTACGCCCTAAGAACTTGGTTCATAAGGCGCATGAAGGTGCTTGGGGCATTAGTCAAGCCGAATGGCATGACTGTCCACTCGTAGAGCCCTTGCTTTGTCTTGAAAGCAGTCTTCCATTCATCACCTTCCTTCATCCTAACCTGGTGGTATCCACTCTTGAGGTCTATCTTGGAGAAGACCGTGGCCCCACTCAGCTCATCTAGCATGTCATCCAGCCGTGGTATCGGATGCCGGGACTTGACTGTGATGCTGTTGATTGCTCGGCAGTCCACGGACATTCGCCAAGTCCCATCCTTCTAGGGCACTAGTAGCACTGGTACGGCACATGGACTGAGGCTCTCTCGAACATAGCCTTTCTCCAGGAGCTCCTTGACTTCTTTCTCAAGCTCCTTGGACACCTCTGGACTCATTCGGTAGGCTAGCCGGTTGGGCAGGGCTGCTCCGGGAGCTAGGTCGATCTGGTGTTCTATGCCACGTAAAGGAGGTAAGCCTTCTGGTATCTCTTCTGGGAACACATCCTGGAACTTGTTGAGGAGAGCTGCTACTTCAGGAGGTAGCTCTACCTGTTCTTTCTCTACATTCAACACTTCTTTGAAAACCATTAGTAGAATTAGATCCTTCGAGGCTAAAGCTCTCCGGACATGACTTGGTTGAATAAGAAAATTAGATTTAATGAGCTTCTTTTCCTTACTCATTTGCTGTTGAAGCTCATGTACCTGGGCAGGTGTGAGCGGAGCTAGGCTGACCTTTCTCTTGTCATGCACGAAAGTGTAGAGATTGGTTCTGCCATCATGCCTGGTCTCCTTATCAAACTGCCATTGCCTTTCTAGCAGAAGTTGGCCAGCTTGCATGGGCACCACGTCACACACGACTTGGTCTTGGTACTTTACCACACTGAATGGCACAGTGACTTGCTCATGGATCTTGAGCTCCACTTTGTCATTGAGCCATCTCAGTCTATATGGTCGAGGATGCCTTGTCTTATCTAGACCTAGCTTATCAACCATATATGCACTAGCAACGTTAGTGCAAGAACCACCATCTATGATGAGGTTACATACCTTGCCCTTGATGGTGCAACGGCTGTGGAAGATGTTCTCCCACTGGATGGTCTCTGAGGGATCCACCATTGCACTGAGAATGCGTCTGGTGACCAGCACTTCCCCCACATCAGAGTACTCAATGCCACCGTATTCTTCTTTTGGTTCATAGTCCTCTTCATCTTGGGACTTATACTCTCCAGCCAACGTAATCAGCATGACCCGGTTGTTTGGGCACTCCCTTGAGATGTGTCCACGACCCCTACACTTGAAACAAGTGATGTCATGTGATCTTTGAGGGTTAGAGGACTTACTAGGCTCTCTCTGGTCACGGGTTGGCTCAGGAGGCTTGCTCTTGAACCTTGACTAGATGTCTATGCCTTTGCCTTTGTCTACGGGCTTGGGAATGTTGCTTGGTGCCCAAGGCATCTTAGGCTTGTTGCGGATGTCTTGGCTCTTACGTTTGATGTGCTGCTCAGCCTGGACAGATAGGTGGAACAAGTCTTTGAAGTCATTGTAGATTTGCCTTTCCACCTTGCGGCCGATTCTTTCTTCGAGTCCATCCAAGAATTGTGCCATCAACGCTTCTTCATCATCATTGAGGTCCAGCCTGTTCCTTAACTTCTCGAACTCTTCATAGTACTCCTCTACTGATCTAGTACACTGCTTAAGAGTACGAAAACGACGTTGTAAGACTCTATGAAAGTAAGGTGGAACAAACCTTTGTCGCATGAGGTCTTTCATGTCGACCCATGAGTCTATGGGCCTCATTCTTTTACTCCTTCGGTCAGATACCTCACGATCCCACCAGATGAGGGCATTGTCCGTGAGTTGTGCTACTGCCATTGAGACTCTCCTAGGCCCGAGTTGGTTGTAATGATCAAAGATATGATCCATTCTTCTCTCCCAATCTAGGTAAGCCTCGGGGTCTACTTTTCCTGCAAAACTTGGAGGAGTTAGCTTAACATCAGGATGAGTTACCCGGTTGTAGGCGTGTTCATCTCCATCCTCATGATGTCTAGGAGGCATCCTTGGTCTCTGGTGAAGACCATATGGCTCGAAGGCATAGTCTTCTGCCTCTGGTTGCCGTGGAGGTCCTCTCGGCCTATGGTGATAGTTATGAGGTTGTGTGTCTTCATCTCCATCTGGCTGGGGCTCCTCCTATTCGTGCCGTGTCCTAAGGTACTCAGGACCCTCAGCACGGTCTTGCTCAGCTGTCACGTGCCTTATGGCCTGGAATCTCACAGGCCTCTCCACGCGCTCCAATCTCTCGCCTATTGATGTGAGTTGCGTTTGGAGGGTGGTGAACATGCCCATCATGGCTTCGGTTGCTTCTCTATTCTCTTCTGCCATTGCGTACTACAAAGAAAGAAGAAAAGTTATGCTGCTCCTAAATTATTAGGAGGGTTTTCTTTTATAAGGGGATTCGAAAAATGCAAAAAGGAAAATCTGAGAAATGAAATATTCGAAAATATGGAGATTTGAATAAAAAGGAAACTTTCTTGACAACTATTGCTAGCTGTCCAATTGGAATTCTTTTGGTATTTTTCCTATTTTCTTTTTATTTTCTTTTAAGTTAACTTAAAAATAATAGAAATATGATTCTAACAAAAAGGAAAGTCAAAAATTGTAATGCAAGAATGATTCTAGAACCTAGTGATGCACGTAGGAACTAGATGCACTCGGTATGAACTTCGTTGTTATTTTTTTGATTTTCTTGAATGAAACTTAAACTAGTGCAAGAACAAGAAACAAAACAAGTTAAGGGATAGAAACAACCTGGTTTAGGAGCTTTAAGCTCTGATACCAAAATGATACAAGCTTCGATTCAAGGCTTATATGCGCGTGGGCTGTTTGGAGAAGGTTAGGTGAGAAACTCGACCTTAGACTTCTTGGATAGGGGTTTTTGGGTTGGTATTCGATGGAGGGGTGAAGTGAACCACACGAGGGGTGATGAATCTCGTGATATATCACAAACTTAGAGCTAGGAGGGCTGGTCTCAACTAGGTTCTAAGCGCACAAGATTCTTAGAGAGAAAACTTGTTGGAAGAAAGTTCTATTTTATTAATATAGAAAATGTTATTGAAATACAATGCTGGAAGGAGCCTTATTAATATGCTCGACAGCTTGAACTTCTAGGGTCGACTCAAAGAAAGAAAAGGAAACTTTACAAAAGTGCACAAATGGAAAGTATACAAAAGTGCATAACCAAAAAAGGACCTATTCCTAAAATGTCTTTGACTCAAAAAATGTAAATATTCTAGATCCTACCCTGCAAAACAGAAAGAGGCAAATATTCGAATTGAAAACTTACCTGACTTACCTCACGGCCAAGAAATGGAAGGTGGTCGTCCTTGTGGCATGCACGCGCCTTGCTCCTAGTCTTCGACTTGGAGTAGGGTTAGGAATCTTTGGGCCCTGACCTCTCTTGCCACTAAAGCCGAAGTCTATGAAGTCCCTTGCATTGTTGAGAAGCCTTTGGACTCTTCTTTGCACTTCTGGCCCATTGTCCTTAGTCGATCTTCATCTAGGAGCTTGTCGACCCATAAGCTGAACTTGTGGAAGAGTGCTCTTGATCTGCTCCTTGTCATTGCTCCTCGTGGCACTACTGGTGTAGAGACTTCCTCTAGATGCATCTCCTGAAGCTGGTAGCTAATCTCGTCCGAGTCTCCTTGTGTAGAAGTTGAAATGCTCGTGTCCTCGGCTGGATCGGCTGTACTGGCTGGACTGTGCGAGGTACTGGCCGGAATGCCTTCTGGACCGGCCAAGTTGATCCTGGAGTCGGCGGCATCACCAAGGGGGCCGGCGGTGTCATCCACGTCGGCACCAATTGTGTCGGAAGCTTGGGCCTCTCCGCCGGCAATGCTGATCGGTCCGGTCCTATTGGTTGAGGGTCCGGCGGTACTGCTTGGGCCGGTAGACGTGGCAAATGGCCCGGCTGTCTCGGGCAAGCTTCTTGGTCGGCCAGTCTGGTCTCCTGGCCGGACATACGACCTGATGTCCTCATCACATGGCATCACAAAGATCGGGATAGAAAGGATTATAGGACGCATTGTCACAAGTAACTGATCATTGGTGCTCAATGAGTGAAGGCTTATATATGAAGCATAATGCATGGCATCACGCAGTTTGGGATAGATTGGATTACATTGACGCTTTGTCGTATCAATTTCTATCTCAGCTTTTCTCACAATGTAGAAAATTGAGCTAGCTTAACGTGGGCACTAGATTCGTGTCAATCTGAGCTCTAAATCAAAAGTAACGAAAGATTTAATGTGGACATGTCAAGTTGATCAGCCAGTTAAATGGATCATTCTAAACTGATCATTGGTGCTCATTGAGTAAAGGCTTATAAATGAAGCATAATGCATGGCATCACGCATTGTTGGATAGATTGGATTATTTGGACACTTTGGCGTATCTATTTATGTATCAAATTTTGTCACAGTATTCAAAATTGAGCTAGCTTAACGTGGGCATTGGATTCGTGTTATTCTAAGCTATAAATTAAAAGCTACTGATGATTTAGTGAAGACATGTCAAGTTGATCGGCCAATTAAAATGATCATTCTAAACTCATCTTTGGTTCTCTTTGAGTAAAGGCTTATTAATGAATCATAATGCATGGCATCACACAGCTTTGGATAGATTGGAGTACTTGGACGTTTGTTGTATCTAATTCTGTCTGAAATTTTATCACAATATAGAAAATTGAGCAAGCTTTACATGGGCATTGGATTTGTGTCACTATGCGCTCTAAATCAAAAGTTACAAAGGATTTAGTGCAGAATGTCAAGTTGATCAACTAGTTAAAATGATCATTCAAAACTGATAATAGGTGATCTTTGAGTAAAAGCTTATAAATGAATCATATGCATGACATTACGCAATTTTGGATAGATTTCATTACTTCGAGGATTTGTCGAAGCAATTTTAGTCTTAAATTTAATCACAATATAGAAAGTTGAGCTAGCTTAACGTTGGCTTTGGATTCATGTAATTTTGAGCTCTAAATCAACAGTTAGAGACGATTTAGTGCTGAATTAAAATGATCATTTTAACTGATCATTTTTAACTGATCATTGGTGCTCAATGAGTAAGAACTTATATATGAAGCATAATGCATGGCATCGCGTAGTTTAGGATAGATTGGATTACTTTGACACTTTGTCGTACCTATTTCTATCTCAAATTATGTCACAATGTAGAAAATTGAACTAGCTTAACGTGGGCATTGGGTTCGTTTCATTCTGAGCTCGAAATCAAAAGTAACGAATGATTTAGTGTGGTCATGTCAAGTTGATCAGCCTGTTAAACTGATCATTGGTGCTCATTGAGTAAAGGCTTATAAATGAAGTATAATGCATGGCATCACGCAGTTTTGGATAGATTGGATTATTTGGATGCTTTGTCGTATCTATTTATGTATCAAATTTTGTCACAATATTCAAAATTGAGCTACCTTAACGTGAGCATTGGATTCATGTTATTTTAAGCTATAAATCAAAAGTTACTAACGATTTAGTGCAAAAACGTCAATTTGATCAGCCAGTTAAAATGATCATTCTAAACTGATCATTGGTGCTCAATGAGTAAAGGCTTATTAATGAATCATAATGTATGGCATCATACAGTTTTGGATAGATTGGAGTACTTGGAAGTTTTGTCGTATCTAATTATGTCTCAAATTTTATCAAAATATAGAAAATGAGCAAGCTTAACATGGGCATTGGATTTGTATCATTATGTGCTCTAAATCAAAAGTTACAAAGGATTTAGTGCAGAATGTCAAGTTGATCAACCAGTTAAAATGATCATTTGAAACTGATAATTGGTGCTCTTTGAGCAAAGACTTATAAATGAAGCATAATGCATGATATTACGCAATTTTGGATAGATTTCATTACTTGGAGGATTTGTCGAAGCATTTTTAGTCTTAAACTTAATCACAATATAGAAAATCGAGCTAGTTTAACGTGGGAATTGGATTCATGTAATTTTGAGCTCTAAATCAAAAGCAACGGACGACAAGTCAAGTTGATCGACCAGTAAAAACGATCATTCTTAACAGATCATTCGTGCTGATTGAGTAAATGTCTATAAATGAAGCATAATGCATTGCATCACGCAGCTTTGGATAGATTGGATTAATTCGATGGTTTATCTTATCTATTTTTATATGTAGTTTTGTCACAATATAGAAAATGGACCTAGCTTAACGTTGGCATTGGATTAGTGTCATTCTGATCTATAAATCAAAATTTATGTACGATTTAGGACTGACATGTCAAGTTGATGGCCAGTTAAAATGATCATTCTAACCTGATCATTTGTGCTCATTGAGAAAAGGCTTATTAATGAAGCATAATGCATGGCATCACACAATTTTTGATAGATTGTACTACTTGGACGCTTTGTCGTATCTAATATTTTTTCAAATTTTATCACAATATAGAAAATTGAGCTAGCTTAACATGGGCATTGAATTCGTGTCATTCTCCGCTCTAAATCAAAAGTTACAAAGGATTTAGTGCATAATGTCAAGTTGATCGACCAGTTAAAATGATCCTTCAAAATTGATAATTTGTGTTCTTTGAGTAAAAGCTTATAAATGAAGCATAATGCATGACATTACACAATTTTGGATAGATTTCATTACTTGGAGGATTTGTCGAAGCAATTTTAGTCTTAAATTTAATCACAATATAGAAAATTAAACTAGTTTAACGTGGGCATTGTATTCGTGTAATTTTGAGCTCTAAATCAAAAGTAAGAGATGATTTAGTGCATAGTTAAAATGATCATTCTTAACTGATCATTGGTGCTCATTGAGTAAAGGCTTATAAATGAAGCGTAATGCTTTGCATCACCCAGTTTTGGATAGATTGGATTAATTTGATGCTTTATTTTATTTATTTCTATCTCAAATTTTGTCACAATATAGAAAATATATCTAGCTTAACGTGGGCATTGTATTCGTGTCATTTAGAGCTATAAATCAAAATTTATGGACGATTTAGGGCACACATGTCAAGTTGATCGACCAGTTAAAATGATCATTTTAAACTGATCATTGGTGCTCATTGAGAAAAAGCTTATTAATGAATCATAATGCATTGCATCACACAGTTTTGGATAGATTGGAATACTTGGACGCTTTTTCGTATCTAATTCTGTCTCAAATTTTGTCACAATATAAAACATTGAGCTAGCTTAACGTGGAGATTGGATCCGTATCATTCTGAGATATAACTCAAAAGTTACGAATGATTTAGTGGAATTTGTCAAGTTGATCGGCCAGTTAAAATGATAATTCTAAACTAATCATTGGTGCTCATTCAGTATAAATGAAGCAAAATGAATGGCATTACGCAGTTTTGGATAGATTTCATTACTTGGAGGAATTGTTGAAGCAATTTTAGTCTAAAATTTAATCACAATATAGAAAATTGAGCTATCTTAACGTGGGCAATGGATTCGTTTAATTTTGAGCTCTAAATCAAAAGTTAGAGATGATTTAGTGCTGAGTTAAAATGATCATTCCAAACTGATGATTAGTGCTAATTGAGTAAAGGCTTATAAATGAAACATAATGCATGGCATCACGCAGTTTGGAATAGATTGGATTACTTCAACGCTTTGTTGTATCTATTTCTATCTCAACTTTTGTCACAATATATAAAATTGAGCTAGCTTAATGTGGGCATTGGATTCGTGTCATTCTAAGCTCTAAATCAAAAGTAACGGACGATTTACTACAGACATGTCAAGTTGATCAGCCAATTAAACTAATCATTCTAAACTTATCATTGGTGCTCATTGAATAAAGGCTTATAAATGAAGCATAACGAATGACATCACATAATTTTAGATACATTGGATAACTTGGATTCTTTTTCGTATCGATTTCGGTCTCAAATTTTGTCATAATATAGAAACTTGAGTTAGTTTAACGTGGGCTTTGGATTCTTGTCTTTATGAGCTCTAAATCAAAAGTTACAAATCATTTAATTCATACATGTAAAGTTGATCGGCCGGTTAAAATGATCATTCTAAACTGATCATTGGTGCTCATTGTGTAAAGGCTTATTAATGAATCATAATGCATAGCATCACACAGTTTTGGAAATATTGGAGTACTTGTACGTTTTGTTGTATCTAATTCTGTCTTATATTTTATCACAATATAGAAAAGTGAGCAAGCTAAACATAGGCATTGGATTTGTGTCATTCTTCGCTCTAAATCAAAAGTTACAAAGGATTTAGTGCAGAATGTCAAGTTGATCGGCCAGTTAAAATGATCATTCGAAACTGATAAACTGTTCTCTTTGAGTAACGGCTTATAAATGAAGCATAATGCATGACATTACGCAATTTTGGACAGATTTCCTTACTTAGAGGATTTGTCGAAGCAATTTTAGTCCAAAATTTAATCATAATATAGAAAATTAAGCTACTTTAACGTGGGCACTGGATTCATGTAATTTTGAGTTCTAAATAAAAAGTAACGGACGATTTAGTGCAGAGTTAAAATGATCATTCTTAACTGATCATTGGTGCTCATTGAGTAAAGACTTATAAATGAAGCATAATGCATTGCATCACCCAGTTTTGGATATATTGGATTAATTGATGCTTTGTCTTATCTACTTCTATCTCAAATTTTGTCACAATATAGGAAATTGAGCTAGCTTAACGTAGACACTATATTCGTGTCATTTTAAGCTATAAATCAAAATTTACGGATGATTTAGGGCAGACATGTCAAGTTGTTCGGCCAGTTAAAATGATCATTCTAAACTCATCATTGGTGCTCATTGAGAAAAGGTTTATTAATGAAGCATAATGTATGGCATCACACAATTTTGGATATTGGACAACTAGGATGCTTTGTCGCATCAAATTATGTCTTAAAGTTTGTCAGAATATAGAAAATTGAGCTAGCTTAACATGGGCATTGGATTCGTGTCATTTTCCGCTTTAAATCAAAAGTTACAAATGATTTAGTGTAGAATATCAAGTTCATCTGCCAGTTAAAATGATCATTCGAAACTGATAATTGGTGCTCTTTGAGTAAAAGCTTATAAATGAAGCATAATGCATGACATTACGCAATTTTGGATAGATTTCATTACTTGGAGGATTTGTTGAAGCAATTTTAGTGTTAAATTTAATCACGTATTAAAAAATTGACCTAGATTAACGTGGGCATTGGATTCTTGTAATTTTGAGCCTTAAATCAAAAGTTACGGACGATTTACTTCGTAGTTTAAATGATCATTCTTAACTGATCATTGGTGCTCATTGCATAAAGGCTTATAAATGAAGCATAATGCATGGGATCACGGAGTTTGGGATAGATTGGATTACTCGACGCTTTGTCGTATCTATTTCTATCTCAAATTTTGTCACAATATAAAAATTTAGCTAGCTTAACATGGGCATTGGATTCATGTCATTCTGTGCTATAAATCAAAAGTAACGGACGATTTAGTGCAGACATGTCAAGTTGATCGGCGAGTTAAAATGATCATTCTAAACTGATCATTGGTTCTCATTGAGTAAAGGCTTATTAATGAAGCATAATGCATGGTATCACACATTTTTGGTTAGAATCGACTATATGGACCCTTTTTCGTATCAAATTATGTCTCAAATATCACAATATAGAAACTTGAGCTTCCTTAACGTGGACATTGGATGTGTCATTCTTAACTATAAATCAAGAGTTATAGTCCGATTTAGTGTAGACATGTCAAGTTTATCCGCCAGTTAAAATGATCATTCTAAATTGATCATTGGTGCTCGTTGTGTAAAGGCTTATAATTGAAGCATAATGCATGACATTATGTTGTTCTGGATAGATTTGATTACATGGGGGATCTGTCAAAGCAATTTTAGTCTTAAATTTTATCACAATATAGGCAATTGAGCTACCTTAATGTGTGCATTGGATTCGTGTCATTTGGAGCTCTAAATCAAAAATCACGGACGATTTAGTGCGGAGTTAAAATGATCATTCTTAATTGATAATTGGTGCTCATTGATTAAAGGCTTGTAAATGAAGCACAATGCATGGCATCACGCAGTTTGGGATAAATTGGTTTATTTGGATGCTTTGTCATATCTATTTCTGTCTGAAATTTTGTCACAATTAAGCAAATTGAGCTAGCTGAACGTTGGCATTGGTTCATGTCCTTTTTAGCTCTAAATCAAAAGTTACGGACGACTTAGGGCAGAGTTAAAATTATCATTCTTAACTGATTATTGGTGCTCATTGATTAAAGGCTTATAAATGAAGCATAATGCATGGCATCACAAAGTTTGGGATATATAGGATTATTTGGACCCTTTGTTGTATTAATTTCTATCTGAAATTTCATCACAATATAGAAAATTGAGCTTGATTAACGTGGGCATGGGATTCGTTTTATTTTAAGCTCAAAATCAAAAGTTACAATGGATTTAGTGCAGATTGTCAAGTTGATCGGCCAGTTAAAATGATCATTCTAAACTGATAATGAAGCAGAATGCATGACATTACGCATGTTTGGATAGATTTGATTGCATGGAGGATTTGTCAAAGCAATTTTAGTCCTAAATTTAATTAGAATATAGAAAATTGAGCAAGTTAAACGTGAGAATTGGATTCGTGCAAATTTGAGCTAGAAGTCAAAATTACGGACGCTTTAGTGCGGAGTTAAAATGATCATTCTTAACTATTCATTGGTGCTCATTGAGTAAAGGCTTATAAATGAAGTGTAATGCATGGCATCACGGACTTTGGGATAAATCGGATTACTTGGATGCTTTGTCTTATCTATTTCTGCCTTAAAATTTGTCAAAATATAGAAAATTTAGCTAGCTTAACGTGGGCATTGGATTCGTGTCATTCGGAGCTCTAAATCAAAAGTAACAGACGATTTAGTGCGGACAAGTAAATTTGATCAGCCAGTTAAAACGATCATTCTACACTGATCATTTGTACTCATTGAGTAAAGGCTTATAAATGAAGCATAATGCATGGCGTTACGGAGTTTTTGATAGATTGGATTACTTGTATTCTTTGTCGTATCTATTTATGTCCCAAATTTTTTCATAATATAGTAATTTGAGATAGATTAACATGGGCATTGGATTCGTTTCATATTAAGCTCTAAATCAAAAGTTACAATGGATTTAGTGTAGACTATCAAGTTGATCGGCCAGTTAAAATGATCATTCTAAACTGATAGTTTGTGCTCTTTGAGTAAAGGCTTATAAATGAAGTATAATGCATGACATTACACATGTTTGGATAGATTTGATTACTTGGAGGATTTATCGAAGCAATTTTAGTGTTAAATTTATTAAAAATATAGAAAATTGAGCTAGTTTAACATGAGAATTGGATTCGTGTAATTCTGAGTTGTAAATCCAAAGTTATGGACGATTTAGTGCAGAATTAAAATGATAATTCTTAACTAATCATTGGTGCTCATTGAGTAAAGGCTTATAAATGTAGCGTAATGCGTGACATCACGCAGTTTGGGATAGATTGGATTACTTGGTCGACATGTCATATCTATATTTGTCTCAAATTTTGTCACAACATAGAAAATTGAGCTAGCTTAATGTGGGCATTGGATTCGTGTCATTCCGAGCTCTAAATCAAAAGTAATGGATGCTTTAGTGCGTACATGTAAATTTGATCAGCCAGTTAAAACGATCATTCTACATTGATAATTGGTTCTCACTAAGTAAAGGCTTATTAATGAAACATAATGCATGACATTACACAGTTTTGGATAGATTTGATTACTTGAAGGATTTGTCGAATCAATTTTAGTCTTAAATTTTATCACAATATAGAAAGTTGAGCTAGATTAACGTGGGGATTTGATTCGTGTCATTCTGACCTCTAAATCAAAAGTTATAGACGATTTAATTCGGACATGTCAAGTTGATCGGCTAGTTAATATGATCATTCAAAAATGTTCATCAGTGCTCATTCGGTAAAGGCATATAATATGCATGACATTACGCAGTTTGGGATAGATTGGATTACTTGGATGCTTTGTCCTATATATTTCTATCTTAAATTTTATAACAATATAAAAAATTGAGCTAGCTTAGTGTTGACATTGGATTGGTGTCATTCTAAGCTCAAATCAAAAGTTATAGACGATTTAGTTTGGACATGTCAAGTTAATCAGCTAGTTAATATGATCATTCTAAACTGATCATTGATGCTCATTGAGAAAAGTGATATAAATGAAGCATAACGCATTTGGTGTTAAAAGTCATATAAATGAAGCTATAAATCAAAAGTTATGCACGATTTAGTGCGGACATGTCTTGCTGATCACCTAGTTAAAATGATCATTTTAAACTGATCTTTGGTGTTCATTGAGTAAAGGGTTATAAATGAACCACAATGCATCACATTACGCAGTTTTGAACAAATTTGATTACTTGGAGGATATAACCCAGCAACTTTAGTCTTAAATTTCAACAAAATATAGAAAATTGAGCTAGCTAAACGTGGGCATTGGATTCGTATCTTTCTGAGCTCAAACTCATAAGGTACAGACGATTCAGTGTGGACATGTAAATTTGATCGGCTAGTTAAAACGATCATTCTAAAATGATCATTGAAGCTCATTGAGTAAAGGCTTATTAATGAAGCATAATGCATGGTATCACACAGTTTTGGATAGATTCGATTACTTTGACATTTTGTCGTATCTATTTACATCTCAAATTTTGTCACAATGTAGGAAATTGAGCTAGCTTAATGTGGGCATTGGATTCATGTCATTCTGAGCATTAAATCAAAACTTAGAGACGATTTACTGCGGACAGGTCAAGTTGATCAACTAGTTAAAATGATCATTCTAAACTGATCGTTGGTGCTCACTAAGTAAACGCTTATAAATGAAGCATAATTCATGACATCACGCAGTTTTGGATTGATTGGATTACTTGGATTTTATTGTCGTATCTAATTCTGTTTCAAAATTATCACATTATAGAAAATTGAGCTAGCTTAACGTGAGCATTAGATTCATTTCATTCTGAGCTATATATCAAAAGTAACGGAAGATTTAATGCAAACATGTCAAGTATCTTCCAGTTAAAATGATCATTCTAAACTGATCATTGGTGCTCATTGAGTAACGGCTTATTAATGAAACATAATGCATGGCATCACATAGTTTTGGATAGATTGGATTACTTGGAGGCTTTTTCATATCTATTTCTATCCCAAAATTTTTCACAATATAGAAACATGAGCTTGCTTAATGTGGACATTGGGTTCGTGTGATTCTGAAATATAAATCAAAAGTTATGGATGATTTAGTACAGACAAGTCAAGTTGATCGGCCAATTAAAATGATCATTCCAAAGTCATCAGTGGTGCTCATTGAGTAAACGCTTATTAAAGAAGCATAATGCATGGTATCACACAGTGTTGGATAGATTGGTTTACTTGGACGCTTTGCAGTATCTAATCCTGTCTCAAATTTTGTCATATTATATAGAAAATTGAGCTAACTTAACGTGGACATTGGATTTGTGTCATCTGAGCTATAAATCAAAAGTTATGAACGATTAAGTGCAGACATGTCTTGTTGATCGCCTAACTAAAGTGATCATTTGAAACTGATCATTGGTACTCATTGAATAAAGGCTTATAAATGAAGCATGACATTACACAGATTTGGATAGATTTGATTACTTGGAGGATATATCCAAGCAGTTTTAGTCCTAAATTTTATCACAATATAGAAAAGTGAGATACCCTTACATGTCCATTGCATTTGTATCATTTTAAGCTCTAAATCAAAAGTTACGGACGATTTCGTGCGGACGATGTCAATTTGATCGGCCAGTTAAAATGATCATTCTAAACTGATCATTGCCGCTTAATGAGTAAATGCTGGTAAATGATGCATAATGCATGACATCACGTAGTTTTGGATAGATTGGATTACTAGGATGATTTGTCATATCTACTTTTGTCTCAAATTTTGTCACAATAAAGAAAATTGAGCTAGCTTAATGTGGGCATTGGATTCATGCCATTCTGAGCTTGAAATCACTTACAGACGATTTAGTGCGGACATGTCAAGTTCGTCGGCCAGTTAAAATGATCATTCTAAACTGATCATTGGTGCTCATTGAGTAAAGGCTAATAAATGAAGCATAATGCATGACATCGCACATTTTGGGATAAATTGGTTAACTTCGACGCTTTGTCGTATTTATTTATGTGTCAAATTTTATCACAATATAGAAAAGTAAGCTAGCTTAACGTAGGCATTGGATTGTTGTCATTCTGAGCTCTAAATCAAAAGTTACAGACGATTTAATGCAGATATATCAAGTTTATCGACCAGTTAAAATGATAATTTTAAACTGACCATTGGAGCTCATTGAGTAAAGGCTTATTAGTGAAGCATAATGCATGGCATCACACAATTTTGGATAGATTGGATTACTTGGACGCTTTGTTGTATCTATTTTTGTCTCAAATTTTGTCGTAATATAGAAAATTGAGCTAGTTAAACGTGGGAATTTGATTCCTATCATTGTGATCATAAAACAAAATTTACAGACGATTTAGTTCAGATAAGTCAAGTTGACAGCCAGTTAAAATGATCATTCTAAACTAATCATTGGTGCTCATTGACTAAAGGCTTATTAAAAAAGAATAATGCTTGGCATCACACAGTTTTGGATATATTGGAATACTTGGACGCTTTGTCGTATCTAATTCTGTCTCAAATTTTGTCACAGTATAGAAAATTAAGCTAGCTTAACGTGGCATTTGGATTCATGTCATTCTGAGCTCTAACTCAAAACTTACAGAAGATTTAGTGAAGAAATGTCAAGTTGATCGGCTAGTTAAAATGATCATTCTAAACTGATCGTTGGTGCTCATTGAGTTAAGGCTTATAAATGAAGCATAATT
Source organism: Pugionium cornutum (assembly GCA_018901935.1). Taxonomy (NCBI): domain Eukaryota; kingdom Viridiplantae; phylum Streptophyta; class Magnoliopsida; order Brassicales; family Brassicaceae; genus Pugionium; species Pugionium cornutum. The sequence goes on along the minus strand of CM032157.1, from coordinate 32,194,561 downwards.
CATGGCATCATGCAGTTTTGGATATATTGGGTTACTTGGATGTTTTGTCATATCTAATTCTGTTTAAAAACTTATCACAATATAAAAATTGAGCTAGCTTAACGTGGGCATTGGATTCGTGTCATTCCTGGCTATAAATCAAAAGTTACGGACGATTTAACGCAAACAAGTCAAGTTGATCGTCCAGTTAAAATGATCATTCTAAGCTGATCATTGGTGCTCATTGAGTAAAGGCTTATTAATGAAGCATAATGCATGGCATCATGCAGTTTTGGATAGGTTGGATTACTTGGAGGCTTTTTCGTATCTATTTCTGCCTCAAAATTTGTCACAATATAGAAAATTGATCTAGCTTAAAATGGGCATTGAGTTCGTGTCATTCTGAGATAAAAGTCAGAAGTTATGGATGATTTATTGTAGAAAAGTCAAGTTGATCGACCAGTTAAGTTGATCAATCCAAAGTCATCATTGGTGCTAATTGAGTAATGGATTATTAAAGAAGCATAATGCATGGCATCACACAGTGTTGGATAGATTGGATTACTTGGACTCTTTGTCGTATCTAATTCTGTCTCAAACTTTATCTTAATATATAGAAAACTGAGGTAGCTTAATGTGGACATTGGATTCGTGTCATTCTGAACTACAAATCAAAAGTTATGGCTGGTTTAGTGCAGACATGTCAAGTTGATCGTATAGTTAAAATGATTATTTTAAACTTATCACTGGTGCTCATTGAGTAAAGACTTATAAATGAAGCATAATGCATGACATTACGCAGTTTTTGATAGATTTGATTAATTGGAGGATATATCCAAGCAATTTTAGTCTTAAATTTTATCACAATATAGAAAATTGTGCTGGATTAGCGTGAGTATTGGATTTGTTTCATTTTGAGCTCTAACTCAAAAATTATAGACGATTTCGTGCGGACAAGTCAATTGGATCGGCGAGTTAAAATGATCATTCTAAACTGATCATTTGCGCTTAATGAGTAAATGCTTGTAAATGATGCATAATGCATGAGATCACGCAATTTTGGATCGATTGGATTACTTGGATGCTTTGTCATATCCATTTCTGTCTCAAATTTTGTCACAATAAAGAAAATTGAGCTAGCTTAACATGGGCATTGGATTCGTGTCATTATGAGCTTTAAATCAAAACTTAAGGACGGTTTAGTGCGGACATGTCAAGTTGATAGGCCAATTAAAATGGCCATTCTAAACTGATCATTAATGATCATTGAGTAAAGTCTTATTAATGAAGCATAATGCATGACATCTCGCAGTTTTGGATAAATTGGTTTACTTGGACCCTTTGTAATATTTATTTTGGTCTCAAATATTCTCCTATTATAGAAAATTAAGCTAGCTTAACGAAGCAATTGGATTCGTGTCATTCTGAGCTCTAAATCAAGTTGATATGCCAATTAAGATGATCATTCTAAACTGATCATTGGCGCTTAATGAGTAAAGGTTTACAAATGAAGCATAATGCATGGCATCGGGTAATTTTCGATAGACTGGATTACTTGGACAATTTGTCGTATCAGTTTCTGTCTCAATTTTTTTCAAAATATTGAAATACGAGTCAACTTAATGTGGGCATTTCATTCGTGACATTTTTAGCTTAAATCAAAATTTACTTACAATTTAGTGGAGACATGTCACGTTGATCAGCCAGTTAAAATCATCATTCTAAACTGATCATTGGTGCTTATTGAGTGAACACTTCTTAATGAAGAATAATGCATGTCATCACACAGTTTTGGATAGATTGGATTAGTTAGATGGTTTGATGTATCTATTATTGTTTCAAATTTTGTCACAATATACAAAACTCGTGTCATTGGATTCGTGTTTCAAGTTGATTGGCTAGTTAATATGATCATTCTAAACTGATCATTGATACTCATTAAGTAAAGGCTAATAAATGAAGTTTTGGATAGATTGGATTACTTGGACGCTTTGTCGTATCTATTTATGTCTTAAATTTTGTCAAAATATAGAAAATTCAGCTAGCTTAACGTGGGTATTTGATTCGTGCCATTCGGAGCTATAAATTAAAAGTTGTTCGGCCCGTTAAAATTGTCATTCTAAACTCATTATTGGTGCTCATTCAGGAAAGGCGTATTAATGAAGCATAATGAATGGTATCACACAAATTTGAATAGATTGGATTACTTGAATGCTTTGTCGTATCTGATTTTGTCTCAAATTTGGTCACAATATAGAAAATTGAGCTACCTTAAGGTGGACATTGGATTCGTGTCATTCTAAGCTATAAATCAAAAGTTATGGACGATTTAGTGCAGCCATGTGAACTTGATCGACCGATCGTTCTAAACTGATCATTGGTGCTAATTGAGTAATGGCATATAAATGAAGCATAATGCATGGCAATATAGATTTGAATACTTGGAGGATATGTCCAAGAAATTCTTGTCTTAAATTTTATCACAATATAGAATATTGAGTTAGTTTAACGTGGGCATTGGATTCGTGTCATTCTGAGCTCTAAATCAAAAGTAACTGACGATTGAGTGCGGACATGTCAAGTTGATAAGCCAGTTAATATGATCTTCCTAAACTGATTATTGGTGCTCATTGAGTGAAAACTTATAAATGAAGCATAATGCATGACATTATAAAGTTTTGGATAGATTTGATTACTTAGAGGGTTTCTAGAAGCAATTTTAGTCTTAAATTTTATCACAATATAGAAAATTGAGTTAACTTAACGCGGGAATTTGATTCGTATCATTCTGAGCTCTAAATCAAAAGTTATAGATGATTTAGTGCGGACATTTCAAGTAGATCGGACTGTTAAGATGATCATTCCGAACTGATCATTGATGGTCATTGAGTAAAGGCTTATAAATGAAACATAATGCATTGCATCATGCCCTTTGGGATATATTGGATTACTTGGATGCTTTGTTGTATCTATTTATATCATAAATTTTATCACCATATAGAAATTTTAGCTAGTTTAATTAACGTGGACATTAGATTCGTGTCATTTGAAGTTCTAAATAAAAATTTATAGACGAGTTAGTTTGGACATGTCAAGTTTATTGGCTAGTTTTGAATCAATTTGATTATTTGGACACTTTGTCGTATCTAATTATGTCTCAAATATTGCAACAATACAGAAAACCAAGCTAGCTTAACGTGGACATTGGATTCGTGTCATTCTAAGCTATAAAGCAGAAGTTATGGACGATTTAGTGCAGACATGTCAAGTAGATCGGCTAGTGCATCATTCTAAGCTGATCATTGGTGCTAAGCATATTGCACGACATTACGCAGTTTTGGATAGATTTGATTACATGGAGGATATGTCCAAGCAATTTTAGTCTTAAATTTTATCACAATATAGAAAATTGAGCTACCTTAACATGTGCATTGGATTCGTGTCATTCTAAACTCTAAATCAAAAGTTACAGACAATTTTGTGCAGATATGTCGAGTTGATCGGTCCGTTAAAATGATCATTCTAAACTGATCATTGGTGCTCATTGAGTGAAGGCTTATAAAAGAAGCATAATGCATGACATTATGCAGTTTTTTGTAGATTTGTTTACTTGGAGCATATGTCCAAGCAGTTTTAGTCTTAAATTTATCACAATATAGAAAATTGAGCTAGCTTAACGTGGGCATTGGATTCGTGTCATTCCGAGATCTAAATCAAAAGTTACGGACAATTTAGTACGGACATATCAGTTGATCGGCTAGTTAAAATGATCATTATCAATTGATCTTTAATGCTCATTGAGTAAAGGCTTATAAATGAAGCATAATACATGGCATCACGCAGTTTTGGATAGAATTGATTACTTGGATACTTTGTCCTATCTAATTCTGTCTCAAATTTCGTCACAATATCGAAAATTGAGCTAACGTAAGGTGGGCACTAGATTCAGGTCATTTGGAGCTATAAATCAAAAGTTACAGATGATTTAGTGTGGACATGTCAAGTTGATCTACCGGTTAATATGATCTTTTTAAACAGATCATTGGTTCTCATTGAGTGAAGGCTTATAAACGAAGCATAATGCATGACATTACGTAGTTTTGTATAGATTTGATTACTTGAAGGATATGTCCAAGCAATTGTAGTCTAAAATTTTATCACAATATAGAAAATTTAGCTAGCTTAACGTACACATTGAATTCATGTCATCCTAAGCTCTAAATAAAAAGTTACGGACGACTTAGTACGAACATGTCAAGTTTATCGGCAAGTTAAACTGATGATTCTAAACTGATCATTGATGCTCATTGAGTAAAGGCTTATAAATCAAGCATTATGCCTGCATCACACACTTTGGATAGATTGGATCACTTGGATGGTTTTCATATCTAATTCTTTTTCAAATTTTTTTACAATATAGAAAATTGAGCTAGCTTAAGGTGGGCATTGGATTCGTCTCATTCGGAGCTATAAATCAAAAGTTACAGAAGATTTAGTGTAGACATGTCAAGTTTATGGGCCAGTTAATATTATCTATCTAAACTGATCATTGGTTCTCATTGAGTGAAGGTTTATAAATGAATCATAGTGTATGACATTACACAATGTTGAATATACTTGATTACTTGGCGATTTGTCTAAGCAATTTTAGTCTTAAATTTTATCACAATATAGAAAATTGAGCTAGCTTTACGCGGGCTTTGGATTTGTGTCATTCTGAGCTCTAAATAAAAAGTTACGAATGATTTACTGCGTACATGTCAAGTTGATCGACAAGTTAACATAATTATTCTTAACTGATCATTACTACTCATTGAGTAAAGCCTTATTAATGAAGCATAATGCATGGCATTATGCAGTTTTGGATAGATTGGATAACTTGGACACTTTGTCGTACCTAATTTTGTCTCAAATTTTATCACAATATAGAAAATTGTGCTAGCTTAAGGTAAGCATTGGATTCGTGTCGTTCTAAGCTATAAATCAAAATTTACCGACGATTTGGTAGGGACAAGCCTAGTTGATCGACCTGTTAATATGATCTTTCTAAACTGATCATTGGTGCTCATTGAATAAAGGCTTATAAATGAAGCATAATGCATGATATTACGCATTTTTTGATAGATTTGATTACTTGGAGAATTTGTCCAAGCAATTTTAGTCATAAATTTTACGACAATATAGAAAATTGAGTTAGCTTAACGTGGGGATTGGATTCGTGTCATTCTGAGCTCTAAAGCAATGTTATAGACGATTTAGTTCGGACATGTCAAGTTGATCGGCTAGTTAATATGGTCATTCTAAACTGATCATTGGTGCTCATTGAGTAAAGGCTAATAAATGAAGCATAAAGCATGGAATCACGCAGTTCTGGATATATTGGATTACTTGGATGCTTTGTCGTATCTATTTCTATCTTAGATTTTATTAAAATATAGAAAATGGAGCTAGCTTAACGTGGATATTGGATTCGTGTCATTCGGAGCTCTAAATAAAAAGTTATAGATGATTTATTTGGACATGTCAAGTTTATCGGCTAGTTAATATGATCATTTTAAACTGATCATTGGTGCTCATTGAATAAAACCTTATAAATGAAGCATAATGCATGGCATCACGTAGTTTGGGATAGATATGATTACTTGGATGATTTTTCGTATCTATTTTTGTCTCAAATTTTATCACAATATAGAAAATTGAGCTAGTTTAACGTGGGCATTGGATTCGTGTCATTCGGAGCTATAAATCAAAAGTTACGGAAGATTTAGTGTGGACATGTCAAGTTTGTCGGCCTGTTAATATTATCTTTCTTAACTGATCATTGGTGTTCATTGAGTGAATCCTTAGAAATGAAGCATAATGAATGATAGTACGCAGTTTTGAATAGAGTTAATTACTTGGGGGATTTATCCAAGCAATTTTAGTCTTCAATTTTATCACAATATAGAAAACTGAGCTAGCTTGAGGTAAGCATTAGATTCATATAGCTTGAGGTAAGCTATAAATCAATAGTTACGGACGATTTGGTGGGGACATGTCAAGTTGATCGGCCAGTAAATATGATATTTTAAAACTGATCACTGGTGCTCATTAAGTGAAGGCTTATAAATGACGCATAATGCATAATATTACTCAGTTTTCAATAGATTTGATTACTTGGAGGTTTTTTTAAAACAATTTTAGTTATAAATTTTATCACAATATAGAAAATTGAGCTAGCTTAACATAGGGACTGGATTCGTGTCATTCTGAGCTCCAAATCAATGTTATAGACGATTTAGTTTGGACATGTCAAGTTGATCGGCTAGTTAATATGGTCATTCTAAACTGATCATTTGTGCTCATTGAGTGAAGACTTATTAATGAAGTGTAATGCATGGCATTACGCAGTTTTCGATAGATTAGATTAGTTGGAGGATTTAGCAAAGCAATTTTAGTCTTAAATTTTATCTCAATATAGAAAATTGATCTAGTTTAACGTGGGGATTGGATTCTATTGGAGGTGGACTACGCCGTCCAAGAAGTCCGAACTGGGCCCGTTAAGATTTGGCCCATTATGCTAAAGCCCAATGTCAGAGAATAGATGCACCATTATCGAGGATCCGCCGGAGCAGCTCAGTGACATTTCCGACCTCGCCAACTATCGAAGGCGGAAGTGAATCTCCCTATGAGAAGCATTTATGTGCATTTATGAGCATTTATGGCAAGTAATGATTAAATGGTGAAGAATAGGCGAGCTGAAGGTATAAAAAGAAAAACTCGCACCATAGCTTGGGGGATAAAATTAATTCGCTATGAGGTGCTTTCACCCTATAATGTTATCTACTTCGTAACCAAACTCATTAATAAACCATTCTAATCTCTATTTCCTCTCTTAGAATCTAAACACAAGAAGTTGGTCTATCAAGTTATGATCCAAGAACTAAGATACAACAATTGGCGCCGTCTTTGCGGACCTGTTATAAACAAAATCACGTACTCTACCGAACGATGGAAGAAACACCTCCCCCTCAACCCCTGGAGCAGGGACAAACATCACAATTCGAGCCATCACCACATGTCAGAGAACTCGGAAGAATCGAATCCTCCTCCGATCTATCATCACCCGCCTCGACCGCCAGGACGTAGTGGTGGTCGGAACCAAACGGCGCTTGGAAGAAATCTCCTCTTCATAAGCAGTACACCAAGCCCAGCTAAGCGAGATCCAATTCTGCGCCGGAACCTTTTCGGAGGTGAGAACGCCCCAACTCAACCTCACCCGACCATACGAGCCGAGCCAGAGCCCGTGACGCCCGTCAAGGAATCTAGGCTAATAACAAGGATCTCAAAGCCATCGGACATCAGATGGAAGACATTGGGTACAGGGTCCACCATGCAATAAGCTCGACCCCGGAGATCGAGCGCGTCCTCGTAGAAACACAGATAACTCCATTCACCGCTTGGATCACATCCCGACCATTGCAAAACAACTTCAAGATCTGATGCTCGCCGTACGAAGGCACCTCGGACCCAAGGGAGTTTAAGACTGTGTTCACTATCACGATGGGCCGAGATCACTTCACCCCGGATGTAAAATACGCGGACTACTGCCAACTATTCATCGAAAATCTGGAAGGCGCCGCGCTGAGCTGGTTCTCTAAGCTCAAAGCCAACTCGATCGATAGCTTCCGACAACTGTCGAGGGACTTCTTCAAACACTATTCCATGTTATTCAAAAAGGGAGCATCAAACGCCGATCTCTGGAACTTGACCCAAGGGGCCAAGGAGTTGCTGCGAGACTACATCACCAAATTAAAATAGATGGTTTCCAAGATCATGGTAAGGGGCAACACCGCGATTGTCGCCCTTCGCAATGGATTATAGTTCGACTCGCGAGCCCGAGATGACCTGATCCTAATGTGCCCAACGACTTTGGAGGATGCACTGCATCATTCCAGTGGTTTCATCGAGGTCAAAGAGGAATGAGCCGCGCTGGCAAAGAAATATGCTTCGCCAAAGGCTCTGCAGAGCAAGGACCATCTGAAAGAGAATATCCTCGAGCCACGGTGATACAAGCCTTGATTCAAGGATGTATGCGCGTGGGTTGTATGTAGAAGATTAGGTGAGAAACTCAACCTTAGGCTTCTGGATAAGGGTTTTCTGGTTGGTAAAGGGTGGAAGGGTGAAGTGAACCACACGAGGGGTGATGAACCTCGTGATAAATCACAAACTTAGAGCTAGGAGGGCTGGTCTCAACTAGGTTCTAAGCGCACAAGTCTCTCTTGAGAGAAAGCTCGTAGGGAAAAAGTTCTACTTTATTAATATCAAAAAGGTTGTCGAACTACAATGCTGGAAGGAGCCTTATTAATATGCTCGACAGCTTGACCTTCTAGGGTCGACACAAATAAAGAAAAGGAAGTTTACAAAAGTGCACAAATGGAAAAGATACAAAAGTGCATAACCGAAAAAGGACCTATTCCTAAAATGTTCTTGACTCAAAAATGTAAAGAATCTAGATCCTACCCTGCAAAACAGAAAGAGGCATATATTCGAATTGAAACTTACCTTGCTTACCTCACGGCCAAGAAATGGAAGGTGGCTGTCCTTGTGGCATGCACGCCCCTTGCTCCTAGTCTTCGACTTGGAGTAGGGTTATGAATCTTTGGGCCCTGACCTCTTTTGCCACTAAAGCCCAAGTCTCTGATGTTCCTTGTGTTGTTGAGAAGCCTTTGGACTCTAATTTGCTCTTCTGGCCCATTGTCCTTAGCTGCTCTTCCTCTAGAAGCTTGTCGACCCATAAGCTGAATTTGTGGAAGAGTGCTCTTGATCTGCTTCTTGTCATTGCTCCTGGAGGTACCACTGGTGTAGATACTTCCTCTAAGTGCATGTCCTGGAGCTGGTAGCTCATTTGGTCCGAGTCCTCTTGTGTAGAAGTGGAAGTGTGCGTGTACTCGGCTGGATGGCTGTACCGGCTGGATTGTGCGCGGTACTGGCCGGAATGACTTCAGGACCAGCCAAGTTGATCCCGGAGTCGGCGGTGTCATCAGGAGGACCGGCGGTGTCATTCACGTCCCCACCAAGTGTGCCGGAAGCTTGGGCCTCTCCGCCGGCGATGTTGACCGGTCTGGTCCTATAGGTCGAGGTCCGGCGGTACTGTCTGGTCCGGTAGGCGCGCCAGATGGTCCGGCTGTCTCGGGCAAGCTTCCTGGTTGGCCAGTCTGGTCTCCTGGCTGGATGTACGACCTGATGTCCTCATCATCCCCTCCCTCTTCAGTAGGTTTGTCCTCAAAACTGGTTCATCTGCATGGAAAGGGGCTAAGTCAGTAACATTGAACGTATTGGACACATTAAACTCACCTGGGAGCTCGATCCGGTAGGCGTTGTTGTTGATCCTCTCGAGCACTCTGAATGGTCCATCTCCTCTTGGTGCTAGCTTGGAACTCCTTAGGTTTGGGAACCTCTCCTGCCGTAGGTGTAGCCACACCCAATCGCCTGGTTGAAAGATCACCTCCTTTCTTCCTTTGTTGGCATGAGTCACGTACTGTCCGGTCCTCTTCTCCAAATTTTCTGCTACCTTCTGGTGTAACCTCCTTATGAACTCTGCCTTGGATGCTCCGTTGAGGTTGGTCATCTCAGCTGGTGGCAGTAGTGTTTGCTCCAATGGGGTGAGAGGGTTGAAGCCGTATACCACTTCAAATGGTGTCTTCTTGGTTGCTGAGTGCACGGCTCGGTTGTAGGCGAACTCAATGAATGGCAGGCACTCCACCCAAGTCTTTAGGT